>OY744481.1:174288455-174888455 GCA_963556165.1 Tipula helvola | reverse complement strand
ATCCCAATATGCGGTTTGCCAACCACTATCTGAAGTCTTCTGTGCCATCCTTCTACAGAAATTTGTGCCTGGGGAAAATGTGCCTTGTAATCATCCGAAACAGTCCAAAAACTTGGCGAATAATTTGGTGTTGATCTACGTTTGCTTTTATTACTCCTCCCTGTTATATAATTTGTTTGGAACCATTCTCCTATTGCGCGAGCATCATAATCAAATTGATTTTGTAATTCTTTAAAATAAATTAAAATTTCTGCGGCTGCGACAAACGCCAAACTTTTTAGCATCCTAATATGGCGACTAAAATTTTCGTCGTTACCGTACTTTGCCGCGCAAAAAATTTGCCCGAAATGGAACAAACATCCTTTATAAATAGCTTTCGGGAAGAATAATTTCAGTGCCGCAACACTAGCTTTTTCAAAATCAGAAATGACGCCTTTTGGATTTAAATTTATATGCCATTCAGCAGCCAATTTGCACACTTCGTCGTAGAATTATTTTTGGTTGGCAATTTTTTACAATATTTTACCAATAGAAAGGTGGTTTCCAAAAGAAAGGTGGTTTTCGCCTTTGATACTTTTGGGGTTTTTCATTTTTAAAAATATGTAGAGGATGGGAGTTTTCCAGTTTAAACCAGTTTGATCCGCTGGAAGACCTTCGTCTTCTACAATTTTCTTCAGTTCCGCTGTAAATTGATTAGCTATTTAAGTTTCGACTGAGGCACTTTCTCCTCGGAATTTGGTGGGGTGTAACGAAAATCTGTATTTAAACTTGTCGATCCATGTCTTGCTTGCAGAAAACGATTGCGGCAGTCGTTCTATAGTTGAGAGGTGGCCCCTTTTAAATGGTTGTATATTTTCAGAGCTTTTTCAATCTTCGATGCATATTGCAAGTGTTTCCTCAGCTTTCCATCTGCTGAAGAATGGCTTCGTTTTTTACATATTTTAATTTTCCCTCGTTTTTTTTTTAATTGTGCGAATATTCTTTGATTTTGCAAAAGCTGATACCCTCCCGTAAATGGAAAATATCCAAAGCTCTAGCTTATATTAAGGAAGTATTTACATTAAACGTTATAAGCTTCTTTAAAAATCAGGAGCTGTTTCACTACTTAACCAAAAGCCTTTTAATTAACGAAATGTAATGTTTGAATCCAATTTGTAAACGTAATTTGATAGCTCTGGATATAAATTAAGGTCGCAAATTAATCAATGAATCAAAAATGACCGAAATGTAATTGTATTAGTTTAGTAAAGTTGTGATTGTGTCCGATGTGCCATTTTTTTAGTTTTTGTTTAACCTGATGCAAATAAGGAAGATAACATGTTTCACTGATGACTGCGCTTTATTATGATTACAGCCTTGGCCAAAAGTATTGAGCACATAGCAGAGAGCTTACAAGTTTTTTACACTCTTCAGGACGTGCAGAGTTCCATTCTTAGCGCAGACGGTATTTTAACTCTTCTTTTGCGTTCATTTTGTGGCGCCTGATTTTGCGTTTTAATAAACCCCATAAATTTTCTATGGGGTTCAGGTCCGGGGACTTGGTGGGCCACTCCAGAAGCTCAATGTCTTTTTCTCGAAACCATGCTCATTGTACGGGCAGCTTTATGACATGGCTCGTTATATTGTTGGAATTTACCGCCACTCATATCCGCCTCACCAAAAAGTGTTGAAAATGAGGGCAGCAACGCCGATTCAAGGACGTTTATATATTTTAAAGAGTGCAAGTGGCTCTCACCATTATGACCCCCAGCCTTTTATGCTGCCTCCGCCGTGTTTTACGGTTGGTACCACACACTCTGGGCTAAATTCTTCGCCAACACGGCGACACACAAATGTCACACCAGGAGTACCAAAAATCTGAAATTAAGAAAAATAATGTCTGTTTAAAATAATTTTCTACTTTTAGTACAAGTCAGCACGAAAATGGTTTAAGGATTAGCTAAATAGTCAAAGTTAACATGAAATGAACAATACAAATAAAACAGAAAAATACTGTTCAATTTTGAAAAACATTTCATGACCCAGAATGATCCGAATCAAATAATATATTACCTTAAAAGCAGATTTTTTTTGTTTTAGCTAAAGCCATCCTAATATTTCAACCAGTAATTTTTACCACAGATTTGATTTCCTAATATAGAACATCTATTTATTATTTACAAAGGAATTTACAGAATTATCTAATGACCCATTCAAAAGGTTGGTGTGGTATACGTCAAATTAGAAATTTTTCAGATGATTAATCAATAATTACTAAGGTGTTTTGAATTGTTAAACCGTTAATTTGTCAACCTCAGTTGTTATTTCTTTGTATAGGCTGACCATTTACCATGTTCCATGGTAAAATTCAGCAATTTGATATGACCCCTTCAAAAGATAAACAGATTTCCTTAACTTCAACTTCCAAACATTTCATATGAACGGCCAACCATACGCACTAATTGATTTTGAATTATTGAACCATTAATTTGTCAACCTCAATTGTTATTTCATTGTAAAAGCCGACCATTTACCATATTCCATGGCAAAATTCAGAAATTTCGTATGACCCCTTCAAAAATTATAAACGGTAACTTCAACTTTCAAACATTTCATATGAACGTTCAACCATAAGTACTAATTGCTTTTGAATCATTGAACAGTTAATTTGTCAACCTCAGTTGTTATTTCATTGTATATGCTGACCATTTACCATGTTCATGGCAACATTCAGAAATTTCGGTTGACCTCTACAAAAGTTATAAACCATTTAGTATTATATTCTGGAAAAGAGCCTATTCTGGAAATAATTAAGAGAAGTTCTATAAAAATATTTTGGAAAAGGGGGAATCGGAAAAAAAATTGAGAGAAATTTTATAAAAATATTTTGGAAAAGAGGGAATTTACTGCTTTTTCTAGTATTATATCATACATATTCTGGAAAAGAGCCGAGACATATTCTGGAAAAAAATGAGAGAAGTTCTTTAAAAATATTTGGAAATATGGGAAACTGTTCTTTTTAGTATTATGTATATTTCCAGGTTATTATTATCTGTTATTTTTAAACATCATTTGAAAAACATTTTAAATTGATACTAATTTAAGATAAAATCTATAGCTTTTTGTTTTTTTTAATATTTAAATTTAATGCGCTAAAATTTTTAATGGTTCAGTTCCAGGATTAATTTTTAATAAATTTTTTAGTACAGTAGTAGCAGATTAAACTTTTTGATAATTTCGTGCTAACTTCCTACCGGTAGAAAAATATAGAGGCTTCGAAAAACTAAAATATTTTTATCAATAAATTTTATGTTAATGTCATATTGTTTAATGTTAATAGGGTATCAAATTGACTAACTTACCTGAAAGTTTGATTCGACCACACGATATTTCACCAATATTCTTCGGTGAAACTTTGGTATTTTAGGGCCCACTTATACCGAGCCTTCCTGTTGTTCTCGGAGAGCTGTCCTGGCTTTACAGTCTTTCAGACCAGCTTCATGAAGCCTTCTACGAGTGGTCAGAGAAGAAATTGTTTTTTTTAATTTCTACTGACCACTCAGCAGTAGGATCTGAAAAAATTTCTTTTCTATTTTTCAATAACCCAATACATCATTGGATTTCGGTCCTCACGGTCTGTGGTGATGCGTTTGCGCTTGGTTCTGTCCCTATTACAATGCGATCCCAACGTTGTTTTGAACTAAGTTCATTTATTTTAGGCATATTAAAACAATATCTATACATATTTAACAATTCAAAACACCAAAAGCGCACTAGATCACTGGATGTGTGTGTACACAATGAGTGAAAGTAGCGAACTGCTAAATAAATACAAATTTATATTTACTATTTCGAAATGTATTCCTTCTCGACTGAGTCCATTGAATTTCTTGCCTCTACCCTGTCGAAATCAGCCTCAACTGTGTTCAAAAACTCTTGTTCTTTTCTTCTT
Source organism: Tipula helvola (assembly GCA_963556165.1). Lineage (NCBI taxonomy): Eukaryota > Metazoa > Arthropoda > Insecta > Diptera > Tipulidae > Tipula > Tipula helvola. The sequence goes on along the minus strand of OY744481.1, from coordinate 174,884,524 downwards.
ATTACCAAACAAAAAACTCGGAACAATATTTTTGGTGTTCTGATGTGAATAAGTAAAGGAAGATTGCTAGGAGACCTTAATATTGATTAGATTAGGTTCCTGAGACATAAAAATACATGTATAAAAACCTCGATCATGTTGCCTCCTAACTAACATATCTGTTGTGATCCCGTTGCCCGTCTTAGGCTGGTCACTCACGATGTTCTGCGCGAAAGTCTGATCTCCTTTGTTTCGTACAATGATAGTTGCTCTGATGGTATTTTTGATAATAAATTAGAGCAAGGCTTTCATTTCGTTCGATATCATTTTCTCTAACTCTTCCAGGCATACTTTTCTTGTGGTATTGTTCCGCGTTCGTGAAGCAGAAGAGTATTGCTTTTATTTAGAACTATAGTACATCACATTACACTGGCTCGGAAGCGTTTTTGGCTTATTAATCTGTCTTCATCTTTTCATAAAGCTCTTTGTAAAGGATTGTCGTCGACCAATATTTTAGGGATCGTTGATTGTCTTTAACCCGACTGCGGTCTGCTTATTGTAGAGAAGTGGTATCTTGGTTGTCTAAATATCTTCTTGAAAACAAACTTCAAAAAGCCACTACTATATTCTGACAATGAGGAAGGGCAAAATGCTGACGTTTGTTTACAAATCATCTTACGCTTCAGTTGTTTGGTGATCTGTAAATAACATAAAGTCTTCAGTAGAAAAATTAAAGTTCGATTTATATCCTCGATTCTACCTTTCTTGCTAAAGAGATCAACCGGTTTCTGTCCCAGGGAGTCATTTCACATTCTTTGAAAAAAATTTTTAGGAAAAAAAATCTTTTCATTTCGTTCCCATCACGTCTTTATAAGAATGCTGGATAATTGTCTTGTATTTTATCAAATCTCATATATACTTATTGCAACTAGGTATGCTAGATAAATGGTGTAAATAAAGGCTAAGTAAATGATACAAGAGATTACAACTTGCAGGCAGAGAGACTCCAACCAGTTTTCGTCTGAGAAACTATAAAATAAATCCTAAAAGTTTCCAAATTTTATTAAAACTAAAGCAAACTAATCATTTACGGATTTTTCTTAAATGAATTAATATACATAACATTTACCTATAAATTAATTTTGGAGTGAATTATATTATAGCTTGAATGCAAATTTTTTTAGGTTTTAAAAAATTGCATTTTCATAAACAGTTAAAACTTTATTCGCACGACCAAAATATTCTTTGAGAACGTTTTTTTCGTAAGAACAAATTTTGAAGTAATTTTTTCACTTCTCACGGAATATTTCATTGTACTTTTCACAGAACGAGAATTGACTCCCAGTTGCAGTTCTTTATTCTCATTGCTTTATTCTCAAGCATTGTTGGTTATGCTATGTGTCTTTAAAAGCATTATTTTGTGTAGAGCGATAGTAGATTTCTGCTGAAACCGTGCCATTTTAAGATCACTAACTTGTTGCCAAACTTAATTTGGTAAGGAATTAATTCTGAATACATTAGGACTAAAGTATAGCTAGCGGCCGTATGCCACAAGTTTTATTAGTGAGCCTAACAAGAGGTTGACTAAGTTTGTTCTACCTTTGAGCAAAGATCACGCATGGTCCTGGACACGATTCTTACAGCTAAAGGTTTTTTTAAGAACCATCTTCTTCACACAGGGCTACCCCTTTGTGTGGATCTTCTGAAAAGACGATGACGGCTATACATACATTAATTATTGCAAAGGTTGCCTAATTCAGATATTTTAATGACTACACATTTTAACCAAACCTATTACAAATGATTCCAATAATTGTACAATTGTCTCTTGGATTTTTATACCTCATACCAACCTGTGAACGTTTAGCGTTGTCGGTCTGTTTGGTATGACCTTTATTCAAATTTTCACTTAAGCTTGAAAAATGAACTGTAAGCTAATTAGTAAAACTGTCTTTATATATTTTAACTTTAATGGTTTCAAGCTAACTATACCTGTGGTTTCAAATTACAGCTAAAACTAATTTTTAAAAAATTATAAGAATAATGGTCGAATAGCCAAATTTTTAATTTATTTTCTACTAGATTCGAAATTAAGCATCTTAATTCTAAGGTGTCTTTCTTTTCTTCGACTACCTCGTTAAGTTTTGTGACTTATCACAAAATTTTACATTTTAAACAAATTAATCCAATTTCGCCCCAAATACCAATAATTTTTTCCTCATTTTGGCCTCCATCATTTACGAATTAATTATTTTTGCTTTGTATTAGCGTAAAAAATACCTAAAATAATGGACATCAAATGAATTTTATGATTTCCATATTATAATTGTTGAGGTCATTGCTTAATTCAACTTTGCAAATTTTTCTAGAAAATATATTAAAAAAAGCGGTTATGCTATACGATTACCGCTTATATCTGTTTCCCAGAAATGTTGTGACAAATCGCGAAATGCGAGAGCACAGCAACAAAACGAAAACAAAAATCTACATTTTGTAATTCATTTGTTTCGGGTGGGTGTCTGTCAACCAACATATTGACATGATATAATAATCCCTTAAGACTCTGAATGACTGATATTTAATGTTATGAATTTACGGTTTTTTTTAGCAAATCTGTGCATACATACATTAATAACTTACTATATTTTTATGGTGTGGGTGAACGATATATTGTGAAATATACGAGTATATGTAGATGGGATTGTCAATTGTTGTTTTATTTATAATAATAACAAAATTTTTCTTTTCTATTTTTAGCTTGCCGTTCCAAGGCATGTTGGGTGCAACTGGGGGGCGTTTTCTGGGGCCATCAGGGTCACAGCCTCACAGGAATTTATGGCCTCCAACTGCTGGTCGGACTTTAGAATTTCAAACAAATGGCGAAGGTAAGTTAATTTGCTTGCGCTTATTTTCATGTGTGCGCCACAATAACCACCATGAATGAGTTGCTTGACGCGGTTAATGTATATAGACCATCGTCAGTATATCTTTGATAATTTGCATTAAAATAATAAACTCAATGATTTTTTTATCATTACCAGCTAAACCATAAAACTATTATTATTTAAATGTGATGATATTCATTGTCCGCTTAAAGTGGGCAACGTACACTGCTTTGTAAATATGTAAAAAAGAAATTTTACATGCAGCCATAATATGTACTCGTACATATAGGAATTAATTTTTCTAGTTTTATGATTTAATGTTGCTGTGTTTTTTTTACATAAAAATGAAAATTTATATTATTTTGTAGCTAGATGGGTGGCAGACAAAATTTATTTTTATACATGTGGGACTTTAAATTTAAATTGTTGTAACCAAAACACACTTTAAAATGCATATAATAACTCGTCCTTCCCTGTTGCCCAAAAAAATAATTTTAATATTTATTTAAATAATTTAAACATTATATATTTGTATGGAACATGGTTAGAGTTTTTAATTATTATTTATATAATTATTTGGCATAAATATTTTCTTTTATTTGCTTTATTTAAAAAAATCGATATTAGCTAGGAAACGAACATGTATGTTGATTTTGGACTTAAATTTTTCGGATTAAATTATAAATTATGATTGGTTTTTGTTCGGTTTTTACTTTTAGCATGAGTGATTTGTGCCTTCACGGTAGTCCAATTTGAGTAGTCAATCGTTACTTGTTTTAAAAAATGAACCTACTCGACATCTGGCTGATTAGGGCCATTATGCAAAAATCATTCAGGATTATCTGCTTCTACGCTATATCTACGGTATAGATCCCGGGAAATATTATTCAACATTGATTGACTAATCTCTTAGAATCAATCCTAAAATCTAAAGCCCTAAAAGATAATTATTTCAAATAATATGTTTTTACTATTCAAAGGGGTTTCTAGTCCTGTTTAGTAATACATTTATTAAGTATATTTTGTTCGTGGAGAATACAAAATAAAATTCAAGTTGAACTTATTACTCTCGGATTGATTTAGTAGTCGCAATTTTCCGTGCGAGTAAATAAATACTACCGAGCACATTTTTTTAATGTAAAAGGCAGTGTTGTATTTTTTATTTGATAATTTGAAAGCGCAAATAAGTTATACTGCAACAGTGAAAAGCAATTAAGGAAACACAAGGAGCGTTTGAACAAAATTGCCTTCAGTTATCCCCAGAAGATCTGCCATATTCGGGATTATTAAAAAATTTGAGGAATACAGGGGTATTAAAAACCTGCATAGAGCACGTCTATAGTTTCAGAAAAACATTTATGTAAATCAAGCTCAAATAACGTTTATTTTTGAAAATAAACTGTGGCTATTTACGCGAAATCTTTTAAGTATCGCCCAAATTTCTTGTGCTACATTTATCTGAAGTGTAATTTAAAACCATATAACATATAAAAGTTAAGAGATTACTGAAATAGCCAAAGCCAATCGCTTTTTTTATTAATTTGTATGATTCATGATCTGATTCATGGATTCACGACAAAGGACAATTTGACTTTTCAGGGTACAAATCAATTCCGTTACAAGCGAGGTATTGTTGTAGATTAATTTTCAATAGGTTTCAAGAGGGTTTTAATAGAATTTTCAATTGGCTGCCATGTTCTCCGGAGTTATTTAATTCCGTAAGATGTGGAGTTATTCCTATTTAGAAGGTCAGATGTACGTTAATAATTCACGGAATTTAAATGACTGGAAGCCATGATTCGGAGTTTCCCAGAGTTTCAATTTTGCACCAAAAAGGTTACAAAAAATTATTAATGTAAATGATAGAAACTAAATATAATAAATTTCCAAATTTTAATCTGGTCGCGTTTTTAACGGAAAACTTTGTACTATTATTGTGTTAGCATGCCATCGACCAGTGAATAATGAATTCATTCTGTCGGCCAGTGAATAATGAATTAATTACTGCTAAATCAACCCGAGAGTAATAAATTCATCGGGAGTTTTGTTTTGTTTTCTCCACTTGCAAAAATATACTTAATAAAGTTATTAACGATTGGAAAACTGCAAAATGCGGTACCTATCGGAAATAATGTAAACCCTACGCTCTGCATGAAATGACATTTCTCTCTCCATATAAAACATATGGACAATGAAACTATCGGAATTAAATTAAACCCTAAGCTCTGCATGCCAAAACATGATAGCCCAACCGTCAATTACTGAATAGGAGTAGAAAATAGTTATTTGTGTTTCAAGGGCGCTAAGTGCCAATTTGTCGCGCGAAAAAGGAATTTGCTATTTTTTTCACTTTATTAATAGCCGCTTTTCTTGACGTTTAATCTGAGCCGGATCAGATCATGTTTTATGAAACAACAAGCAATAAAACCACCTGCTTGGATCAAAATTTTGATTCAAAACCAGAAATTTGTCAAATTTTAGTGGTTGCTTTCAATATAAACTTTGATCTAGTCCGGATCACTATGCATCAAGAAATGCGGCTAAGGTAAAACTGCTTGTATGTATATATCCTATTTTTTGTGCCTACGTGACTTATGAATCTTCTTTCCTCTCTATTTCATTTTTTCTTATCATTTATATAGGAAAAGGCGGTGGTATCCGTACAAATACGCTTAGCTGCTGAAAATATTATAAGGCCGGCCAAACACGTATCGTTTAGTTGCGTGCAGCTTATCGCTCGAGTCCAAACTTGTGCAAGCCATCGTCTAGACTCTAGATAATGAACACTATTGTTGCAATTTAAAAGCTCAGTTTGAGTTTGTTCTCAGAAACATATCATCTGAAGATGAAGAGCTCCATTATACTTTGTATTTGCTTACTTCTTCCATAGTTTTTCGCTCTATCATTGAAATACCTTTATTTATATGCTGCTGACAAACCGTGGCTGACAGCTCGAAATAAAAACTGAATTAAAATTTAAAACAAACAGCTATAGAAACGTCCTCTATCCTCAATGATGTGTTGGCCTTGCGCGAGCGAAAGCAAATAATACAAAATGTTTTTTCTTGTACAGCTGTGCAGTTAAATTTTACGTCTATGGTCAGCCTAAGTCATAGGGAAATCAAAACCGGTTAAGATTAACCGATTAATTTAAACGTGTCGGTTAATCATTTCGCCATTAGCCGATTTTTACCAAGTACAAAATTTATATTGAATTATTCATTAAATTTTGTAGAAAAAATAGTTTCACACGAATAATTGGGATCAATAAACAAATTCTCATCCACATTTCAATTTCACTTGCTTGGGTTACTTCAGAGTGTCGATTATATGTAACACTCTTATTTCGAGTTACGATATTCACGAAGTTGCAATTGCGAGAAAACGTCTTTCTGTCAGCTATAAGAGAACTGGAAGTTTACTAATGGTAACTCAATCGACCACCATGTCAACTGATTTTCGAAATGATTTTATACACTGGAATTGTCCTAATAAGGATTATTTGAGATTATACGAGTTTCTCGAATTTTGAGTTACTATATATGCGATACCTAATTACAGATAGATTTTCAAAATTATATTTAATTTTTCGAGATTTTTAAATGTATCTAGGCTTGTTTGGGGTTTAGTTTTATTACAGGGTACCTTTAAACAAACTGGATTACTTTGACAGGACGCCATTTTCATTATCTTACTTTTTTTGCTTTACGATATTTGGACCTTAAGTGTATCCATAACGGAGATATCAGCCAAATTAAAAGTTCTATCCTATTTTCACCATACATTTTTAGCATAAAGTTCTATTTGACTATAGAACTTTTCATATCAAAGCGAAATTAATTTAAAAATACATTGTTATTAAGTTAAATACCATGTTTCTAAATTTACTTGTGATCTGATGGTGTATAACTTATTTGATTTATATAAATTACGTATATGCTCTATGTTGTTAAATCAAATCATTAAATATAGGAAGCCTATCTATTTGTATCGTAAATTAACCAGATTAAAATCATCACGATTAAATAATCTAGGTATCGTACGAAACAAACGTTGTTGATAAATAATTATACATGTGAACTGATCGTTCTAATGCACCTGTTGGCCTGGACAGGCCAGGCATAAGTTTATAGAGTTCCGTAGAACACATGCCATGAAAATATGTGTAGAACACACATAGGGTTCCCACATTCCGTCTATGGGAAAGAGTAACAAAGGTAGATGAGATGTTAGAATCCGAAATCATACCACTGGTTCTGAATTCGGTCGATTTAATCTAATTTAATTATTAATTTTCAAAAATGTATTATTTATTCAGTTTTAAAGTTTTGCAGTTTGCGTGGTGTTACACTAAAAATGTTCCTTGCACAAATACATACCTCTGAATAGGATATAACACATATGAACTAAAAATACAATCACGCAAAACAGATAAATGCGATATGTAGCGTTATGAAGTCATTACATTTTTCTATTTCAAACAAAATCAAATTTTTTTATAAGAAAATTAACTTTTTTCATAACAAATTTAAGTTTTTTCAAATAAAATAATTTTTAATTCAATTTAATTATTTCTTATTTCAAATTTAACAACGCGATACCAAAATGATTTTTAGATGAAATTCCGATATATGGGTAACTAGAAAAGAACTTTAATATTTCTTAACCGATTAAGATAGAATTTGGCTGGTGCGACGGAAATGGAAATTTTTTGGAATGGAAAACGGCTTTTAGGTGAAATTGAGGAATAGGTACTGCCAATAAGGATAAAACTTGGATTTTTCATAATCGATTATTTTTAAATTCGACATGTACAATAAAAACGAGATTCTAAAATGAATTTTGGAAGTTCCTGGAATATGGCCAATGTAAATGGAATTTAACCGATTATTAGGAAATGCAACTTGTACGGCGAAAATGAAATTCTATTAGGATTTTTAGGTTATATTCTCGAATATCGCTAATTCTAATGGAATTGTGCCATTATTAACCGATTTTGATGAAATCCGGCTTTTGGGACTAAAATTGTCTTAACCGGTTTAAATGAAATTCGACTTGAAATTCCAGAACTTCATCTAGAAATCATTTAATAATCTTACGTTTATCGCACATACCGAATTTCAAGATAATCGCTTAAGAAATAGCCAAGTTCAATCCTTATTACCCATACTCCAGAACTTTTTACAACAATCATTTTAGAATATCATTCCAATGGTACAAGCCGAATTTCATCATCTAAAAATCATATCAGACTTCATCTAAAAATCATATCAGAAACCAATCATAGCACAACTCGAATTTTATTATTATCAGTTAAGAAATAGCCAAGTTATAAGAAATTTATCTAAAGATCATAGTACAATCCCATTTTCACCGCATAAATTGAATTTCAGTTAAGAAATCGCCAAATTTCTTACTAATTGGCCATATTCCAGAACTTAATAGAAAATTCATCTTAGAATCCCATTTCAGTAAAACAAGTCGAATTTCATCATATTCAGTTATGAAATGGCAAAGTTCCATCCTAATTGGCTATATTTAAGAACTTCATCTAAAGGTCATAGTAGAATCCCATTTCCATCGCACAAGTTGAATTTCTTCATAATCGGCTAATACATAGCCAAGTTCCTTAGGAGTTGGCCATATTTCAGAACTTTAAACTAAATTCATTTTAGAATCCCATTTCAGTCAAACAAGTCGAATTTTATTATAATCGGTTAAAAAATGGGAAAGTTCCACTATCCTTATTGGCCATATTAACGAACTTCATCTAAGATTGGGGTAGAATTCCATTTCCATAGCGCAAGTTGAAGTTCATCAAAATCAGTTAAGAAATATCCAAGTTCCGTACTAATTGGCCATATTCCAGAGCTTAATACAAAATTCATTTTAGGATCCCATTTCAGTCACACAACTCGAATTCCATCATGATCGGTCAAAAATGGCGAATTTCATCATAATCGGTTGAAAAATGGCAAAGTTCCATCCTTATTGGCCATATTAAAGAACTTCATCTAAAGATCGTAGTAGAATCTAATTTCCATCGCAAAATCAGTTAAGAAATGCCAAGTTCCGTACTAATTGGGTATACTCCAGAACTTAATACAAAATTCATCTTAGAATCTCATTTCAGTCAAACAAGTCGAATTTCATCATAATCGGTTAAAAAATGGCAAAGTTCCATCCTTATTGGCCATATTAAAGAACTTCATCTAAAAATTATATTAGCATCCTTCTTCCTTCGTACAATCGGTTAACCAATGTTAAAATTACATATAAAACTGTGATATAATCCCATTTTCATCGTACATGTCGAATTTCAAAATAATCGGTTACAAAACAATCAAATTTCATCCTTCAACGAAACAATAAGTTTCATTTATTATAAACTCAAATAAAGTTATGCGTTTTTAACAATGTGAAGCGAAACAAAAAATGCAAAAAGATATTGAATATTCAATAAACAAAGAAACGAACAATCCAAAAAACGAAGTTTCGAGTTTGTGTATTCACACGAAAAAATAAAAATTAAATTCTCATGAAGCAATAGGTTCATCATTTGCGTATTTTATTTTACAATGTGAATCCAAAAAACAAAATAGAGAAGGAGTTTGTGTATTTACGAGAAAATAAAAAATAAATTCTCGGGAAACAAGGGATTCATCATTTTCGTAGTTCACTTTTTACTTTAAAATGTGAATCCAAAAAACAAAATAGAAAAAGAGTTTAGATATTCATGAAAAAACAAAAACTAAATTCTCGGAAAACAAAATACTCTTGATTTTCGTATTTTATTTTATTCGTGTGTTTTGAGTTCATATACTCTCTAGAAATGTAACAAATGTGCATTTCACTCCGGAGTTTTTTGATGTCTGCTTCTGAGTCTAAAATATGTACAGTCCCTGGCAATTGAATTAGAGCCACCTTCTGATTTTGGTATTTTTTCACATTTATCAGAAGCAATCCTAAACAATCTTGATATTATAATGGTTTTATTTAATGGAATAGTAGGTATTTACATTCCAATCAAAAAATCTTTTTTTTTTTTTTTTTGAGTCTATCTTTGCAATCTTTTCTGGGGCTCTAGGCACTCCCAACTCTTTCGCAGATCCCTTTTAACGTCCTACCATACGCCGTTGCCAGCCAACTGGAGGACGTACGGCTATAGACCCGCTTTTGTTTAAACCACCTGCACATTGCATAGCTTCATGCCAGCCTATAGTACTGACATGAAAGGTGGGTCGGCCCATGGATTCTGCACTCTCAACAGGGGGTCATAGATGTGTTCATCGTCATCACCGATCGTAATCAGATGATGAAAAATCCCTTTTGCATCCCGCTCCTATAGGGATTCGAACCCGGTACCTCCCGATCCAACCGCCGTAGCTTTAACCACTGCGCCGTTTGGTCGGTCAAAAAATCTTTTAAATTTTAATTCTAGGAAAAATTACAGTTAATTTAGTTTTTCACCAAATTATTTATGCACGGACATTTTTTTGTGCAATATGGAAATAAAACGGTAAATCAATTTGATTTCAAATTATTGGTTAATTAAATTGTGATTTATTCACTTATGTTTATTGTGCACTTGGTCAGTTTTTGTTGCACCTTGGTAACATCTTGTATGTCGTTCAAAAATTTGTTGATAAAATCGCCTAGAAACTTATCCCACTCGGTTCTCTTAGCACTCTGCTATATATTTTTGGTGTTGCTAGATCTTGAATGGTTTTCACTTTAATTTAAACCGCTGGGAGTTTAAATCGATCCCATGCCCTGCCCGAGACCACAAATTATGTTTAAGATATTTCATTAATTTCATGGAAATGGCTCTTCTTATCTACGAGTGAATTATTGTGCTGAAGAGCTAATTGAGGACCGACTAGCTTATCATCAACTGGGAATGTTACCGCATTCAATAAACTGAAATTAAAGTAGTAAGCTTCGAACAGTTCTAGTTTATAGGGCATACACACAAACGGAATATGATCTATCGTCAGGAAACAAAACGTGAACGGCATCATTATCTTGCCCGTTGAAATTTAGAGGACTGTTTTATGCCTAAATTAGCACGTTTTTGTCTTAGTGGAAATATTTTTATTATAACATAAACATCGAGTATCAATTATTGTGGATACTGCTTCGATTAGTTTCTCTTGCGTAAGAAATAAAAGGTTACATGCGGCTGTGCAACCTATAACTATTCAAGGACAATGTTTAATTTTGGTTTATTGAATGAGGCAACATTCCTAGTTGACGATAAATACCCGGTCCTCAATTTGCTGTTCAAGCACAATGATGTTCCCATGCATAAAATGAGTCATTGCCATAAAATTATTTAAAAATTTCGAATATAATTAGTGCTCTTGGCCAGGGCAAGGTTTCGATTTAAACTTGCAGAGACTTAAATTAAAGTGGAAAATATTCACGATCTAACAAGACCAAAAATGTGTAGCAGAGTGCCAAGAAAACCGAGTGGGATAAGTTTCTAGGCGATTTTATCAACAAATTTTTGAACGACATACAAGATGTTACCATATTGCACAAAAAAATGTCCGTGCATAAATAATTTGGTGAAAAACTAAATTAACTATAATTTTTCCTAGAATTAAAATTTAAAACATTTTTTGATTGGAATGTAAATACCTACCACTCCATTCAAAAAAAAACATTATATTATCAAGATTATTTAGGATTGCTTCTGATAAATTTGAAAAAATACCAAAATCAGAAGGTGGCTCTAATTCAATTGCCAGGGACTGTACATTTAGTAAGGCCATGTGGAATTTGTTTCAGGCCCTTTTGGAATATGCATTTCCTTTTAGGTTCAAAACCATTTTTATGCCTGGGCTCGATAATTTTGAATTGTTCAACAAGTTTCTAGTTGATCGATCCTAGGTTTCGTTAAAAATAAAATAAGCCAAAAAAGTGATGTTATTATTGGAACAAAAATTAAAATCAAATTGAGCACTTGATCAATTCCTCGGTGAATGGTTTAAACATTGATTTTTTTTATTTTATTGTAAACTAAAGTCTCAATATTCTTTTTGTATGCGGTAGTGTGTTGCATTGAAATTCGAACGAAAAATGTATGTTGCTTAAATTTTGTTTATAAATTGTTTTCGGCTTTTTTATAGACAACATACTATTTGTAATGACATACTCATTATTTTCGATTTGGCAAATCAGAAAAATAATGGAGTCATACTCCTAATATATCTACCAGCAAAAGTAGAAAATATTCATCCCCTCCCCCCCTTTTTCTTTCCCGCAGAGTCAATACAAAGTGTATCAACTCTCAAAAATGAGAAATCTCTTTGAGATTTTGTGTTGGTAATTCGGTTTCGTACAGAAAAGTAAGGTCTACTCATCAGGTAGCTACGACCGAACTACAAAAATTCAACTCTCGAAAAATACATACATTAAGTATTTAACTAGTGGGTATAGAGTTAGCGAATTATATTCACTAACTCGAACTCAAAATCCCAAGCAGAAATCTCATTTGTGTGCGTATAATGCCCGCACTAATATTTACGATGTTAAAATTGTCTGATTTAATATAAATTGTTTTCGGCTTTTTTATAGACAACATACTATTTGTAATGACATACTCATTATTTTCGATTTGGCAAATCAGAAAAATAATGGAGTCATACTCCTAATATATCTACCAGCAAAAGTAGAAAATATTCATCCCCTCCCCCCCTTTTTTTTCTTTCCCGCAGAGTCAATACAAAGTGTATCAACTCTCAAATTATTTTTCTGATTTGCCAAATCGAAAATAATGAGTATGTCATTACAAATAGTATGTTGTCTATAAAAAAGCCGAAAACAATTTATATTAAATCAGACAATTTTAACATCTTAAATTTTGTTGGGAAAGAGTGTGGTACTAATGGTAAAAGGAAACAAAACCCACAACATCTTTGGGATACAGTGTATACGCAAGATTTTCTGTCCCAAGCGATTTTATTACTAAAAGCAGAACCAGATCGTCAGACTCACCATTGAACACTAATTTTCTAAAATTCTCCAGGAATTTAGTTGAATTTGTATACATCATGTCAATCGTCTTCCGTATCAAAACTTCCCACCGCATCTACCTAGCCATTTGTATAATCAGCATCGAAACGATATTTTTGTCATTCCGGTTTTAAATGGTCGCCCTAAGCGGTATAATGAGCAGAGATTTGCTTTGCAACTTGGAGTCCCAGGTTTCCGGTGGTAGTAAGAAGAAATTTTGTCACGATTGGGTGTTGTTAACGTAGGCTACCTAGCTTTTTCTTCAACATTAAATCCTCCGGAAGAGTAACACTAATTAAAACAAAAAAAATCAATTCCAAAATATTGCTTATTCACGTTTTCTGGTCCGGTTTTGGAAAATATTTTTCCTGCCGTACAATTCTAAAATAATTTTTGTACGATCTTCTAATGCTTGTTTGAGCCTTCTCATTTCATACAAATGTTCCATTTGTATGAAAAATGTTCCAAAATATCGGTAATTTTTTTTGTTCTTTTTCCATTGGTGAGTTGTAAGACGGGTTTTGTTTTTGAACTTGAACTACTCCACAATCACAATATTCTTTATATCTGAAAGATTTAAACTCTAGTTCGGTAGTAATGGCAGCTATTAGTTCATTCTTTTCATCGAAAATAATCATTTTTGTCAAAATTTAAATTGCACGAAAATAATGTTCGAAAATTTTAGGGAGTTGTGAGACACCACTTAAAAATAATTAAAATGACATATTTTGATAATTATTTTTTATTCAAGATGGAAAATAAGCAAGAAGGAGATAATTTTTATGAAAAAATCTTATGAAAACGCAATACCATCAATCCGATTCGCAGTGAACGCATGTATAATATCCAGCGTGTAAATTGGCGCAGTTTAAGTGCACAGCTCGATCGCATACATAATACATTGCAATGAATGGAGTTGTTTTTGGTCAACTTTTTCGGTATTGCACATTTGCAGATGATGCAGAAGTCTTCTTCAGAATCCGATGAACTTGGAATATGACGGGGATGGCGCTGTCTCCCAACTCCCCAAATCGTATATATATTCAACATGGCCGCATAGCTATTAGCACATTGTATGTTCATACAAACATGAAAGTGTGTCGAAACTTCATTGACCTTTGCAATTCGCTTAAAAACTGATCGAAAGTATTACAAACAAAATTGGTCAAGAAACTTTTCGAAATTTTTTAAAACACATTACATGGAGAGACGCTCAGAATGCGTGTTTACTTAATGAATTCTAGCTACAAAGTGAGGTTGCATTGAGAAACAATTTTGACACTTATCGCCAACGTCAAACTTCCGAAATATGGCGGTGCCTCACAACTCCCCATGTCTCACAACTCCCCTACTTATTGATAATATCGGATTCTGTTTCATCACGTGAAACTAGGAACAAAACAAAAATAAAAAACCGAAAATAATTAACTTTCCGGTTACGATTAAAATCCGGAAATATTTCGGTTAATTATGTTTTGATGTTCCGGATCGAAGTTAACTAACTTTTCGAAGACAGCACTGTCTTTTTAATTGCACATCTTCAGCGATTTTTATTTATATTTTATATTAAGACGAAATGTGGCTGAACTCGTAATAATTTCATTTCAACAAATGAGTACGTAATCTAAAATTAATACTGGATAACGAAAACGTACATATTTCTAGCTATTCTAAACAAAATCAGCTTGGAGATTAAAATAGTCGAAATTTTATTAAATGTTACCAAATTTATACCATTTCATCCTTAACAGTTTTTCAAATGACTGGAATCAGGCTGGTGAAGGGACTAATCAATATCAAATTTAGACAGAATGAATGACCAGAAAAATTCTGTTCCTGAGATAATGGCCATCGACTGACTTCCATCCAGCGTGCTGTTAATCCCAAAGCTGAAATGGACATGCACTTTGGAATTGTCGAACGAAGTTAATTTTTAATTACACGGCTCAACGAACAAATAAGACCCGTTTCCACAAGCAATTGCAAACCCAAAAACACTCTCCGTTATGACGTAGATGACAGTATTCACGAAAAAACAATGTAGCGAACACAAAATATACAGAACAAATATTTAGAGCTAGGTGCATGCCACTGTCAATTGATCCTTTTATACTCGTATAAAGCGAAATTACTAATTTTGGATTTTTGTTTCGATATTGGATTATTTCACTATTAATATTCTATTAGTTAAAATAAATTATGTTTTTTAATTGAAGACATGATAACATTTCCTTTAATTCTCAATTTTTTACATGAATGAAGTTGTTATGTCCGTATATGCCTTCTGTCCCAATAAATCTTCGTAAAACTAGGTTATCTAGAGAAATTTAAAGCGGATGTAGACTAAACTAAACTACGTACAAGTATTTTAAAAAGAATCGTAGAAACTTTGGAGCTCGTTTCTGTAAAATTATGAAAATGTTACATATCACCTTCATCCACTCATGTATTCAATTGTGTTTTTAGATTCCTTATTGTGAAATTTTTTTTTTTTTTGAAAAACAAATTTCGCAATAAGGAATCTAAAAAATAAAATTAAATGAAATACAATTAAATAACATAATTTATTTTAATATAATATAAAATAATACGGTGACGAAAGCTCAACGTCCAAATACAAACTTGAAATTTTTCATCAATCAAACATTCCAAAATTAATAAAATTTAAATCGTTTAATATTTTTAAATTTTGACCAAACTTGATATTTAAGAAGGCTCCCAAATAGGGTTTGCCAAAAACACGTACATATTTAAAAAAAACAGCTGTTTTCTGTTTTAGATTAAAAAAAAACCGGTTAACAGCTGTTTTTCGTTTTTTTTTATTTTTCACTGAGATTAAGTCCTACAGTTCGAATTTTTCGGAAATTTTCTTAAATAATTTTAAACACAATTTTCAAAGTTAACAAAATTCTTGTAATGTTTATTCATTTTTATTTACTAATTCATATATTTTGTATCATACTCGAACAAGCTAGTTTTTTTGTAATAAAATTTTAAAAATTCCAGTGCATTTTACGCTGTGTCACACAAGCGTGAACGAATTTTTGTACAAAAATTTGTACAAACTGAAAACACACGTTCATCGTCTGTTGAAGTTGGCTTGATACTGAGAAGTGCATTGAATATTTTTTGCAAATTTGCATTTCTGTTTCCCGTGTTTTTGAATAAGATGAATTATTGCTTCAACCATTTGAAATTTTCTGTTGCTGCAGTTGATTGTTTTAAATTTTTTTTGCAGCAATAAATTCAGCTCATCTCTCAGCGAGATATTAGCGGTTGTCGGTTGACTAATTTGGACTTCAAAATTTTATTCATTCTCTGAAATATCAACTTCGTGAACACTACACAGACCTGATACTAAATTTGGTGCGAAAGAGATTGTATTTTTAGATGGAATATTTGAAGGGTTTTTTAAATATTTTAGTAGATTCATAATATCGGTAGGTATTCGATCTTTTATTGCTGCTCTTAAATCGGATATCTTATTAAACTTAAATTCGATTATAGTTTCGGCAGTTAGTAATGTAGAGTCTTCACGACTTAATGTTTCAACAACGAGCTTGATTGGTTCCATGTCATTTTGCAGCATCAACAAAGCATCAAGGTTAATTCGGTTGATAATATTCAGTGAATTAATGAGGTAATCATAACCGGAATAGAATTCCAGCGGTGTTTGTGCCAAATGATGTTTGATTTCATTGCAAAATTTCATTGGAAAATTTGATTTCGGACTGTAGAATTTTTGCGTG
Organism: Tipula helvola; assembly: GCA_963556165.1. Taxonomy (NCBI): domain Eukaryota; kingdom Metazoa; phylum Arthropoda; class Insecta; order Diptera; family Tipulidae; genus Tipula; species Tipula helvola. Next base: position 174,867,891 of record OY744481.1, on the reverse strand, counting down.
CATTTCAACAACGAGCTTGATTGGTTCCATGTCATTTTGCAGCATCAACAAAGCATCAAGGTTAATTCGGTTGATAATATTCAGTGAATTAATGAGGTAATCATAACCGGAATAGAATTCCAGCGGTGTTTGTGCCAAATGATGTTTGATTTCATTGCAAAATTTCATTGGAAAATTTGATTTCGGACTGTAGAATTTTCCGTAATTTTGTAACGTTTCATTGAAATCGATATACACAAGATTTTCTTCTTGATCCACTTCAACATCAATTGCATCATCAAAATTAACACTTTCATCTGAATCATTGGAATCCACTTCAACAACTAATTGCAAGACACTATTATTTTTGTATAATGGATCACAGACACTCAAATGGATAGCATGATTGAATCAATATTGGTCAACCACCTTCATAAATTTCATAAACTTGTAATTAATTGCTGCACTATGAGCTTTAATTTATGACGCCGTTGTTTGCATGATTCACAAATACGATCTAATCCCATGTTTTAGGTCTTCTTATCTTCGCCATCGTAAATTAATTCCAAAATATCTTCTGCGCCGAACTGTAGTGTATTCATCTACTGGCATGCTTAACTATGTGCCTTGCTCTTTTTTTGGCTTGATCTCCTGAATCATATTGCTTTTCTTTTCAACAACTTCATTTCCCGAGTTTCGTTTTGCGGCAGTTTAAATCCATCTCTTGATTGAGTCCCGAATGTACTTATTTCTAGTAATCGCTTTGATTGAAATCCCGTCTGTTGCAAGATCTGAGGTGATTTCCTTAAGACTTTTACGATTAAAAAAATCAGGTATAGTCTTACTTTCTTTTCTTCAATGATTGGCTTTTCAGTTTCGTTACTTGGATCTTCACTTACTAGTATTATTGCAACGACCACAAATCGCATTAATTTCTTGTGTGACAGGATTTTATCGTTTTGCTGCATAACTCCATACCAACGACAATATTTTAGAACATTCAAGGTTTTAATGTTAGTATTGTATAATATCTTCAAAAAATGTTTTTTTACGCTACGAATGTAATTAATAGAAATCCAAACAGGCTAGTAACCGTTAAAAATTATTATTTTTTTCACCTTACAAACCAAAAATATAAAAAGGAAGAGAACTTTATAAAACAATAAATATTTTTTCATACCTAAACTTCTTTTCAGTGAAATACCGAATAGGTATCACAAAAAAATCAAATTTCCTTAAAAACAGAACAGAAAAAAACCGTTGTTTTCTGTTCTTGACTTTTCGAAAAACAGCTGTTTTACTGTTTCTGTTAACCGGTTTCACAAACCCTACCCCAAGCCCAACTCAGTCAACCTTAACTTATGCTGAATTCTATTGACGCAAAAAAGCGGATCTAGATCAAAAAAAAACTTAACTGAGATCAATTTCTACTATGAAAAGTTCAGGATTTTTTGATCTAGGTTCCGTTTTTATTAGTAAATAGAATACGATATTACTGTCAAGTTTTCTTTTTAATTTTAATATTCTACTAAAATTTCATTCGGTAACGCTGAAAACTGATGTGAGGGATTTCGGCACTGCATACAAAACACATGTGCTGCATACAACGGTATATTTTTTGTTAACTGCGTGCTTTCCAGTTTGAATTTTTTTTTCCAAAATATTTAAATTTTGTTTCTTCGCTTTGGAGTTGTAATTTTGAAGCCTGTACATTTTATTACAATTTGTATCCTGCCATATCGAGCAAATCAGACAAATTAGACATGTTATATAATAATGGCATGATTCATGCTGTAATTCGAGACAAAAATCGTACACATGAAATGTATAAATTTTAATTTAGTCATCAGATTTGCATAAATTAAAGCCATTTTTTTTATAAATTTATGATGCTAACATATGGAAATGTGTACATTAGCAACAATACAAACTTTATATAACAAAGTGAAAATTAGAGTTTTGCATACAGCAAAATCAGGTCAAATTCAATTTGTAACGTTCATAATTCATATACAGTCATTTTATTTTCCGCATTCGTATTAAAACGCACAGTATTCGCTCACTCCCTCTGTCTCTGTGTATTGCTGTCGGTTTGCTATTAGTTGTGTTGTTAGTGCTCCCCATTTGGATAATCTCCAAAACTAATTTATCACTTATTTTTATTCTTTATTAGTTTACTTTAGTACAATAATAAAATATAACAAATAATAAAATTAAAGATTATAACAAAAAAAAAAAAACGGAAAGTTGGAATAATTTTAAATAAAAATAGCGATTTTTTTTCTACATTTTAAAATTAGGAAACAGAAAGAAAAAGCAATAATAATTTCATTCGTCTTTTGTTTTTGTTTTTCTGTATTTTCTGTACAATAAGAAAATATGTGACACTTTGATTACATATGATGCTGGCTGATGATGATATAAACATTTGCGCATATGGCATCATTTAGTCACTCAACAACATTAGTTCCACTAAACACAACACACACAGCGTGCGCGTATACATTAAAATATAATTCGTATATTCGTCATATAAAATTAATTAAAGTTGACTACTCTGTGATGATCAGATCGTGCGCGACTTAATGGTTTGGGATTTAATTTTATTTTAGTTTATTGTTGTAATGTATCGTAGGAGGGTGCTACTTAGACTTTGTATTTAAAAATAATTTTCACAACAAACTTCAATTATAATGTGACACTTAAATTTGAGTACATTATGTATACTTATAATATTTCAAAATAAAAAATGGTTACCATTTTGAGTTTTATCCTTTACCTCATCGCTTTGTAATAGTAATACATAATACATATATGCAGATAGCATGATTACATGAAATAATTGCATACATTTTACAGACATTGCACAAATACAACAAAAATTAAATTAAAAAAAAATATAAAAATTATTGTATGCATTCTGTAATTTAAATTATACATAAAAGTTAATTATAAATTTTAAAATTTGCATAATGTTTGAATTAAAATTTATAAATTTTGTATTAATTAAGTGTGTAATTTTGAAGTGTTGTTAAGTGCTAAAATAGTTTATTTATTGTCTGTACACATGAGTATTAAAGAAGGGTCAAATTTTTATATTCTTGTGCCTTAATACCTAAAGTGAAAAATGCGACATGTTTTATTAGCAACAATATGTATATTGGTTATGTTTCTAAAATAAAAGAATTTTTTGTAATCATCCGCCGATGATTGAAAATCATTGGTTATTTGTAATATGATTGAAATTTGAAACAGGCCATTTTAATTTGACCTGTATATTTTAATCGGAAACGTTACGACCACCGGGAATAACATGCGATTTGACTAAAAAAAAAATTCCCATTTTCCTTTGAGTCTAATTCTTTAGTAGGTACTACTCGTAAAATGATTCACGTAACATTTTACCAAAATTGATTAATCCAGCTTGTCAGTTAACACTTATTAGTTTGGCTCCGTTAAAATCTGATTTTAGTCTCCAGACATCACATCGGTCATCTTCAAAAAATTTCAAATTTAGAACCAAAGCTTTCGATATTCGGCTGGCTTCTAGCAAATTAGCTGATATTAGTGCTTGAATGTTAATTTTTAATTGTACTCCAAACTCCACCAGAAGATTATAACAGAATAGGCAGTTGAGACTAGCTGAAATGGAATTTAGTACCAAAAATCATTAACAACATTCGTTTGTTTCCTTTAATCATTCGATTAAATCTATTAACTCTTTTTAAAAATACCGTATCTCAGGTAACTAAAACAAAATCCTAACTCTCATCTCATTTTACGATCAAAATCTGTGCTCTGTATTGAATTTGTTTTTCCTGACTTTCATTTTCCCGTGTATGTTTGAGTAAAACTTTACACAAAAAGGTTACATTTTCGGCTCAACTGAAATATGGAACTTGCTCTGCGAAAAAAATTGGTATAAACAAACAATTTCACTCAACACAAAATACAACTACGCAATTACAATTATTTCATACTGTTTTACCACCGGAGACTAACTTCTATTCCTAAATCATCGTGGGAGAAGCACTGATATTCCATCTAAAACTCCTCTATCATACAACTTACAACTGAATTAAAGCTCTGTTGTCCAGACCTTTATTTTCGCTGGAAATTAGAAGCACATTAAATTCATAAGCAATGTTATCTTTAATGATGAATAATTACTAGAATGTTATGGTTTTTGAGCTAAAGTCAACCAATGAAAAAAAAAAAACATTTTGGTTCTGAAAATTACTCTCAAATTCACATTCTTCAAGTCATTGTATTCCCTTTCGTTATACCTAATTGAGTAAATCCACGATGCTTATTCAACCGGTATGTTTTTAAAAAACAGTATCATGAACACCGCTTACAAAAAACAGTATCATGAACACCGCTTTCACGGTACATTTCCGACAAAAATCGTCCGATAGGTATTAGTCGGAAGGATATCGATTTTTCGTTTAAAAAACCTCAAAATTTTCAAACAAAAAATTAATAATGATCATTAAAAAACATTTATTAATTTTTAATACATATAGTATTTATTAGAATAATTTAATACTTCTAAAATATTGACGAAAATATGAACGCCATTTAGAAAAATCGATCAATTAGAGTTGGATAAAGATGCAAACAAATTAAAAATTAAATAGCACTTAAACTAAATTTATTTAGTCAATCAGGCACGTGGGATACCTAAAAATTAATAATGATTACAGGCCATGGCCCCTGTTAAGACCGTTATAATTCAAGTATAAAAAAAATTTGGCCCAAGTCAGTCGTAAAAGAAACACAAGTACATATGTTATTTTTATTTATTATTTTGACAACTCCATTCGATAGCAAAATAAAGAGCAACATAGAAAAATATGCACTGAACGAAAATTTGCTCAATATGTTTACCGACTGGATTTCATGATACACGTTTCTTTTCCGGTCGGTTTTACTAGTGGTGACATTTTATAAACGACCGGTATTTCCGACCGGATTTCATGATCCCACCCCAGAACAAAGTTCCTTTTATTATTATACATATTTTCATTCGTGGAATTTTGGAAAGTGATTAGCTAATCCTTATTTTGACCTAATGTCTAAATATTGTATGATACCGACGGGAAACTTCAAAATTGTTTCATTTCACTAATTCCGTAAAAATTCTTATGAATTCGTCCCAAAGTGACACTTCTCCTTATTTAACCTTAATCGTGCTTCTTTCCGTGCTTCAAGCATTTTTTACAACCTTCGATAGTGAATCTTATATTTTTGGTGTAAAAACTATGATAAACCATCTAAAACAGATTAAAAATTCCAGTGGCATACTTAATATTAAAATTGGCTACATAGTATGTGTTTGCGCTTCAGCACAAAGTAAAATAATTAAAGGTAACGTAAAATAAAACTCCGCCTGTTTGTACTAAGATTAAAATCTTTTTATTTCATCTTCTTTACTTGACAGCAATTAACGCGTTCGGTTTTCTTTATAATAGGAATTGTCAATCCCTAGATGGAATTAGTTACAATTAAAGAGAAAATAATATTTTTTAGTAATAATATGGAACTACAGATGGCATTAATTAATAATTATATAATTCAAATAATATCCGTTAATTCACATAATGTCCATTGGTTTATCTCCATTACGGAGCTGGCTGGCTAAACGAACAAGATGACCCCATAGTGACTCTCATCGTGGTCCTACTATTCCCATACAACTAGCGCGGTACAAACATGCTCTTCTCGTATACAACATTTCATAATCAACATCCAGCATTTGCTCTAGGACACTGGGAAAACCTTAGGGAAAACTTCCATTAAAAAACTCTAAGGAAAACCAGCATCAGATGTGACTGCTTCTTTCTCCATCGGTAGTAAACATAATTGATTGATCGGTCATACTAATTTGCCTTTCTCCATCTTTACTTTGCATACTCTTGCTTTGTCATCTCGTCCAATAAATACTACGATAATTCTGGACATAATCCATTGACTAGGTGGCGTTGTTTTACTTTTACAACATTGCCCTTCGCATGACCATTCAAGTCATTTCTCTTCAAATTCCCATCGCCCCTTTGATTTGACATCCAAAAACTTCCCGAGTTGGTCCAGTATTGGTAGGCGGCCTTCACCAACCTGATTACGATATTGCTTCCATGCATCCAATCTATCCCACATTTTATCCCACAGTTGCTCCGGCTTTGCAATAGTTTCCAGTTGTCTGATTCCACCATTTAAGGAGTCTAGTATCACCCGCAAAGAATCATGAGTTTCACGATCCTAGTTTTTAATAGCATACATTCTTCCCAAGATGCTATGGATGACATGATAGTTGTCATTGTATGCCTTCATCATTATTTCCCATGCTGCTTCATAATTGTCACGCGTAAGTTGCCATGGACCCAATTTCAACGCAGCCTTCCCTACACAGGCCTCCTGTAAATATAGCAGCTTGGTGACTGGGTCATAGCTTTTATCATGGATCTCAGCGAAGAATAATTCCCGATATGCCGGCCATTCGGCTGGATTCCCGTTAAACTTCCCTATCCTAGGGGGCCCACTGGGTTCCATTCTAATTACCGCGGGTAATCGATCTCCGGACACTTTTCCTGTCGAGGAGCTACTACCTTGCCCAATACGAACTTGCTTCCCGATCTTATCCTATATTTTACCCATTGCAGACATAAATCTTCCTTCTAATTCAATGTAAACGCCGCTCGTGACCAAGATGTTGCCTTGTCGGTACCGCAAGTCTGCTTGCTCGAAAAATTCGAAATGCTTTCTCAGCCTTGCTTGACGTATATTTAATTCGTTAATTCGGTAACCGTCAATAGTTGAAAAACTTCCTCGTTCGATATTCAGAAAAGAAACGTTCCAGTGACTCAATATGCTGATCTCTTAGAATATATAACCGTTCTTGATCAAACTGCTTGTATTCATTTTCCTCATCAAACATTTCGCAATTTTCCGCGTACAGTTCTAGAGATGCTTCATCGTCCATTTTGCTACTCTATAAAATTAAACTCAATAAAAGATTAGTGTTAGCCAGTCCTTTTACTGGACTTCTTTACTCATAATTCCAAGTCAGTTACACCTTGATAGCTCAATTCATTGAGCGATTCATCTAATACAAAAACAAATGTTTAACCATTACAACTCAACTCATCGTGCGATCCATCCAATACGAGAACAAATATTCAACCGTTATAACTTAAAGCATCATGCGCCTACATACGACACGACTCATCGTGCGCCTCCATAAGATACGAGAACAACATTCAAATTTTAAAACTCAAAATATCGTACGCCTCCATACAACACGACTCACCGTGCGCCTCCATACGACACGAGAACAACCCTTACAACTTATTCCCACAAACAAATGCAGTGGATTCAATCCGGCAGAGCGATCAAGCATGTGTGGCCACACAATACTGCACAATTACAATTAAGGAGTATGACAATAAATGACTAGAATAGTTACTTTACTAAGAGGACTCAACCTTCATGGACCCCCGATTGGCAACGGTACGGATTTCTTCAGGCTTACACCTTGCACACCGACGATACCTATTTTTTCGTCTCATTTTTTTCTTTATTTCACATCTCACTTTTTTCTATTTATTTACCGCAATATTTCCTTTACCGTTAGCCACGTTTCAATTTTTTATTCGTTACCGCAATATTTTCTTTACCGTTACCCAAGTTTCAATTTTTATTCTCTGCCGCAATATTTTCTTACACTGTAACGCGCCAAACTTGACCGTTTTCACAAAAAATCTCCATAATTCTTCGCAATAATGCCCCTTGTTCCATATACATAATTAAAAAATCATCTTACCCTTTTTCTTTCTGATATCACTCTCAAAATTCTACAACAGCGCTCGCGTTGCCGCCGTGCCCCAATACTCTTTTTCCTTTTTTATATATCGCTACACGCGAATATACCACGCCGTTTTCGTTTACAACTTTGGTTTTAATTTACAACTTTGCTTCGTACAAAATAATATTTATTAGACTGAATAATCACTGTTATACTTTATTAGACTGGATAATTATACTTTATTAAACTAAATATTACCGTTCCCAAATCGTTTCTCGGGTTTCTGGCACCAATGTTTGCGCTTCAGCTGAAAGTAAAATAATTAAAGGTAACGTAAAATAAAACTCCGCTTGTTTGTACAAAGGTTCGATTGCGATTAAAATCTTTTTATTTTATCTTCTTTACTTGACAGCAATTAACGCGTTCGGTTTTCTTTATAATATGAATGTTCATTCCTAGATGGCACTAGTTACATTTAAAGAGAAAATAATATTTTTTAGTAATAATATAGAACTACAGATGGCATTAATTAATAATTATATAATTCAAATAATAACCGTTAATTCAAATAATGTCCGTTGGTTTATCTCCATTACGGTGGCCGTAACAGTATGTACCATGATTCCTCATCTATCTCTACCTGATTACGAGCTCGGCTTAGATCAATGTTAAAAAACAAAACGATTTTACCAAAGATTCTATCAGAATTTTATTTTTTTTATTAATAAATTATTCATGTATGTAACTACAGTCGACCACCGACTATACTGTCCCGTCACTATCTTTTGATAGAAAGTTCCGGACTATTATACCATCTAGAGAGGACTGGATGATGGATACAGTTTTGGAACCAGGAGTTTTGAACTTCTTCACTGATGGTTCAAAACGGGATAGAGGAGTAGGGGCTGGGGTGTTCTGCGAGGAACTCATGTTAAACCTCTCCTTTCGTCTCCCTGACTACTGCAGCATTTTTCAAGCTGAGGTAACTGCGATAAAGGAAGTAGCGGACTGGTTGAGGTATAATGTAATATCGACTAGAGATATTCGCATATATACGGACAGTCAGGCAGCCATTAAAGCGCTTCAATCACACCTTCTCACGTCGAAAGTAGTCCAGAGCTGTCTCTCATCTCTTAACGAGATGACAGATCAGTTCAACATCCATATCATATGGGTGCCAGGACATTTCGTTAGTACGGGGAACATGAAAGCCGATGAACTGGCTCGACGTGGTACAACGGACCACATTTCAAACAGCAAAAAGGATATTGAAATTCCTCTTGCGGTATGTAAACTGCTGCTTCAGGAGGAAGCCAGTAAGTTGACGAATGACAGATGGTCAAATAGTACCTCATGCGTAATAACTCGGCAAATCTGGCCAAAGTTGAACTTGGCGAGATCCAAACAGCTGATCTCACTTCAGCGAAGTCAGATCAGTGTGGTTGTTGGAGTGATTACGGGGCACTGTCTCATAGGCAGACATGCAAGTAGACTTGGTTTCTTCTCACATGACTACTGTCGTAGTTGCGAGGACGAAGAGGAGGAAGAGACAGTACTTCATCTTCTTTGCACCTGTCCTCGTCTGGCACGAAACAGACTGAATTTTCTAGGGGCACACCTTTTCAACGACCTGGCGGAGCTCAGCGAGAAGGACGTCAGGAGTATCCAGCGCTTCATAGCAAGCTCAAAGTGGTTTCAATGAGTTGGAGGAAAAATTTTTAATTTGTGGTATGGCTACGGACCTTTTTGTGTCTATGCCTGGTCCTGGTGGACCGCCACCCAAACCTAACCTAACCTAACTACAGTCGAACTTGGTTATAACGAACCTCAAGGGACTAAACATTTTGTTCGTTTTAAGGAAGAAACGTTATATCAAGAGATCAATTTACCTACATTTGCATATAAGCTGGGATATACAGAATCGTGTAATAACGAAAGGCTTGTTATAAGGAACTTATATAAAATCCCAAGCTTCGAGAAAGATGTACAATACATACAAATGTAGGTAAATTGATCTCTTGATCTAACGTTTCTTCCTTATAACGAACAACATTTTTAGTGCATTGAGGTTCGTTATAACCAAGTTCGACGTATTTATCGAAGTTTGGGATTTTATATAAGTTCCTTATAACAAGGCTTTCGTTATATCCCGATTTTTTATATCCAAGTTTGACTGTATAATCTGGAATGTTATATCCATCATAAAGTATCATATCTGACCAGTATTGAGGGAGCTTTGCAATTCCATCGGTAATAAATTGTATTGAAGGAATAACGACTGTGAAAATTTGTTTGATCGAACTTTTTACCATTTAAAGCACCATAGGTAGAAACAAATGATAATCGTAAGGCGCAAAGTGGATGCGGATGGTCTTCCGATATTAACCCTTTCAATTTTCTTTAAGGCACTTTCGCACTGTGCGGCTGATTATTATTTTGATGAAACAATAATTTTCGTCGATCCATGGCGCTGGACTTTTTTTTTACAACTGCTTAACACCACTATTCCCTTAGTCGTGTCACTTGTCACTTGTACCGACAATCAAATTTTGGTATTTTCTTAGTCGATCGATGCGACAATCGTCGTTTGAAGTGACAAACATCCTTTTACGTCACATTCTCTTATATTATCACATCGATCGACTAAGAGAATATTAGTTTAAAGTTGAAGTGGCACGTTTTCCGGCAGGTCAAAAAATTTTTGGTATTTTTAAAAAATTTCTCTTTTTTGCAGTTATTCTGACAAAAAATGGAAAAGACGTTTAGAATTTTGATAAAACAAAATATCGAAATGCTGGGAAATGGGGAACCGTGAAAGCAATTTGGTCATATTATAACTACCTTTGGAATGAATATCAAATATTTTTGACAAACGCGGAAAGCTCGCAAGAAAATTACTTGGTGATAAAATACATAGCTTGATCAAAAAATCGTCAAATTTTACAATTTCGCATGTTGTTACTTTCTTTTACGTAAGTAAAATAAAGTATAGTAATCATGAAAATTTTCGACCTTGAGATTATTGAAGATTTATCTGTTTTGAGGTCCCCTGAGTCCGAAAAAGTGGGTTTCGAAATGATGTCTGTCTGTCAGTCCGTCTGTCTGTCCGTCTGTCTGTCCGTCTGTCAGTCTGTGTCCACTCTACAGCCCAGATGGCTTAACCAATCGAACTGAAACTTCAGATTTAAGCTTTTTGGATAAATTGGGAGGTCCCAGTGAATTTTACTTCAAATCGGTCCACCGGAAGTGGCCACTCCCTTGGGCCAGAAAATTTGTTTTGCAAATATCTTAAAAAATATAAGGTTTACAAAAAATTACTAATACAAAATGTTTCCAAAAATCAAAAAAAAATAAAAATAAACAAATTAAAAATTAAAAAAAATTAAAATTAAAAATTAAAAAAAAAAATTAAAAAAAAATTTAAAAATTTTATAAAAAAAAAATTAAATATTGTTTTGCCAACACATAAATATATGTGTATATATAGCCTAATTATGCTAATTATAATTAATTTGCACACTACAGTGACATACTTCCGGTTTTTAATGCAAATATTACATAATTGAATGTGGATCATTTTTTCATGTTTCTTAATTTTTTTAACGACTTATTAGGGTTTGTAATACTTAAGTATATATATCGTTTTATAATTGCAAAAATATTTCGCAACTCCTGCCCCCCCCCCACACTTTTTTACAGGGAGTTACAGCAGTTCTTGCATTTGTCATTTTAATTATTGTGTGTATTAGCCCAATTATGCTAATTATAATTAATTTGCACACTTCAGTGACGTACTGTATGTTATAAAAATATTTAGCCTACATGTATGTTAAATTGCCAAATCGGTCAACCGGAAGTGGCCACTCTCGGCCCGAAAATGTGTTTTGCACATATTTTAAAAAGTATAAGATTTACAAAAAATCACTAATACAAATTCCAAAAAATTAAAAGAAAAAATTTAAATTCATAAATATCACCTTTTATTTCTTTTACGTGTGTACTAATGAGTTCAAAAAATTGAGTTTTGAAGTGGTGTCTGTTGGTATATACATATGACTGTCAATTTGTAGTCCAAATGGTTTAAGCAATCAGATTGCAACTTCATGTTTAAACTTTTTACATAAATTTTGGGGTCCCAGCTCCCAGCTCCCAGATTCCGTAAAACAGAAAATTTATTTTGCAAATATTTCAAAAATATACAATTTACAGAAAACATGAAATAATAAAAACAATCTTAATTAAGTTTGCGGGAAATTTGAATTATAAAAGTTTTTCAAAATTCGCTGTTCGTAAAAGAAAGTCGTGTGTTGGCCACACCTCCATTTTTTAAATTCAATTGCCACAATTGCTTTTTGGTTATGTTGGTACAATTTTCCCTGACGTTTCAAGACTTTTCAACTGACGTGTGCGCAACATCATAACGGTGTCGTTTTTAGCCAAAAATTTAGGAACAAACAGAGAAAGCTGAGCAGGTGTGTTATCGTGTTATAATCGCCATTAATTGTTTCCCCACAAATCCAGATGTTTCGTTCGGATCACTTCACGTAAACAGCTTTTCAGCTTTTTTTGGTCTTGTCTCTTTAGGGACCTTACTTTCGACATCATATTCGTAAACTCCTGTTTTATCACCAGTTATGACCCGTATGGGCAGTTCTAGATCGCCGTTGACTTCATTCAGCAACTAATGAACAATATCCATTCGGCACTGCTTGTGGTCGAAATTCAACAATTTCGGAGGTAATTTTACTGTCACACGTTTCATGTCTGAAACCCATTTGAAATTATTTTTGTCAGATACCGAAATATGTATTTGAAACTGAACAGCCACAATAAACCATCGCAAATTTTTATTGCGATACATTTTTATTGATCTTTTCTTCATTGACTTATGTAGCTTTAGTTACAAGAAAAGAATAGTCAATGGAAGTTGTCACTAGGATGACCAGGCCAAAAACGACTAAATATGAACGAAGTATGAAAAGTTTGAAAAACTCGAAAATTTTGACTTAAAAAAACCATGACAGTCCAATAAATCGAAATTTGTTATGTATTTGAAAAAAAAGAAAAAATTGGTTTGGTGGTGATCTATTTAGAAAACATATTTGTAGTTGAATCTCTTCTAGAAAAGTTTCAAAACCCGCAACCTTGGTTCATCATTTGGATGTGCTGAAACAAATACATTTATCATCAGATATAAGTTAAGTCCAAATTTCAATGGAATTGGTGTACAATCGCATAAGTTCCATTTGAGACCGGAATGGAGTTTCTTAAATGGAACATGTCCAAAATTTAACAAATATTCCAACACTTTGCTAATGATACTTTGAAACATAAATATAAACCATAAATCAACAAAAAATAGATTTGGTAAAGAGAAATTTGTTTTTTAAATACATAACCAATCCAGAGCACGGATTTTGGTCGGAAATCGGGACTTGAGAGTTGCGATTTTCGTGTACGTACTAGATATGCAACGGTAAATATTATTGTTGTTTGGTTTAATTTTAATATTATCGTACAGCATAGCACGCCGATAAAAAAATGCAACTTTCAAGTCTCGTTTTACGAACAAAATTCTTGTACAGGCCTTTTCTACATTTCCAGCGCCAAACGGAACTCGCAATAAATTTTAGTGAAATTTTACACTAAGTTAGTTAGCCGATTCTGTAAGTGTAGTATTTGGAGTTGGATTTCTTAAATAAAATAAGACCTAAATTAAAGAAATATTGCGGGACGCCTCTAATGATATTATGATTGGTACCATTAATCAAAAAATTGTTTCACTAAGTTTTTTTCGAGGAACAACCAACCAGGCAGTTTACTATGTCTCCAGCTCAAAATAGAGCTAGGTAGGTAGCAAAATTTTGGATGGACTTTAATCAAATTTTACATCTGAAATTTGATATGTAAAGTCGCGATTCTTTATAGTTCCTAATATAAATTTAATGATTTCTGGCTCTGACGAATACCTTCTGCCACATCATCATGTTTTAGTCGATATCTTAAATCAATAATTATAGGTAGTCGCCAAATTTTTTTGTGGAATTTTATATCTAAAATATTTTGTGGTTATTATAAATATGTAGATTCTAATATAAAACCTATTACGTCTTAAAGAATTTTTTGGGCAATGTAAGATATTTCCCCGGATGTTCGGGCATCTGGCTACCCCTAATTGTCACTACTTTAAAAAGAGTTAACTCTTGCGAAGAGATTTGGAACTGGAAATTCGTATGAAGACCTAAAATTCAGAAACGTTTTACTTTCTATACTGAAACCAACTTAGCCATTTAGTTGACGATGCCAGATTACCGCATAACAGAATTTTAGCGCGCCAGTTGACACGGGTTATGATTTTAGGCCCGATTCCGAGATAGTAAAATTCATCTTATATTATTTTATTCTCTCTTTCTTTCTATAAAAATTTGCGTTGAAAAACAAAAATAAAAACCTGGTGTATTATGGGCCAGATTCTGAATGATCCTTAATATTATACCTAGAAAAAAATCTGATTGATCGTTAATATTATAGTTAAATAAAAACAAAATTATTTCACGGAATGGCACCCCATTAACCAACTACTTGCGAACACTGCTATAGATCAGTTTGTTGACCTACAACTCCACATAGATGATTTGGTTTGATTTTAAGAGTTATTAGTGTTTGGGTTGAAATTCCGTGAATGTCACATGACAGGCCTATCATACGTATTTCTGCTTCTCTAGCTGAAATTTTTTTAATAAAATGAGAAAGTATACAATGATATTTATTCAAGAAAGGTAACCAATTCAACTCTTTAATACTTGCAATAACGTAGAACAACCCGCATTGCTTTTAAACATCTCTTCAATTTCTAACTAATAGTTCCGTAGCACTCATATTACAGACCACTGATGTATTAGTACATATAATCAAACATATTAAATCAAACTTATGTATAATAAAAATAGTTAATAGCCCTTAACGAATACTTTTCACATTCGAATATCCTATTCATATTACGTACATTGTTGAATTTCTTAATATTTCATTACTCTTCAAAATCAAAGAACGAACTTACACATAAATTCCAAAAAGGATTCCACCGTCCATTAACAAAATCAGTTTTTTTTTCTTTATAACAAATTATATTGTTGTTGTATTCTTCTTAATACATAAATAAATATCAAGATGACTTGGTAAAACTATCAATCATAAGTAAAAAATCAAAAAAAAAAAAATATCGTTAAGTAGCTTAAAAGTTTATTCTTCGATTTTAAGTTTTTATCTTACAAATTACACGAAGCACAGCAACAAATTTGTTATAAAAATTAAATTTCTTAATAATTATAAACGACAATAATAGTAATAGTTGAGCGATTCAATAACCTTTACATGTAGCATAATCATCTTCCAAAATGTCAAGTAGCTTATACAATACTTTTATCTGCGCTTTTATAACGTGCGATGAAACATCATGTTGCTGCGGCTGGTGGAACTATGTATTTGTTGTGTAAATGAAATAAAAAAATGATTTTTTGTGGATTTTCTGAAATTTTTATCTTAAGTGGGCGGTTAATTGATAAGCTTAAAAAATATACACACGATACAAACAAACCAAAAAAAAAAAAAAAATGCGAAATACAAAAGGAATGGCAATTTAACGTCAACTTTTATTTTTACTTGAGTGTTTTAGATAAGCGTAATGCCGATTTAAATGATAATGTCTCATCTTTTTATGGTTTCGGGTTTATTTTGGTCCGTTTATTGATTTATTGGGCGGACACAGTGGCAATATGATAAATTATTTTCATCAATAATTTTACAAAATTTTTTCGTTTACGTTTGTATACATTTAGAGGCACTGATGAAAATAACGAGTCCTTACCTTAGTACATTTTATTAGACTTAGATTTGAGCCGTTTACAAGAAATTCGCCCAATTACAACGTATTTAGTTCATCTTTTTACGTAAAATTATTTTTCACCCTAATCCAAATTTTGCACTGATAAAATCTGATATTTTTGAACTTACTAAGTACTAACCTAATTGTTAAAACCACCCCTATGGTATTCTGTTTTCTAATTCCTATTTTTCTATCAAACTGTACAACTGAATTGCCAATTTTATTCTAATTTAATTTTGTATAGTATAATTTTCTTTATTCATATTTCAAGGAACAATACTTATTTATTTTCATATATGCAAACTATAATCAAATTTTAACTTGATTTAAAATTAGGATTGAATTGTTTAGGGTTTTTATTAAATTAAAAGAAATTCGATAAAATATTATATTACAGTTACAGTCAAACCTTGAATGAAAATTGAATCAAAGTTAAATTAAACTTTAGATTTTAGCTAAGTATATTACTCATATGTTTGGTGTTATTAGCTAACAATAGTAGATTGTGTCATTAGGATTACAAGTAATACTTTGTTTGGCAAGCAAATGTGTTTAAAATAACATGCATTTAATATTTCAAGATTCAAATTATTATTGAAATATTTTGTTAAGTAAGGTGACCTTCACTAATTTTCGTTTGTATATTTTATCAAGCTATGACGTGTCAATTATTTTTACTATTGAACGGTATTAAAAGTACTTTACGCGTTGGATTAAAAGTGTAGCCTAGCAATATGTACAATTTTAAAATTTTATAACAAAAAAGCTAAATTTAATACCCAATATAAGTATTAAAATAAGCTATACGTTTAAGATGCTTGCAGAAAAAATTATTTAATACAACAGCATAAGACGGACGTAGCTCATATAAAAAGACAGTCAATCATAACACACAATCTCTCACATATCAGAAACACGATTTTGATTTTGACAATTCCATAATAGTAGATTACGAAATTAAGAAAAATAAAAGTTTATTAAAGCGTATCACATATGAGCCGTTTATTTTGAAAGTGGAATAAGTCAAATTTTTAAAAAATTGAGGTAACGTTATATAACATGTTAAAGTATAGTGAACTTTCATATTTTGTTACATTCTTGCGCTTAACTGTAAAATAATTTCTAGAAATATTGGTTAAAGAATGAATACTAAACGCTATCAATATTTTGTTTATTATGAAAGTGGAATAAGTCACATTACATGCTTGTTCATTCGTTTAATGTCATAACAACTACCAGTATGATGAGTATATTATAAATCTAGAAGGCATTGAAAGCAAAAAATATAACAACAACAACAATTTACATTTAAGATTTTAGATTTACTACTGTGTCCAAAAAGTAAAGCCAGTTTTCAATTTAAATCGCGCGGGTAAACCGCACATCATAAATATTTTTTTTCTAAGTTGGCAGCATTGTGATATACATCTGTGACAAATTTTATTTCAAAACATTGATCAGTTTTTGTTTTACGCTTGGTTTTGTACGACGCTAAAAGTGCATTCGGTGATTTTTACAATTTCTAATTATATTGAGCAAAGAAAAGTTGCATTAATTTTGAATGACATTTCGGGTGCAGAAACGTTAAGGATATTGCAGAAAGCTTCGGGGACCATGCTTTGTCGGAAAGGAATGTTTACAAGTGGTATAAACAGTTCAAAGAAGGTCGTGAAGATCGTGGTGTTGTCCATTCAGAATTCCTTCCACCCGGCCAAACCGTTAACAAATAGTATTATTTGAGTGTTATGCGTCGTTTGCGTTAAGCTGTTCGCAAGAAGAGGCCAGAATTGTGGGCACACAATTCTTTGTATTTGCACCACGATATTGCACCTTCTCACACTGAACTCGTTCTTGTGACTTTTTCGCCAAAAATTCGATCCATATCGTTCCACAATCACCGTATTCATCTGATTTAGCACCGTGTGACTTTTGGCTATTCCTGACACTCAAAAGACCACTGCGGGGAATTCATTTTAGGACGATAGAAGAGATAAAACGTGAATCGCTACGCGCCCTGAACTTTAATTCGTGTTTCGAATATTCGAAAATACGTTGGGATAAGTGTATTGTGTCGGGAGGGGATTATTTTGAAGGCGACGGAATAGATTTGGAAGAATAAATAAATATTTTTTGAAATAAATAAAAACTGGCTTTACTTTGTGGACACATTAGTATAAGAGATTCTCCTTATTAAATGTACTACAAAACATCCTTGACTAGTGATGCAGAGTTTTATATTTTGAACTTAGCACTAAATAGGGATGACCAAAAAATTTTGGTTCTATAGAGTTACTGCCGTTATATACTCAAGTGGGCGACCGGCAAGGCAGAGCAGTAACAAATTACATTTATTGGTAATGAAAACACAAATTATAATTTGTATTTTAATTACTCGTTTTCCAAGTAACAGTATCTTGTATTTTAATTACTTAAATTCTAAGTAATTGTAATTTGTATTTTAACTACATCAGTTTTTGTAATTTATTGTTTACATTTTTGCAAGGTTCATTAAGATTTGGTTCTAGAGCCATCAGTATAAAACCTTATGTTAATGATCGTTATTTTAATGATATATTTTTTCACTAAACGAATTTCGTCAAATCAAATTTTTCAATTTACAAACGTAAAGTAATTGTAATTTGTATTTTATTTACTGAGTTTGCTGTAATTTGTAAAAGTATTTTAATTTCTCAGTGTAATGTAACTTGCCCAGCCTTGGCGACCGGTCATAATCGCGAAATATAAAGACATGATGGATTTGCTCCCATATATTCCACCTGTTCATCATGAATATTTTCAAAACTTAAAAAAATTCGGATCAACTTGTTGAGGAGTAAAATGAAATCCAAATCTATCAAGTTCATTATAACTTTCTCTTTGTAATAACTGGATGTCATTTATAATGTAAAATTCTCTTTAATGAATTAAATCAATATGGAATGATGGTATAAGTCATTTTTATTAAAAAACATTTATTTTGAAAGTGGAATAAGTCACTTCTACTACAAAAAAACTCGTATTTTACCAGGCCTTATTATGAAATTTATCACTTTAGCTAAAAGTAGTAAGTATAGTAATATCATAAATGCAAACACTTTAAACGAAAGTTGTATTGATTTTTTTCATAACATGAAAACACAAATGTTTAATTATCTCAATATTAAGAAAATATGACTTATTCCACTTTCAAAATAAACGGCTCATATGTTTGTTAAAGTGTCCAGTTAACTATAAAGTCGATAGTAACAGATAAGGAAATTCAATATTATAAAAATTATGTTCGATGACGTTTTCATTACAAATTCAAAAATCTATGAAGCCTTTAATTTTAAATTACGTATTTATACATAGGGATAACCATAGATAACTTATTAAAACTTAAATTAAGAATCCGGTAAATGGCATTTATGTGTATTCGACCATAGAAAGCTTAAATTAACTTAACAATTTCAGCGAAGCTTCGTCGAATTATAATATCTGTCACTTAAAAAAACTTATGAATGCCAAATTTTCCGTCCAAACTTAAAAAAAGTTAAAACAAGACAACTTCCCCTTGTGCAAAAGTGGAAATTATAAATTTTTCTTTTAAATTCCATATTCTCTCTGAAGTTTTTATTTTATTTTTAATTTGGCAACATTTGTGAAACCGAACCTAAAAAAAATGATTGAAGTTCAAATTGATCCTACTAAAAACTAAATGCTATTTCTATAGACAGACTATTTTCTAAAAGTTACATGAAATTCTCACAAGTCTTCTCAAGTGTCAAAAAAACGTAAAAAAATTGGATTCTTTGCTTTTTTGAAACATTTTTAATGACGAGGAAAACAATTTTGTTGTTTAAATTTGTTGAATATTGGTATTAAAAAACTCCTTAAGAATGGTGCGCTTCACCGAAAATTAGAAGAACCATTTTATATTCAATTAAATTTAAATAAATTTTTAATTAATTTATAATTTTAAATAAGGTCTGCCATTATTATAATATTAATATTCGTAGGTAATGTGTTGGTTAGTAATTTATTATGTTTAGGAATAAACGCAATATCCACTCAAGCTGCTAAAGATGTGCTTGAACAATTATTAAAAACTAATATAAAAAATAAATACTAAAATTTGTTCAAATCATTAAGTATACATTCCCCCAATAACAGTAAATGCTAGGCCTAATCAAAAACAATACATAAAATATAAAGGGCTGAAACCTCACGAGGTGATCAGAACTTCGGTCTTTGGTATCTTCAATAATAGCCGCATTTCTTGACCCATTTATGATCCGGATCAGATCAAAGTTTACATTGAAAACAACAACAAAAATTTAATTTTTGTTGTTGTTTTCAATGTAAACTTTGATCTGATCCGGATCACTAATGCATCAAGAAATGCCCGCATTTCTTGACCCATTTATGATCCGGATCAGATCAAAGTTTACATTGAAAACAACAACAAAAATTTAATTTTTGTTGTTGTTTTCAATGTAAACTTTGATCTGATCCGGATCACTAATGCATCAAGAAATGCGGCTAATATCATAAAGTTGGTGTGACTGTTTTGACATTATTGATTTTTATTTTAACCAATATATATTTACTTATTCAACAACAGCCAAAAAGGTCAAAAGCTTCAACATGGGTACAGGCATCCAATTTAAAACGAAAAATCGTATTCTAGAACTTTATACCGAAAGTAGTATAACAAATTATACTGATACTTCTAACCGTTTAACTTACCATATTCCAGAAATTTATCCGAAAACTCATTTTAGAATCCCATTTACAACGCACATGTCTAACACAATGATACCCGCGGTTAAGGCATAGTCAATTCCATCCTACTTGGCCATATTCCACACATATCAAATATTGCCATTTCCAACGCACATATCAAATTTCATTATAATCGGTTAAGAAATAGCCAAGTTCCATCATACTTGGCCATATTCCTGAACTTCGCTCAAACCTCATTTCAGACTCCCATTTCCAATACACATGTCGAATTTCATTATAATCGGTTGAGAAATGAGCAAGTTCCATCATACTTAGCCATATTCCAGAACCTCATCCAAAACTCATTTTAGAATCCCATTTCTAACACACAAATCAAATTTCATAATAATCGGTTGAGAAATAGACAAGTTCCATCATACTTGGCTATATTCCAGAACTTCATCCAGAAATCGTTTTAAAATCCCAGAACTTCATCCAAAACTCATTTTAGAATCCCATTTCTAATACAAATGTCGAATTTCATCGTAATCGGTTGAGAAATGAGCAAGTTCCATCCTACTTGGCCATATTCCAGTACTTCATCCAAAACTCATTTTAGAATCCCATTTCTAACACACATATTAAATTTCATAATAATCGATTGATAAATAGGCAAGTTCCATCATACTTGGCCATATTCCAGAACTTCATCCAGAAATCGTTTTAAAATCCCAGAACTTCATCCATAAATCATTTTAGAATCCCATTTCCAATACAAATGTCGAATTTCATCGCAATCGGTTGAGAAATGGGCAAGTTTCATCGTACTTAGCCATATTCCAGAACTTCATCGAAAACTCATTTTAGAATCCCATTTCTAACACACATATTAAATTTCATAATAATCGGTTGATAAATAGGCAAGTTCCATCATACTTGGCCATATTCCAGAACTTCATCCATAAATCGTTTTAAAATCCCAGAACTTCATCCAAAATTCATTTTAGAATCCCATTTCTAACACACATATTAAATTTCATAATAATCGGTTGATAAATAGGCAAGTTCCATCATATAAAAAATTTGTTAACCACATCCAAATCCAACCCCAACTCAACTCCAACTCAACTTCAACTCAACGCGCAAATTGACCCCTAATTTAATCTTCAAATCAATTCCCAATTCAATGCCAAATTCAATGCCCAATTCAATAATCAAATAAGCATAAAAGCAGTTATTTTGGGTCAATTCGTATGGCAAGTAACCCACCCCTCGACGTACAGTCTCCAAAAGCTTTTCAAATCTCCGCCTTGACCATAGAAACAGATTGGCGAAAAAAAAATCCAAATCGGACAAGCCGTTCTCGAGATACCATGGGTCCAGACATCCAGACAGACGGACGGACATTTTTTTTTTTTTGATTTTTCAGACTCAGGGACTTTCAACACGTCGAGAAAAGTGGTTTTGGACCAACCAAATTTTTCGTCATTTTTGACAGGATTTCAATACTTTGGTCTTTTTAGACCGAAGTAACACAATTTATTGGTCACAGGAATAGGAATAAGAATAGGATTGCAAATCATACCCAAGAAAAAATTGTTTGCAACAAATTCAACGCAAAAACACTATTGTCGCCGTCTTCTGTCAGTCAAAATTTTTGTTTCCTTATTCATTTTGTAATTATAAACCAATAACGGCAACCATTCATTGTTATTATTTTTTTATTTATTTAGCGTGAAGCTATTTAGTTTTCAATATTTGCTTTACATAATTATAATAAATTTAACAATTAATATTTATCTAAGAAAACTTAATCTATATTTTCTTTTACAAATTTGACTAACAACCTCTTAAATACATTTATATTAGGGCAAACTTTAACATCACTTGGAATTTTATTAAATAAATCAATTCCCTTATAAAACAAAGAATTTTGATTTTCAGTTCTCTTTATAAAAAATGGTAACAAAAATTGATCTCTATTTCTTAAATTATAATCAGTTTTATCTTTCACATTAGAAATAAAATTTGTTAAATAACTAGGAACCAAATTGTTTTTAACTCTATAAATAATTATTAAAACATTGTATGCTATTCTTTGATTTACATTCATAAAACATAATGTTTCCAACATATTTCGAATACTTGTTGTTTTCGGGACGTTTAGCTGGACTCGCATCGCTTTATTCTGAAGTTTTTGGAGTTTTTGTTTAAACAGACCATGCTTGTCAACTAATGATCATATTATTATTCACTAGCTGATGTACTCGGTGTTACCTGGGCAACTATTTTACTAAATATTTGCGGGATTACCAAAATACCAACTTCTTCTTCCGCTGGCGCTACATCCCATGAAGGGATTTGGCCGCCTCGCGGTTTCGTAACAAAATAAATTTTTACAGGTTGGGCTGTTAACCCAACGTCAACCTTCTGTAGAAGGACCAAAGCCCTCACACTTTAGCCTACTCTTTTAACAGAGTAGTTTCTAATTTCTAGTGTCCGCCACGAATAGGCAGTGTGAGCACTTGCTGAAGTTGTATGCAGTTACGGCACATGAAGCAAGTCTTGTGTTTATCCCCCTGCATACACATCAGCCTGACCACCACAATACCAACTGCATTTTATGTTATGTTATTTTTGGTTTTTCAATACAAATAGAAATAACATAACATGGATTTATGGTACCGGAATACGGGGTAATATCTTCCGTTCTTTCATTTTAAGCAAACATATAGATATTTGTGGGATTGATAGCTCTTGAATGGACGACTAATATACCAAGCTATACTTCTAAGGGAAGACTCTTGTGCTTTGTTGAGAATTGCGAATGCTTCAAGCAAAACGGTTTAATAGTGGAAATCCCTAAAATACTTATGTATGTGTACACATATGTTACTAGCTGTAAGAACGATTTGGTTCATAATTACTTTAACGTTTGTCGGTGTATATTTGAATATTACATTTTTTGGAACTTTATATTTTTACGCAATTTCTCAAAAAACGAATTAAGATCGACAACCGGATAACATTATCAATTAGTTAAAATTACCTGTTTAGGTAACGGTTGAGTCTCGCCGAAATAACTGAAAAATAAATTTTTATGAAAATTGAGCTTAATGTATTCTAATATTTATTAGCCAAGATCAAGCATCACCTACTAATAATTTTCTAGTTGATCCGAATATATGCCTAACCGGCCTATTTTTAAAAAACAAACATAAAAGCGTGCGATGAGTCTCTTAGACTCATTGGGTAATTTCAATATAAACAAAGGAAATAACATCGTATTTAATCATTTTAAAGTTGGAAGGGATAAAGCCGAGCAGCTAGGTCCTTTTACTGATTACTGGTAGAATGGAAAGATTTCATTGAACAATAAGATTGAATTTATAAAATATTTGGTTTAAAATTCGCACGGTGCAGTTCAGTATTTTTCCTTTTCTCGCCATTAGAAAACAAAATCAAAGGATGCCAAAATTTGCGATTTGATGATTCAGACTAATGGTCAGAAGTAGTCAACAAATTTGTAAACTATTGATGTCCAAATGTAACAATTTCGAGAAAGATTTCTCTCCAGCACCTACATTACATCTAAATTTGACATTGTGAATGGAAATTTAGTATAGATTTGCGATAAACAAACAATCCAATAAATTCTCGAGGAATTCCTTATTTTGGAAATGAGCGTCCTCAAATAAACGGGGAAGAAGAGCTCTATACTCGAGTAACTTTAGTAGTTTCGAGTTGGCACAGAGAGTACTGAACTTAGAGTTTCCCATATTTTAGTAGATTTCGACAAATTAAAAAAATCTAGAAGGTTTACTTCCCAAGCGTGAAAGCCTAATGACTGAAATGTTTTCGGTGTTCAAAAATTAAAACTTTCTCAATAACAAAATCAAGCCATAATTTTATAATATTTTTGCCATAAAAAAAAATTAAATTAAATTATGATAAATTAATTAAAATTAAAATTAAGTTAAATTTTGAAGACCTATTATTTTGCGGTGATTATTTAGCCTTTAATATATAAAAAGCTCGAGCGGTGCAGTTTTCGTTCAGCACTTGGACAGATCCGGTAGATATGTAACTATCAAATTGAATTGTATGTATATTTGTTATTGTAATGTGTAAATAAAACAAATTTTATTGTAGCTGTTAAATAAAATTTTCGCCACAAAATATTGTGAACGAGTTTAAAACATTAAATTAATAAGTAATATTAATAATTCTTTACGCTTAGTACCTCGTCGTAGACTACATTAGTGTTCGTCCTTCAGGAGCTAGGATTACAAAGCTGGTATATGAACTTACTCTAAAACAGGCCACGTAAAGCCGGCCATGTGAGAAGCAGTTCTCTGTCAGATCAACCCCTGCGACCTTCAGAGGGCCTTGTTAACTAACGGTCATTGCGAAGAAGATATTAATGGGAAACTGAAGCCTTTTGAACCCTAACAGATACTCGAATGGCATTAAGGCTCGTATTTTTAAACAAGGATAAATCGACGGATTAATCCATCGTTTTCGAAAATTCACTGATTTAGCTGAGGTTACTTTTGGTAATTTTAAACGTGGATAAATCCGTGGATTTTTTGTCTCGTAATTTTGAACGAAGCTAAAATCGGCGATTTTCGAAATCAATTTTCGAATTAATATCTGCTTACTGGGACATTTATCAATTTTTTTGTTTGTTTTCCTTCCAATATTTTTTTTGCCGTTGACAGACAAAAACATTATCACAATAATTTTTGTGATTTCAAATTCATTTTAAAAATGACCGCAAAATAAAATAATTCTTTCTCCCTTGAGTTTTCTGCCTATTTTTGTAGTTCATATTCATCGAGTTTCAAAGTTTAGATTACAATAATCATGCAGATAAAACGCAATAATCCTAAATGCTAAATTAATGTAAATCGTGTTGTGACATAGACTGAAAAAATAAACATAATCTAGGATTCGCGATTAGTTAGCTTGAGTCTGTCTTGCATATTAGTCTTTAGTCAATATCGTGATTTGTGGCATTCCTATATAAGAAATAAATAAAATGGCAAGCGAGTGGTGCGCGTAATGTGCTATATTATTAATAAACCATAATATGCGTTCAAAGGTTCCACGTCATGTCGGATGGTGTTCATCAAATAATGAACCCTTCTTTTGAAAACTGGAATTGGCGCTGAAACTCTTCCTTAATATAAAACTCAAAGTCTATTCTATCATGTTTAGATCGTATCGACAATATTACCGATATTAGTAATCTGATTCACAAGACTGATGGCGAAGACCAAGACTCATTAAATATATTTTCCATTTTTAACTTTAATTTTCAAATATTAATTTAAATTTAAATTTGCAATTCATTATGTATATTATATTTAGTTTGACAGATCGTCAATGACGTTTTATATTTTCGACTTTTCGAAAATAGCCGTATCCACTGTTTTAGCCATCGATATCGAGGTATAAATCCGAGGATACAATTTTAATCCAGGTTTGATTCAGTGGATTTATCTTCGTTTAAAAATACGAAAGAGGGCATAAATTCGCCGATTTATCACTATCCTCGTTTAAAATTACGGGCCTAATAGTACATATTCGTGCTATGAATACCGACTCCCCTCGAGCAGAGCTCAGTTAGCACAGTTGCCTGAATCAAATTTCTTTGAAGGACATTCACTAGCGGTCTGGTGCCATTGCAAAGCTTAGAAGAGGGTTTCTATAGGTTTTCTCGAAATGCTTCCCGTACTACTACAGATTGTGAAATCTGGCAAAAAAATAATATTTTAAGATTGAAAATGAGTATAGCAAGGTAAAAATCAAGCCACAAACATCGTCACAAAAAATCAAAACACAAAACCTATATTTTGGCAGTAACTTGGCTAATTTCTTAACCAATTATGATGAAATTCGACATGTGCGGTGGAAATAAGATTCTGAAATGATTTTTTTAGTTTCGGAGCCCTACACTACATTAGAAGTTTCATGTATGTGAAGATAGCCCGAAAACCAGCCCGAAAAAAGATTTTTTTTATAAAATGGTTTGTGTCATAACTAAATACAATAAAAAGCCTTTTATCCCGAAAAATATTAAAAATTAACTTCCAAATCATACTCTATCCCGAAAAATAAAAAAAATATTTTAAATAGATTTCTATTTTTTTTTCTTGCTAAAATATTTTAAATTACTATAAAAAATACCATTTGCAAAAATTGCAAAACGTTAATTATGTTTATGTACGATAGTATGTAGTGTACGAGGATACTGTTTAAATGTATTGAAAAGTATCGTGAAAAACATTTTAGTACTTAACTAGCTAAAATTTGTCTTTTCTGTATAGGTTGAAAATGAATTAAAATAAACTGAAAAACTCAATTTCTCAAAGAAATACATAATGCTAAAATTATATAAGTGGCTAAGCTCATCACAAAAAAAACTCAATACATTAAATCATGAATCTCTGTTCACAGAGATTGCGCCCTATAATGAGACATACAGTTCGTTTGGTGGGACCATTCTTAACACACAACCACAAGCTTGTTGCCATACGATGGGGATTAGGCATATTCTTGGGCCCAAATTTAATCAACTAACCGTATTCACAAAAAACTCAATACATTAAATCATGAATCTCTGTTCACAGAGATTGCGCCCTATAATGAGACATACAGTTCGTTTGGTGGGACCATTCTTAACATACAACCACAAGCTTGTTGCCATACGATGGGGATTAGGCATATTCTTGGGCCCAAATCAACTAACCGTATTCACAAAAAACTCAATACATTAAATCATGAATCTCTGCTCACAGAGATTGCGCCCTATAATGAGACATACAGTTCGTTTGGTGGGACCATTCTTGACATACAACCACAAGCTTGTTGCCATACGATGGGGATTAGGCATATTCTTGGGGCCAAATTTAATCAACTAACCGTATTCACAAAAAACTCAATACATTAAATCATGAATCTCTGTTCACAGAGATTGCGCCCTATAATGAGACATACAGTTCGTTTGGTGGGACCATTCTTAACATACAACCACAAGCTTGTTGCCATACGATGGGGATTAGGCATATTCTTGGGGCCAAATTTAATCAACTGACCGTATTCACAAAAAACTCAATACATTAAATCATGAATCTCTGTTCACAGAGATTGCGCCCTATAATGAGACATACAGTTCGTTTGGTAGGACCATTCTTAACATACAACCACAAGCTTGTTGCCATACGATGGGGATTAGGCATATTCTTGGGGCCAAATTTAATCAACTGACCGTATTCACAAAAAACTCAATACATTAAATCATGAATCTCTGTTCACAGAGATTGCGCCCTATAATGAGACATACAGTTCGTTTGGTGGGACCATTCTTAACATACAACCACAAGCTTGTTGCCATACGATGGGGATTAGGCATATTCTTGGGGCCAAATTTAATCAACTGACCGTCTTCACAAAAAACTCAATACATTAAATCATGAATCTCTGTTCACAGAGGTTGCGCCCTATAATGAGACATACAGTTCGTTTGGTAGGACCATTCTTAACATACAACCACAAGCTTGTTGCCATACGATGGGGATTAGGCATATTCTTGGGGCCAAATTTAATCAACTGACCGTATTCACAAAAAACTCAATACATTAAATCATGAATCTCTGTTCACAGAGATTGCGCCCTATAATGAGACATACAGTTCGTTTGGTAGGACCATTCTTAACATACAACCACAAGCTTGTTGCCATACGATGGGGATTAGGCATATTCTTGGGGCCAAATTTAATCAACTGACCGTATTCACAAAAAACTCAATACATTAAATCATGAATCTCTGTTCACAGAGATTGCGCCCTATAATGAGACATACAGTTCGTTTGGTGGGACCATTCTTAACATACAACCACAAGCTTGTTGCCATACGATGGGGATTAGGCATATTCTTGGGGCCAAATTTAATCAACTAACCGTATTCACAAAAAACTCAATACATTAAATCATGAATCTCTGTTCACAGAGATTGCGCCCTATAATGAGACATACAGTTCGTTTGGTGGGACCATTCTTAACATACAACCACAAGCTTGTTGCCATACGATGGGGATTAGGCATATTCTTGGGGCCAAATTTAATCAGCTGACCGTATTCACAAAAAACTCAATACATTAAATCATGAATCTCTGTTCACAGAGATTGCGCCCTATAATGAGACATACAGTTCGTTTGGTAGGACCATTCTTAACATACAACCACAAGCTTGTTGCCATACGATGGGGATTAGGCATATTCTTGGGGCCAAATTTAATCAACTGACCGTATTCACAAAAAACTCAATACATTAAATCATGAATCTCTGTTCACAGAGATTGCGCCCTATAATGAGACATACAGTTCGTTTGGTAGGACCATTCTTAACATACAACCACAAGCTTGTTGCCATACGATGGGGATTAGGCATATTCTTGGGGCCAAATTTAATCAACTAACCGTATTCACAAGAAACTCAATACATTAAATCATGAATCTCTGTTCACAGAGATTGCGCCCTATAATGAGACATACAGTTCGTTTGGTAGGACCATTCTTAACATACAATCACAAGCTTGTTGCCATACGATGGGGATTAGGCATATTCTTGGGGCCAAATTTAATCAACTGACCGTATTCACAAAAAACTCAATACATTAAATCATGAATCTCTGTTCACAGAGATTGCGCCCTATAATGAGACATACAGTTCGTTTGGTGGGACCATTCTTAACATACAACCACAAGCTTGTTGCCATACGATGGGGATTAGGCATATTCTTGGGGCCAAATTTAATCAACTGATCATATTCACAAAAAACTCAATACATTAAATCATGAATCTCTGTTCACAGAGATTGCGCCCTATAATGAGACATACAGTTCGTTTGGTGGGACCATTCTTAACATACAACCACAAGCTTGTTGCCATACGATGGGGATTAGGCATATTCTTGGGGCCAAATTTAATCAACTGACCGTATTCACAAAAAACTCAATACATTAAATCATGAATCTCTGTTCACAGAGATTGCGCCCTATAATGAGACATACAGTTCGTTTGGTAGGACCATTCTTGACATACAACCACAAGCTTGTTGCCATACGATGGGGATTAGGCATATTCTTGGGGCCAAATTTAATCAACTGACCGTATTCACAAAAAACTCAATACATTAAATCATGAATCTCTGTTCACAGAGATTGCGCCCTATAATGATATATACATGCGTTAGGGATTAGGCATACATATATCTAGAATTTCGAAAAACCAAATTTACCTAATTTATTCAAACTAATTTAAGGTATTCAAGTTATGTTCATTTATGTTGCCGCCACGGTGGCACAGTGGTTAGCATGTTTGCTTTAAGCTCAGAGGTCCCGGGTTCGATTCCCGGCTGGTGATGAAAAAATCACGGCTGGTTAATGTTAGTTGGATCAATGAATTAATCACTCATTATCCGTTAAAAAAATGATTATGAAACTTCAAATGAAGCGGCCAAACCCCTCTATGGGATGTAGCGCCAGCGAAAAAAAAAAAAATTTATGTTTCATTCATTCAGAATTTTGAAAAGAGAAAAATTATTGTTTATAGTTACTGACAATATGGTATTGTAATAAATTAACAAATTTCTAGGTTTATGGAATTTAACAAAATTTGCGCTGAATTCATCGCAGAATTTGTTAAATTGTTGATTCCGTACAAGCAAATATTTTCAATACCGAAAAGCCCATTTAACATTTGCGCAGGTAAAATATACATGAAATACCGATTTGATTGGAGAACTTAATCATTGGTTTTATGCTGTTAATTTTTTATATGATTATGAATTATATACTAAAAATTGAACTGTAACATTACCACAAGAATAATTTGATTTAAGACCTTGTATAAAGCACCATATGCGGATTAACAGCGATAGTTTTTGTGTTTCTTGCTATAGCTACGTAACGTTTTAAATCGTCATAACGACCCCATTTTCCGTTAAATTTACAGTAACTTACAAAATGTCCTTGTTGACCATTGGGTTCGTAACTGATGACGCATGTCACACAATAAGCAGTGTTATCATATGTAAGTGTTGGCTCAATATGATCCAATGTTAATTTCGGTCTATTTTCAGTTGGATACTCGGTGTATATTGATAGAATTTGGTTGTAATTTTTATTTACAACAATCATTTTAGTTGAACAAGTTGGACAACTCTGAGGTGGAACTTCCTCAACGCATTGACCTAAATTTTTATATCCCACATCCATAAGCTTTAACAAATTTACGAGAAGGATGTTTCTTTCTTCCTGTACTACCGTTTCGCAATTTTGGCAAGTTAGCTCAACGGTTAAGCTAGGAACTGATTTAAGTATATAACCTGCAACATCCTGAATATTAGAGTCACAGCTCGTTTGAATACCAAATATCTCCATAAGAACTTCTTTGCGGATAGCAATAGCCGATTTTAGTTCATTGTTAATAATGCACTCGATAATTTGCCTAATTCTTCCTTCCTTAAGAGGACTATTATTTACTTCCAATACACAAACTGCTGCAGCCAAAGCTTGTACCAGGGAATCAAATGCGCAAGTGCTTGAGTAATAATCGCATGTTTGAGTTCCATTTTGCAGAACTGGTAGTGACTTGTTTACTATTTTGGTTTTAACTAATGGAAATATTCTTTTTTTCACTAGTTTTTGCGGACGTTTTGGAGTGCATAAATCGTCATCTGTTTTTGAATTTTGACTCAGAACTGTGAACATAGTAATAGAGCGCTCTCTAACTGGTTGGCTATTAATTTGTTTTAATGTTGTCAAATTGAAAGAAGTATTGGAATTTTTAGGGGTTAGCAGATCTATATTTTTTCGCTTCCATACCGATTGACATAATTGCGTATCATTAACCGATAATTCAACTTTGCTTTGAGCGGTAGAGTTTAAAAATCTCTCTTTTATTGATTTTTTGGGTATACCCGCTAAAATTTGTTTATGGACAACTAAATTTCGACCGTGAATATTTCGCACGAATCGCCCTATTTTAGTAGGTAATTTGCCGACATTACCTGAGGTTTTGAACCTCCGTTTAATTATGGCGAAATAATTTTCGATGTGGCTGTTACTGTGTCTGACACCGTCCTTTAATATACCACTCCATAAAGGCAAATATGTCATATATTTTTTTAATATTAAATTAAGAAAACTAGGATTATATAAGCTATTTAATCCACCAAACTCGTAGGCATTTTCCTTAGTTTCACCTAAATCAACTTCATCCATAATTGTTTTCATATCTCGATAATATGGACTTTGCAAATATAAGGGTTTCATATTATCTCTAAGTTGGTCCGATTTTTTATGGCTCGCAGTTGTCGTTTCATAGACATTTGCATCGCTGGAAATGATTAAATTCGTTAATAAATCAAACGAATCTTGGACTTTATCGTTTAAATATTTTGATTTTAAAATAATAACAAGATACTTCCAAATATCTTTAATAGTTTCGTAATTAGGTGTCATGAATATTGATGCAAAAATCTCTTTCAATATTTTATGGTTTGATGGACATTTAGTAAAATATTTTTGTATATCTTCAGCTAACGTGTGTGCTAAATGACAACAACATAAATACACCTTTACTGTCGAGGCTCTTGACTTGTAACTCCAAGATTTATTAACCCAGTTATGGGTTGCCGTTAGATATTCTATGATATCCATATTATTAAATGCACTTAAAACTGAATTTAATTCAGCGAAAGAAAAATCTATAACCACTGAATTAAACACAGGCCAAGTTTTAAAATTTGCTTCGACAAATAATTTAAATGATTTCAGCCACCCGCAAATAGAGTCAAATGTGTGACTCGAACTCACCATATCTGTTAATGGAAACGGTGAAGCGACGTCGGAGTCGCTAGTTGTTGCAGCTATTACTAAGGCATAATATAAAATTGTTCCGCATGGTTTAAAAGGACGTCGCACTAAACTTCCCGTAGCGTCCAAATATACTGGTAGATCTTTATTCTTAAATAAATCTTTCATTATTTTTAAGACATTATTCTGCGTTGCGCTGTATGTCATCACTATAAAGGGGCGACGCATAATTTTTTGTATGTACTTTCCATCACTTTGTACACCAACTTTCCATTCCTCGTCTAAATCGAGAAAATCATCAGAATTATTGTCATTTGTTTTTAACGCTTCGGATCTTATTTTTCTCAATACATCGTGAGATTTCGATTTTTGAATTGTATTATGTTTCTGAACAAAATCAGCATCTTCTAGTTCAATTAAATTTTCAGACACTTTCTCTACAGATTTTTCTGACAATTTTTTTTTATAAATGTCCCGATTATAACCTTTAGTCCAGTTAAATTTTTTTAATGGATGTATGATGGGACCAAGGGTAGCATGAACCTCAAATGTTCCGAAGCTTAAATTACGATTTATTAATTTATATTTTCGGCAAGTCTGTTGTAAATTTCTATGGCCACAGTAAGTTCTTATTGATATATGATTCTTAGAAACATCATAACCTTTTGTTTTTATAAGACATCCAGTTTGCTTCGTTAGAGTTTCAGAAATTATAGAATTATACAAATACGAGTCTAACTTATTTTCTTGCGGTAAATAAATTTTACTCCAAGTGTTTTCAGGGACACTTACAGTAAAATCACATTTTCTATAAGTGATCTTATCTGTATTTGTATTTATCTGATTATCGATTAAACTTCGGTTGCAGGACATTTCGCTACAATCCAGCATTGTTTTATCAACAGAAAGACATGCGATAGTTTCTTCTGCAAACATAGCTGGATATAATTCACCTAACTTGGAGTTTGCTGAAGTGTGATGGTTATTTAATTCAGTGTCTTGTATTACATTGAATTCATTTTCAAAAACCATATCGACTGATGGAGTTTGAAGGAAGATATTTTCTTCTTCATTGTTTAGGCACTCAATACCTACATATGTGTATACATTATCATTTAATTGGCTTGCCATGTTTGATGGTACAGCTAAAGCGTTAGCAGCTGTATTATTTCTAATGTGCCTATGCCAAATATTATACAACTGGCAGCGATTTGAAATATTATTTTTTATGTTAACTGATTGACAAATTAAATTCATTTCTCTAGTATTACATTTCGTCAAGCCTACATTAGAAAATTCTAAATTATTTATTGCATTTTTTAAAGCTTGCACGCTTATTGTGCCTCTTTTCCTTTTGTAATTATATCGAATGACACTTTTAAGTTGACTTTCCATTTTAAATCTTGAGCAATATACGTATGAATCTAAGAAATATGTTTATGGAGAGTGGTCCTGATAAAAGCCGAGTTAATCTTTATAAAGCCAAAGTTTCCAAAATAATTGAATCGTTGTTAAAGGATGTCCGAAATTCAAAGCCGAGGTCAAAAATTATATTGAAAGAAATATAAAATAAAATTGCTAAGAAGCCAAAGGCTTAGCAAACAATCTAATCTGTATTAAAGGATTTCCTAAATAAAAGCTGTGGTCGTAATTTATCAAAGCAAGCAAACTATAATCAGTAAAATAAGAATGTCCAAAATCAAGCGAAAAGTAGTTAAGTTTTAAAAAAAACTGTTTCTATGTTGAGCACAATAAAATAAATCACAAAAAACACGATGTAGCCAATACGAAGTCTAAAAACGCAGTAAAACAAAATAACGAAAATATTTCCTTTTATACTAAACGCACAAAAAAAAAACCGTTTAAACGTTTTTTTAATTTATTATAGAATTATTTTGGAAATTTTTGGTGATTTTTGATATAATTAGTTTATTGTCATATTCTCGCCCCAAAAATATGCCTGATCCCCATCGTATGGCAATAAGCTTGTGGTTGTATGTCAAGAATGGTCCTACCAAACGAACTGTATGTCTCATTATAGGGCGCAATCTCTGTGAACAGAGATTCATGATTTAATGTATTGAGTTTTTTGTGAATACGGTCAGTTGATTAAATTTGGCCCCAAGAATATGCCTAATCCCCATCGTATGGCAACAAGCTTGTGATTGTATGTTAAGAATGGTCCTACCAAACGAACTGTATGTCTCATTATAGGGCGCAATCTCTGTGAGCAGAGATTCATGATTTAATGTATTGAGTTTCTTGTGAATACGGTTAGTTGATTAAATTTGGCCCCAAGAATATGCCTAATCCCCATCGTATGGCAACAAGCTTGTGGTTGTATGTTAAGAATGGTCCTACCAAACGAACTGTATGTCTCATTATAGGGCGCAATCTCTGTGAACAGAGATTCATGATTTAATGTATTGAGTTTTTTGTGAATACGGTCAGTTGATTAAATTTGGCCCCAAGAATATGCCTAATCCCCATCGTATGGCAACAAGCTTGTGATTGTATGTTAAGAATGGTCCTACCAAACGAACTGTATGTCTCATTATAGGGCGCAATCTCTGTGAGCAGAGATTCATGATTTAATGTATTGAGTTTCTTGTGAATACGGTTAGTTGATTAAATTTGGCCCCAAGAATATGCCTAATCCCCATCGTATGGCAACAAGCTTGTGGTTGTATGTTAAGAATGGTCCTACCAAACGAACTGTATGTCTCATTATAGGGCGCAATCTCTGTGAACAGAGATTCATGATTTAATGTATTGAGTTTTTTGTGAATACGGTTAGTTGATTAAATTTGGCCCCAAGAATATGCCTAATCCCCATCGTATGGCAACAAGCTTGTGATTGTATGTTAAGAATGGTCCTACCAAACGAACTGTATGTCTCATTATAGGGCGCAATCTCTGTGAACAGAGATTCATGATTTAATGTATTGAGTTTCTTGTGAATACGGTTAGTTGATTAAATTTGGCCCCAAGAATATGCCTAATCCCCATCGTATGGCAACAAGCTTGTGGTTGTATGTTAAGAATGGTCCTACCAAACGAACTGTATGTCTCATTATAGGGCGCAATCTCTGTGAACAGAGATTCATGATTTAATGTATTGAGTTTTTTGTGAATACGGTCAGTTGATTAAATTTGGCCCCAAGAATATGCCTAATCCCCATCGTATGGCAACAAGCTTGTGGTTGTATGTTAAGAATGGTCCTACCAAACGAACTGTATGTCTCATTATAGGGCGCAATCTCTGTGAACAGAGATTCATGATTTAATGTATTGAGTTTTTTGTGAATACGGTTAGTTGATTAAATTTGGCCCCAAGAATATGCCTAATCCCCATCGTATGGCAACAAGCTTGTGGTTGTATGTTAAGAATGGTCCTACCAAACGAACTGTATGTCTCATTATAGGGCGCAATCTCTGTGAACAGAGATTCATGATTTAATGTATTGAGTTTTTTGTGAATACGGTCAGTTGATTAAATTTGGCCCCAAGAATATGCCTAATCCCCATCGTATGGCAACAAGCTTGTGGTTGTATGTTAAGAATGGTCCCACCAAACGAACTGTATGTCTCATTATAGGGCGCAATCTCTGTGAACAGAGATTCATGATTTAATGTATTGAGTTTTTTGTGAATACGGTTAGTTGATTAAATTTGGCCCCAAGAATATGCCTAATCCCCATCGTATGGCAACAAGCTTGTGGTTGTATGTTAAGAATGGTCCCACCAAACGAACTGTATGTCTCATTATAGGGCGCAATCTCTGTGAACAGAGATTCATGATTTAATGTATTGAGTTTTTTGTGAATACGGTCAGTTGATTAAATTTGGCCCCAAGAATATGCCTAATCCCCATCGTATGGCAACAAGCTTGTGGTTGTATGTTAAGAATGGTCCTACCAAACGAACTGTATGTCTCATTATAGGGCGGAATCTCTGTGAACAGAGATTCATGATTTAATGTATTGAGTTTTTTGTGAATACGGTTAGTTGATTAAATTTGGCCCCAAGAATATGCCTAATCCCCATCGTATGGCAACAAGCTTGTGGTTGTATGTTAAGAATGGTCCTACCAAACGAACTGTATGTCTCATTATAGGGCGCAATCTCTGTGAACAGAGATTCATGATTTAATGTATTGAGTTTTTTGTGAATACGGTCAGTTGATTAAATTTGGCCCCAAGAATATGCCTAATCCCCATCGTATGGCAACAAGCTTGTGGTTGTATGTTAAGAATGGTCCTACCAAACGAACTGTATGTCTCATTATAGGGCGCAATCTCTGTGAACAGAGATTCATGATTTAATGTATTGAGTTTTTTGTGAATACGGTTAGTTGATTAAATTTGGCCCCAAGAATATGCCTAATCCCCATCGTATGGCAACAAGCTTGTGGTTGTATGTTAAGAATGGTCCTACCAAACGAACTGTATGTCTCATTATAGGGCGGAATCTCTGTGAACAGAGATTCATGATTTAATGTATTGAGTTTTTTGTGAATACGGTCAGTTGATTAAATTTGGCCCCAAGAATATGCCTAATCCCCATCGTATGGCAACAAGCTTGTGGTTGTATGTTAAGAATGATCCTACCAAACGAACTGTATGTCTCATTATAGGGCGCAATCTCTGTGAACAGAGATTCATGATTTAATGTATTGAGTTTTTTGTGAATACGGTTAGTTGATTAAATTTGGCCCCAAGAATATGCCTAATCCCCATCGTATGGCAACAAGCTTGTGGTTGTATGTTAAGAATGGTCCTACCAAACGAACTGTATGTCTCATTATAGGGCGCAATCTCTGTGAGCAGAGATTCATGATTTAATGTATTGAGTTTTTTGTGAATACGGTTAGTTGATTAAATTTGGCCCCAAGAATATGCCTAATCCCCATCGTATGGCAACAAGCTTGTGGTTGTATGTTAAGAATGGTCCCACCAAACGAACTGTATGTCTCATTATAGGGCGCAATCTCTGTGAACAGAGATTCATGATTTAATGTATTGAGTTTTTTGTGAATACGGTCAGTTGATTAAATTTGGCCCCAAGAAT
This sequence comes from Tipula helvola, assembly GCA_963556165.1. NCBI lineage: Eukaryota > Metazoa > Arthropoda > Insecta > Diptera > Tipulidae > Tipula > Tipula helvola. Next base: position 174,830,563 of record OY744481.1, on the reverse strand, counting down.
ATGCCTAATCCCCATCGTATGGCAACAAGCTTGTGGTTGTATGTTAAGAATGGTCCTACCAAACGAACTGTATGTCTCATTATAGGGCGCAATCTCTGTGAACAGAGATTCATGATTTAATGTATTGAGTTTTTTGTGAATACGGTCAGTTGATTAAATTTGGCCCCAAGAATATGCCTAATCCCCATCGTATGGCAACAAGCTTGTGGTTGTATGTCAAGAATGGTCCCACCAAACGAACTGTATGTCTCATTATAGGGCGCAATCTCTGTGAGCAGAGATTCATGATTTAATGTATTGAGTTTTTTGTGAATACGGTTAGTTGATTAAATTTGGGCCCAAGAATATGCCTAATCCCCATCGTATGGCAACAAGCTTGTGGTTGTATGTTAAGAATGGTCCCACCAAACGAACTGTATGTCTCATTATAGGGCGCAATCTCTGTGAGCAGAGATTCATGATTTAATGTATTGAGTTTTTTGTGAATACGGTTAGTTGATTTGGGCCCAAGAATATGCCTAATCCCCATCGTATGGCAACAAGCTTGTGGTTGTATGTTAAGAATGGTCCCACCAAACGAACTGTATGTCTCATTATAGGGCGCAATCTCTGTGAACAGAGATTCATGATTTAATGTATTGAGTTTTTTGTGAATACGGTTAGTTGATTAAATTTGGGCCCAAGAATATGCCTAATCCCCATCGTATGGCAACAAGCTTGTGGTTGTATGTTAAGAATGGTCCTACCAAACGAACTGTATGTCTCATTATAGGGCGCAATCTCTGTGAACAGAGATTCATGATTTAATGTATTGAGTTTTTTGTGAATACGGTCAGTTGATTAAATTTGGCCCCAAGAATATGCCTAATCCCCATCGTATGGCAACAAGCTTGTGGTTGTATGTTAAGAATGGTCCTACCAAACGAACTGTATGTCTCATTATAGGGCGCAATCTCTGTGAACAGAGATTCATGATTTAATGTATTGAGTTTTTTGTGAATACGGTTAGTTGATTAAATTTGGCCCCAAGAATATGCCTAATCCCCATCGTATGGCAACAAGCTTGTGGTTGTATGTTAAGAATGGTCCTACCAAACGAACTGTATGTCTCATTATAGGGCGCAATCTCTGTGAACAGAGATTCATGATTTAATGTATTGAGTTTTTTGTGAATACGGTCAGTTGATTAAATTTGGCCCCAAGAATATGCCTAATCCCCATCGTATGGCAACAAGCTTGTGGTTGTATGTTAAGAATGGTCCTACCAAACGAACTGTATGTCTCATTATAGGGCGCAATCTCTGTGAACAGAGATTCATGATTTAATGTATTGAGTTTTTTGTGAATACGGTTAGTTGATTAAATTTGGCCCCAAGAATATGCCTAATCCCCATCGTATGGCAACAAGCTTGTGGTTGTATGTTAAGAATGGTCCTACCAAACGAACTGTATGTCTCATTATAGGGCGGAATCTCTGTGAACAGAGATTCATGATTTAATGTATTGAGTTTTTTGTGAATACGGTCAGTTGATTAAATTTGGCCCCAAGAATATGCCTAATCCCCATCGTATGGCAACAAGCTTGTGGTTGTATGTTAAGAATGATCCTACCAAACGAACTGTATGTCTCATTATAGGGCGCAATCTCTGTGAACAGAGATTCATGATTTAATGTATTGAGTTTTTTGTGAATACGGTTAGTTGATTAAATTTGGCCCCAAGAATATGCCTAATCCCCATCGTATGGCAACAAGCTTGTGGTTGTATGTTAAGAATGGTCCTACCAAACGAACTGTATGTCTCATTATAGGGCGCAATCTCTGTGAGCAGAGATTCATGATTTAATGTATTGAGTTTTTTGTGAATACGGTTAGTTGATTAAATTTGGCCCCAAGAATATGCCTAATCCCCATCGTATGGCAACAAGCTTGTGGTTGTATGTTAAGAATGGTCCCACCAAACGAACTGTATGTCTCATTATAGGGCGCAATCTCTGTGAACAGAGATTCATGATTTAATGTATTGAGTTTTTTGTGAATACGGTCAGTTGATTAAATTTGGCCCCAAGAATATGCCTAATCCCCATCGTATGGCAACAAGCTTGTGGTTGTATGTTAAGAATGGTCCTACCAAACGAACTGTATGTCTCATTATAGGGCGCAATCTCTGTGAACAGAGATTCATGATTTAATGTATTGAGTTTTTTGTGAATACGGTCAGTTGATTAAATTTGGCCCCAAGAATATGCCTAATCCCCATCGTATGGCAACAAGCTTGTGGTTGTATGTCAAGAATGGTCCCACCAAACGAACTGTATGTCTCATTATAGGGCGCAATCTCTGTGAGCAGAGATTCATGATTTAATGTATTGAGTTTTTTGTGAATACGGTTAGTTGATTAAATTTGGGCCCAAGAATATGCCTAATCCCCATCGTATGGCAACAAGCTTGTGGTTGTATGTTAAGAATGGTCCCACCAAACGAACTGTATGTCTCATTATAGGGCGCAATCTCTGTGAGCAGAGATTCATGATTTAATGTATTGAGTTTTTTGTGAATACGGTTAGTTGATTTGGGCCCAAGAATATGCCTAATCCCCATCGTATGGCAACAAGCTTGTGGTTGTATGTTAAGAATGGTCCCACCAAACGAACTGTATGTCTCATTATAGGGCGCAATCTCTGTGAACAGAGATTCATGATTTAATGTATTGAGTTTTTTGTGAATACGGTTAGTTGATTAAATTTGGGCCCAAGAATATGCCTAATCCCCATCGTATGGCAACAAGCTTGTGGTTGTATGTTAAGAATGGTCCCACCAAACGAACTGTATGTCTCATTATAGGGCGCAATCTCTGTGAGCAGAGATTCATGATTTAATGTATTGAGTTTTTTGTGAATACGGTTAGTTGATTTGGGCCCAAGAATATGCCTAATCCCCATCGTATGGCAACAAGCTTGTGGTTGTATGTTAAGAATGGTCCCACCAAACGAACTGTATGTCTCATTATAGGGCGCAATCTCTGTGAGCAGAGATTCATGATTTAATGTATTGAGTTTTTTGTGAATACGGTTAGTTGATTAAATTTGGGCCCAAGAATATGCCTAATCCCCATCGTATGGCAACAAGCTTGTGGTTGTATGTTAAGAATGGTCCCACCAAACGAACTGTATGTCTCATTATAGGGCGCAATCTCTGTGAGCAGAGATTCATGATTTAATGTATTGAGTTTTTTGTGAATACGGTTAGTTGATTTGGGCCCAAGAATATGCCTAATCCCCATCGTATGGCAACAAGCTTGTGGTTGTATGTTAAGAATGGTCCCACCAAACGAACTGTATGTCTCATTATAGGGCGCAATCTCTGTGAACAGAGATTCATGATTTAATGTATTGAGTTTTTTGTGAATACGGTTAGTTGATTAAATTTGGCCCCAAGAATATGCCTAATCCCCATCGTATGGCAACAAGCTTGTGGTTGTATGTTAAGAATGGTCCTACCAAACGAACTGTATGTCTCATTATAGGGCGCAATCTCTGTGAGCAGAGATTCATGATTTAATGTATTGAGTTTTTTGTGAATACGGTTAGTTGATTAAATTTGGCCCCAAGAATATGCCTAATCCCCATCGTATGGCAACAAGCTTGTGGTTGTATGTTAAGAATGGTCCCACCAAACGAACTGTATGTCTCATTATAGGGCGCAATCTCTGTGAACAGAGATTCATGATTTAATGTATTGAGTTTTTTGTGAATACGGTCAGTTGATTAAATTTGGCCCCAAGAATATGCCTAATCCCCATCGTATGGCAACAAGCTTGTGGTTGTATGTCAAGAATGGTCCCACCAAACGAACTGTATGTCTCATTATAGGGCGCAATCTCTGTGAGCAGAGATTCATGATTTAATGTATTGAGTTTTTTGTGAATACGGTTAGTTGATTAAATTTGGGCCCAAGAATATGCCTAATCCCCATCGTATGGCAACAAGCTTGTGGTTGTATGTTAAGAATGGTCCCACCAAACGAACTGTATGTCTCATTATAGGGCGCAATCTCTGTGAGCAGAGATTCATGATTTAATGTATTGAGTTTTTTGTGAATACGGTTAGTTGATTTGGGCCCAAGAATATGCCTAATCCCCATCGTATGGCAACAAGCTTGTGGTTGTATGTTAAGAATGGTCCCACCAAACGAACTGTATGTCTCATTATAGGGCGCAATCTCTGTGAACAGAGATTCATGATTTAATGTATTGAGTTTTTTGTGAATACGGTTAGTTGATTAAATTTGGGCCCAAGAATATGCCTAATCCCCATCGTATGGCAACAAGCTTGTGGTTGTATGTTAAGAATGGTCCTACCAAACGAACTGTATGTCTCATTATAGGGCGCAATCTCTGTGAACAGAGATTCATGATTTAATGTATTGAGTTTTTTGTGAATACGGTCAGTTGATTAAATTTGGCCCCAAGAATATGCCTAATCCCCATCGTATGGCAACAAGCTTGTGGTTGTATGTCAAGAATGGTCCCACCAAACGAACTGTATGTCTCATTATAGGGCGCAATCTCTGTGAACAGAGATTCATGATTTAATGTATTGAGTTTTTTGTGAATACGGTTAGTTGATTAAATTTGGGCCCAAGAATATGCCTAATCCCCATCGTATGGCAACAAGCTTGTGGTTGTGTGTTAAGAATGGTCCCACCAAACGAACTGTATGTCTCATTATAGGGCGCAATCTCTGTGAACAGAGATTCATGATTTAATGTATTGAGTTTTTTTTGTGATGAGCTTAGCCACTTATATAATTTTAGCATTATGTATTTCTTTGAGAAATTGAGTTTTTCAGTTTATTTTAATTCATTTTCAACCTATACAGAAAAGACAAATTTTAGCTAGTTAAGTACTAAAATGTTTTTCACGATACTTTTCAATACATTTAAACAGTATCCTCGTACACTATATACTATCGTACATAAACATAATTAACGTTTTGCAATTTTTGCAAATGGTATTTTTTATAGTAATTTAAAATATTTTAGCAAGAAAAAAAAATAGAAATCTATTTAAAATATTTTTTTTATTTTTCGGGATAGAGTATGATTTGGAAGTTAATTTTTAATATTTTTCGGGATAAAAGGCTTTTTATTGTATTTAGTTATGACACAAACCATTTTATAAAAAAAATCTTTTTTCGGGCTGGTTTTCGGGCTATCTTCACATACATAGAAGTTTCACTCTGCTGCGCCTGCTATAATGATACAATAAAATAAACAATATTTAAATATTATTGAGCTACAATTTTATATAATTAAAATTATTTATTGGTCTCTATACTGTTTTTTATTTTTTAAAACATTAACTTGAGCTTTTCGACTCACTTCGAGTCCATTTTTAAAAGCGTTTTAAAATCGTTTCCAATACAATTTTTTTTATAAATAAATGAAAAACAAAACCAAAAAATTGAAAGTTTTTTTCGTAGAAACCAACATGTAAGAAGAAAATTATTTTTCCAGGCCGTGACAAAAAAACTTGTGGTAAATTTTGCTAAAAAAGCTTTTACAAAATATGAATAAAATTTATAATTTATGTATAAGATAAGACAAACAATCAAATTTAGATAAATAAATCATAAGAATTACCAATATATGCATAGTCTCCAAACTCCAACAATGTTTATTAAGTTTTCACTGGATTTTTTATGTGTAACATTTTCAAAAACGATCTTTTCCTAAAATTTTTTTGCTGTTCCAAAATTGGAACGTTATCTAAAGTTATGTGATGATTTGTGTTTTTTAAATGTTGAGTGAAGGCACTATTTTGGTTTAAATCTCGATAAACTGCACTTTTATGTTGATACAACCGTTTTTCAATAAATTGTTTCGTTTGTCCAGTATACGTTAAGTTACATTCGCATTGGATCTGAAAGACAGCATTGGACTTTTTCTTTAAAGGAACTGAATCCTTAGGTTTAGAAAACAAAGTTGTATTCAAATTCTATGTCTTCCCACAATCTTGAAATTAAAATTTGTATGCAGGTGTTTAGTTTTTCAAAAATATTTTTTATATATGGGATAGTAACATCTACTAATTTACCAGGATAATGATTTTGAGCTAACATGTTTTTTAATGAAATAAAATTTTTATAATGGAATTTTGTATCTGAAAGTTTTATAATTTTTTGATTAAGAATTTTGATTGTGTTAATTTTGTAAGAAAACGGGAGGCAAGAGTGAAAATTTAAGTATCTTCAAGACCATGTATCTTTATGATACCAATCCACAGAAATGTTGCCATTAGGTTCATTTTTTTATCAGATTCTTTTTCTATTGTGAATTTATTTTTCGGTTTTATCGAATTGAAAACATCCAAAAAGCATCAACTTTTTCAACTTGGATAGCCGTTATAATATCATCTACGTAACGATAGTAGAATAATGGTTGAAAATCCAAAGAATTTAGTGCTAAATTTTCTACATATACCATCAATAAATTTGCCAAAATAGGTAATAGGTGAACTGGTGGTGAGCCAAAAATTTGTTTGTAAATTTTATTATTAAATGAGAATTCTGAATTATTTAATACGGTATCTAAACTATTAAAAATTGGACTTTCGTTAATTTTGTTTTTGAATTTTGCTTTATACGCCTCCAATTGTTGCTCATAATGTTAGTAACACGTTTGCAATCAACATTCGTAAATAATGACGATACGCCTATCTACATCATTTAAACCAAAAATTGCACTTTCAACATCGAATATAATTTTGAAACATGGGATCAAATTACTGATAGTTGGCGGACAGAATTTGTTGCCTAAACTTAAAATAATTTTGACGATATTTGTCACATTAACTAACCATTTATCCACAGTGTTAACTAAATTATTGAAAATTTCATTCACACTATTTAATACAATATTTTCAAATTTGGCCATTTGTCTTACCTTGATTTTATTGAAATGGAAATGTTAAATAATTGCTGATCGTTGAAAAAATTCTTTACAATTGAGTTGAGGTATACATTCTTCAATACATCGACGGAGGAAACTCAAATTTTGTTTTGTGGAATTGATGTCCTGAATTGTTCCACTAATTTCTTGGTTGATTATTCCAAAAATAAATTAATTTTTGTAATTTTTTGAACACTGCATTGTTGATGTTGCAGACATTCTTCAATTCTCTTGATTTTAAGGAGGCCTTCTCCTCAGCATTGGAGTAAAAACTGTTATAATTTTCATCCAACCATTTTCATATTTTTGACAGGCTGGTTTCCAAATTCTGATTTTATATAATTGAAAAAACTTTAATTGATTTGTGTATTCTCCATTTGTTAACCAGGAGATATTTTAATATGTAAATATTTGGCGACGCTGTAAATCAATTCGCCACTTGACTTGGAATTTAATAACTTTTATTTAGTGGACTGTATCTTTATAATTAAATTATGTGATTATTGATGGAAATTACTACTTTTTATTTTTTATTTATTTATTGTTAATTTTATTATTTATTGTACATTTTTTATTTATTTAAATTACACTTTTTAAGGTACCAAATGATGTGTTCTTCACGAACGTCGAAAGCAAGAGAGAGAAACTTTACAAAACAATCAAAATTAAAGGTTGGAGAATACAATACAAAAAGTGCGAGAATACATAACTCGTCTACCTATAGTACATATTTTATCATAGACGGCTACCAACTGTAAAACTAAATGTTGGTAGCTATCAAAATATGAAATAACCAAACTAACTACTACATTTTTAGTTATTTACATAATTTATAAGTAATAATAATTACCGATTTATCAACTTTTAATATGAACCCTTTAGATACATCTTGGCGTCATGAATTTTATTAAATATTTATTTTAGGAACGCTGGTACACGATTCCGGCGTTAACAATATTATTTTTTATTTTTAAAAAAATTAACTTAAGCTTTCACTCACTTTGAGTCCATTTTCAAAAGCGTTTTAAAATTTTTTCCAATACAATTTTTCTTTTATAAAAAATCAAAAACAAAACCAAAAAATTAAAAGTTTTTTCGTAGAAACCAACGTTCCTGTGTTTAGACTAGAAAAATATTTTTCCAGACCGTGACAAAAAAAAAGAAAGCTCAAGTTAATTTTTTTAAAAATAAAAACAGTATAGCCCTAAACCACTAACCCTTTCAAACGCCATTTAAAATTGACTTTCTTCCAAAAATAAAATACGTAGCACAATTATGCACTGCTATGATAATATGGCATTGCTCATAAAACTGTAGTGTGAACATAAATACATAAGAGAACGATCGCACAAGAGAAATGAGACAAAAATTAAAAATTACGGTTGGTCGAAGCGATAAAAGTTGATGTACAATATATTGTACAAGGCGTTTGAGAGGGCTAAATAATTTTAATTAAATAAAATAAACATTTTTATTTTTAAAATTCTTCTCTACCTATAAGCAATGAATTTGTTTTTTTTTTAATAAGCTCATCTCTAATTTTTTTCGTCTTACTTGCTGTGACCTGTGACTGGTATTTTCTAGGACTCCAAGATTTTGGCAAGAATTTAGTTTAGTAAGCACGTTAAAAGCGTTTTGGTGAAATCGTCTGATTGACTTAGTTCAAAAATAGCAACGAGTTGTTTTTTAGGCAAATTTGAGTTTTGTTGCTATAAATTATTTGAATTAACTTCATTATGGAAAAACTTTTTATCAAGGTGGTCGAATGGCGCCCGTAGAATTTGACTTATAGTTTGGTGTTTCATTATATCTCTTTTGTATGTCAATGTATTGTTTCAATGTATAGATCATTTTTTCAGTGCAAGTTGTAAAATGTGTGACCTAGAAATTTGTCTGGAATTTCGGCGTTAATTTTTCTGTATATCTCATCGAGCTGAATTTTATTTTGCATCTAAAGGAGTATGTTGGAAAGGGGAGTAAAATTCTCTTTCACCAATCAACTTTCAACATAAAGCATCTTTTTAAATGTTATTTTTTTTGTCAGTAACTTTTTAACTTTCTCCATTTAGCCGTATTTTTTAAGGAACATCTTAGATTAACGAAGATACCTGCCCGAAGTTTCTTTTGGTTTCGAGGAATGAAATTTAGCAGATTTCTGATTACATTGTTTGTGATGAAAACCTTTTTTCTTGGATTAAAATACGATTTACGAGTAAGAAATGCTCATGACAACCTGGGTGATTCATCGTAACGTCTTCTGCATATTACTCAAGTCACACTCCACAATAAAATAGTCATTGCTTAAATTTATCGTCTAATTTGATTTCTGTAATACATATGTATCTATAACTACATATATGACTTCCACCATTTTATCACGACCTTACTGTACCTTACAAACTCAATTTTACTTAAGTATATATTTTAAGTGTACATATATTATTTCAGTTTCGAGGTCAAAAATTCAATGTCGAACTAAAGCAAGAATGAAATTGAAAAAAAAACAAATCTTTAAAAGTTAAAAAGAATTTGATTGATGATGATTGAAATTTTTCAAAAAAAAAAATTATGCAAATTAAGAATGAAATTCGTCTTTTTATTTTTGTTGTTGGAGAGTAAGAATTAAAAACACTTGAAGTTTTATAATAATTATACTATTTCAAATATTTATAAATATTTTAAATTTTTTTTTTTTTTTTAATTTTATTTCCAGTAACCGAGTCAATATTTGCTGCGGGAGGATACAATACACCGCCAGCAAGTTCACCATTTATGTCAGTATCACCACTTGAATTGGTTGCTAAAAATTTTCATGGTGGTGCAGTTGCATTTAGTCAAGTAAGTAATAGTTTACCCAAAACACATACAGCATGAAGCCAATTTATCTACCATACAACATATTACACATAAAAGTCATGATTTATGAGAAACACACCTAAAAAATGTATTCTGTGCTATATGCAATTCAATATGTGTATATCTACAAATTTTACGTTTTTATACGAACAAAAAAATAACGAAATTAATGATGTGTGTATACCTACATGAATGAAGCCGGTGCTATCTGGTGTACACAGTTTCTAAATTATTAGTTAAGTCACGTAATTTAATAATTAAGTCGAAATTTAATTATTTTAATTATCAAAATAAACATTAAAAATTTGAAAATATATTTTATTTCGTACCTTTCGGTTTCATATAATATACTATAAAATGAAATGCTTACAAGAGAGTGTGTTGTGGTAAAAGCAAAAGATTTGTACATATTGGGTTAGTTCCTTGTCGGCTCGGATTAAGATGAGACTTGCTTGGGTTGTTTTATTTGAATAATTTTTAAAAAATTTCTTCTCTGTTCTCTTTGGATTATAAGCCGATTACAAATTACGTAATTGATTGGTTTGCTTTTGGCAAATTTTGTTTCGCCCGGCTTCAATATAACTTGTATTGAACAATATATAGTTTAAATAATCTTGGATTACTTGCTATTTGAGAGGTTATTACGTAAGCCTCTGAAAATCTATGGGCTCTTCCAAATTTGATCGGTCGGTATTCGAGAAAATTGGCATATTAGCAGAGATTTTCAGCTGTTGTTTTTTATTTACTCGAAAACGAAGATGATACCAGAAATGTTTATAACAAGCTAATTTGTTCGGTTTAGCATTCTATGCAACGCCAAATAACTATCCATACGCTTAAAATATTTATCTAACGTTCACACTAAATTCTTATATTTAGTCTCTAATGATTCTTTTAAAGTTGAAATTCTAAGAAAATTCGAAGCTAAAATTGTCTCTCACCACAATCTAATCTCTAGCATCTCACAAGGTTATTCCCTTGGTTGCGCCACTTCATTCGACGTGACAATTGTCCTGTCACTTGAATTTTAAATTGGTATTCTCTTAGTCGATTGTAGTGATAATATAAGAGAATGGGACGTAAAAGGATGTTTGTCTCTTCAAAGAACGATTGTCGCATCGATCGACTAAGAGAATACCAAAATTTGACTGTCCGTACATGTGAGAAGTAACACAACTAAGGGAATAGGGATGAAAATAAAGTAGATTTAATTTTAACAGGTTCCTCGCCGGAGTATCATCGGTATGGCACGACGAAAAACGCTCCTAGTTGGCAGTGCATCACCGATATTACCACACTTAATATTATTTACAGCGGCCAGGGTACCACTGATATGCCACTCTTTATAATACTACTAAAGGCCGGTGCAGGGAACCTGTTAAATTCGAGCTACCCCATCAATTGATAACCATTTCCCAATGAATTTATCATCATTAGTCGATTTAAAAAGATTCAAATTAAGCTCTTAATTAATATGTCTAACATAAAGCAGATACCCCTAATCATTTGTAAAATAAATAGAGTATTTAGTCTAATACTCCTATTACGACGAGTATGGCGACAAATTCAAAAAGTTATGTGATTATACACTTAAATAAAAAGAAGTTGAATAAAAAATGTTAAGCGTCCATTCACGAGGTATTTATTGAAAACACTAAACTAAAAAGAAAGAGAGCGCCTCAAGCGGCTAGCATTAAAAACACATTTAAAATAAAGACTTAATAACTCAACACCTCCACTAGAGCAATATTTTCCAGCACTCAACTCTTCACAAGATTGACTCTCATCGAACAGAATCTGTGTTTTTCTGCTGTCACCGGTTTGGTAAGGCTATCTGCTAACCTTTCGTTTGTGTTGACGTAAACAAATTTAACTAGCTTGTCATTAACCTTCTTGCACAGAAAATGATGACGAACATCTATATGCTTTGTTCTGGGTGAAAAAGCGGTCTTCTCCGTTAGTTGGATCGCTCCTGACATATACCCCGCTACCAAATAGCCTCTTGCGTTGCCAAAGACATAGCCATGTATTCGGACTCTGTTGTAGACAAAGCAACTGTTGGTTGCTTTTTTGACGCCCATGAAATTGCTCCACCTTGCAGTTTGAATACATATATTGTTGTCGAACGTCGATTTACTGAGTCACTTGCCCAATCTGAATCGCAATAACCTTGCACTACTTCATTTCCATTTTTTGAATAAGTCAATTTCATCTCGATTGTACCTTTCAAATATTGCATGATCCGCTTTACTGCCAACCAATGAGCAACGCCGGGATTGTTATTGAATCTGCTGACAGCTCCTACCGCCAACTGTATATCTGGTCGTGATACCTGGGCAGCAAACAACAAGCTCTCAACTGCTTCTTGGTATGGCACATCCTTCATGGATTCGCGATCTGTTTCATTCTTCGGCGACATTTCTGAAGTAAGTATCTCATTTGGATCAGCTGGAATACTTACACTATTACAATCAACCATTTGGAAACGTTCTAGAATTTTTTGAATATACTGGCTTTGATTTATCGAAATCGTTCCCGACTTGCGGTCTCGCGTAATCTGCATGCCCAACACACATTTGGCCTCGCCAATGTCCTTCATTTTAAATTGCTTCTGTAGACACAACTTCAAATCAGCTTTCAAAACTTTGTCGTTGGAAAAAATGAGCAAGTCGTCAACATATACTGCCACAATCAACATCTGACTACCATCTATAAGATAGTAAATGCATGCATCGTATTTTGAGCATTTCATGCCAAAATTCTTCAAAGCATTGTCCAAACGCTGATTCCATACACGACTGGACTGCTTGAGTCCGTATAACGACTTCTTCATACAACAAACACGTTGACTTCCATCACTAAACTTTTCAGGTTGAATCATACAGATTTCCTCGCTTAAATCGCCATGAAGGAACGCTGTAATCGCACCCATCTGATCGATCTCTAAATCGTATCTCACAGCTACCGCAATCAAAAAACGTATCGACGAGTAGCGAACTACGTCTTGAAAACCCATTTGCATTGAATTGCTATACGAGCAGGTGGCAAATCTGTAAGCGACCACGTCTCGTTTTCGATTAACGAACGATACTCCTCTTCCATAGCTGTTTTCCAGTGAGACGCATTTGAGCTGCTCATAGCCTCCTCCACCGACAATGGATTATCTAATTGAACACGTGATACAACATAAACGAAATCATTATACTTTTCGTCGACTTGTGCTCTCTCGATGAACGACGCGGTTGTAACGAAACATCGTTCACTTTCTCATTCGACGGTTCATTACTACTCGAAACGTCAATTGAATCTTCATTTGTTAGATTCTCACTATTTTGATATCCAGATACGCCTTCTGAACTTGCTGTTGTAACAATTGCCTCATCAACCACTTCATTGCTATCATCTTCTAATGGATAAAAATGATTAGAAAATTTGTTACAATCAATTACCTTGTTTTCACAGAGTTGATACTCCAGAAAAACGACATCACGACTGATATTCACTCGTAATTTTTCCAAATCAAAAACTCGATAGCCTTTACAATTCTCGCTGTAGCCGACCATGATGTATTCCCTTGATTTTGAATCAAATTTCTGGCACTTCTGTTTCGGAACATGTACCATTGCTTTGCATCCAAACACATTCAAGTTGGACCAAATTTCTTCGGGCGTTTTACCGATAGCCCCAAGGTATGGTGAAGGATTCACAAGATAAGCCGCTGTGTTAACAGCTTCGCCCCAAAATCTGTTGTCAAGCTTTGTGCCAAAAAGCATACATCTCGCACGCTCGATCAATGTTCGATTCATCCTTTCCGCCTTGCCGTTTTGCTCTGGCGTATACGGTGGAGTTGTTTGATGCTGTATCCCCGAAACTTGGAGGAATTTAGAAAACTCCTTGTTGCAGTACTCTGTTCCATTATCTGAACGCAACGTTCTGATTTTGTGACCCGTTTGATTCTCTGCAAAAGCGTTGAACTCCCTGAAAACATTCAAGGTATTTGATTTGTTCTTGATGAAATACACGGAAATCTTGCGGCTAAAATCATCCAAGAAAGTCACAAAATATCGCGAGCCGCCAAATGAATCAACTGGCATTGGACCACATAGGTCAGTGTGCACCAGTTCTAGTACTCTGGTAGCCCGAGATTTGCTGTCCTTGAACGGAAGACGAGTCTATTTCCCCTTTAAACAAGTTTCACATTTGTCCTGTTGACCACCGACAAAACTCATCCTGTCCACAGAACCATTTCGAAATCTCATCAAGCTATCGTGACCTACATGTCCTAGACGACGATGCCACAATTCCCATGAATCCTCAACTTTGACCCTCAAACATGTTTCACTAGTCTGTTTCACTTTGAACATCCCTGCATTTACTTTTGCCTCAACCATTAATTTGTTGTTTTTGTCGAAAACTTTGCAATCATTTGCACTAAACTTGACAATTAGTCCTTTGCCAACTAACTGACTGACCGACAATAAGTTTGTGCAAAGACCTGGCACGAATAGAACGTCATGAATGTAGTATCCACTACTATACGATTATTCACTTGTAGCTGAAGTAAAACATTGCCAATCAATTCGGCCTTCAATTTTGATTGATTTCCAATCGTGACCTCTCCGGATTCTGATACTGCTTTGAGATTTTCCATTCAACCTCGTTCACATGTCATGTGTGCAGAGGCACCAGAGTCTACATACCACTCAGTCGATTTGAGATTGCATACCGTCAAACACGAAAAAACTGACGAATGACTAGCCATCTTCGCTTTCGGACATTTGTTTTTGTAGTGACCAACTTCACCACATCCGAAACATTTCCCGTCCTTTACTTGTTTCTTTTTCTTCTGATAATTGTTTGACTTCACTGGCTTTACGTACATGGCTGATGCAGAGGCAGAGCCCTCAACTCTATCATCCAAACGAATTTCTTGAAGTAGCTTGGTTTTTATTAAGTCAGCTAAAATTATTGTGCCAGAACTCTCTGTCGCCATAATTATGGGTTTGTATTCGTCGCTTAATCCGGCCAACAACAACATGCCAATCCACTCATCGTCTATTTCCATGCCGGCACCTTTCAACTTGTGAGCGGTCATAATAATTTTGTTGACGAAAAATTCCATCGAACCGCAATTCACCAGTCTAGTTGAAACAAGTTCACGCAAGAGTGCTACACGACGAAGTAGACCAGAATCTTCAAACGCTACTTTTAAACTGTCCCAAACATCCTTCGCCGTATTTGTTTTTTGAATGTGTGAAAAATTCACACTGTCCACTAATAAAATAATCGATGCCTTGGCTTTTGTATCTTCAGTTTTTTTCTTTACTGGATCAATTTCCTTGCATGTGCCCTCAACGTGACTCAAAAGGTCATTCATTTGAAGATATGCTTGAGCAGCAAATTTTCATGTCTCGTAGTTATCTCTTCCACGCAATTTCTCTATGGACGCAAACGTTGCCGCCATTTTACAAATTTTTTTTTTTGCTCAGAAAAAGAAATTACAATAAACTCGTTAACCACGAATTTTAACAAATTGAACTTTTTCCTTTTATTATTTAAGTGTGTCTGGGCCTATAACCTGATGTGATTATACACTTAAATAAAAAGAAGTATAACGCAAATAAAAATGTTAAGCGTCCATTCACGAGGTATTTATTGGAAACACTAAACTAAAAAGAAAGAGAGCGCCACAAGCGGCTAGCATTAAAAGCACAGTTAAAATAAAGACTCTCTCACACATAATAACTCAACAAAAAGACATCACCAGTTCACCTTTCTATACTTTCGTTCATATTTAACTCTTTGTTTCTCTGTCTGTTTTTATATTTTGAGGTTATAGAACACTTTGTAATTTATAGAACAAGATATAATTCAAGTGACTTCTTCGATTTTGTTTCAAAGTGCCTACTCCTCGTTTGTATTCTATTTTCTCATTATTACGCCTTTGGACTAATGTGTTGATCACTAATCGATATGTCCACGTTTTGAATGTAAAAGTGTCCATTACACTTTACACCATTTTATCACATGTTTATATATTTGCCACCAATCCTATGCAATAAAATATCGGATTCACGCCAAACCTACAGTGGTGGCATTATAATTAATCCACAGAGCAATAAAGTGAAAAGGAAATACAATTAAGCAACCGGAACGTAACCAAAAGAATTCCTTTTGCTTAAGAGCGTTTAGCAAATCCTAAGGCATTTTGTAATTCAATAATTTGGGGTGATGAGACTAAAACCAACGTGGTTGGAGGTGTTGGGAAACCGTAACCATAGGTAAGACGACTCCCAAACCATGAGCTTAACCCTCGGTGTATAAAAAAAAAAACAATGAATCATAGCAGTGCACAATGCTTTACTTCTCGGGGAGTTGGCTTGTCGTCAAAATCGATGGAATTATGGATGTCCTTAAATATATCGAAATTTTAGATCAGAACTTATATGATTATATGGTATTCCGCTATGGTGACATTATCAGCACCCCAAATATAGTCTAAAATTATGAACGGCGTATTTAGCACGGCAAAAACGAACCGAGAATATATGGGGAAAAGTTAAATCTGTAGTCTCACTAAGGAACCCCGCAAAATAGAGAATATTTATGGGCCCAAAGTCAGGAGGATTGGAAAAATACAACTCCACCCCAAAATGCCTCTTATAAATAGTATAAGCAGGAGATGAAGTGTAGTCTTGAAGCAAACGAGTTTTCCTACCAAATATTGAATTTTTGCTAAATTATTTATTTTTATAAGTAAGTGGCTTAATTACAATGCCAGTCAAAACCACTACTATTATTTTTATATTTGAGAGTTTATGTTAACCTATGAATTATAACTTTATTTATTTGTGACCTGGTCTATGAATGGCTTAGGTGTCAAAAATTATTTTCCACTTTTTTGCCGATTCGGATACAGTATGAGACGCTCTTTCACATGATGAAAACCAGAAAGTCATATTTTTGTGGAAAAGAAGACTCAATTCAATATCAGATATCAAACTTGATAAACGCAGAGTCTGCGTCTGAACAATCTTTTGAGAGAAATTTGGTTACCAGCTCCTCTTCCTCTTTATCTAAAGCAGATAAATCCATCCTAACGAAACGTTGTTCTATTTCATCTTCTGCCTGAGACAAATGTAGTCCATTATCATCGCAATTCGAACTAACATCATCATCAAACCCGTCATTGTCTTCATCGTTTTCAGGGAAATATTGATTGTAGACGGCACTAAACTCCTCATCAACACTCATTTTTCTGTAAAAGAGCAACATAAACGATTACATTAGCGTGATAACGAAAAAAACGGCCGGCGCGATAACAATGATAACATTTGTAAATTCAACTTAACGCGATTAACTACGATAATATTTCGAGCAGAAACAACACTTGACGTCCTTGAATGTAGTTACGACACCAGGCAACGCAGATAAAAGGGAACAACTAACGCGAAACTGACGCAACGAGTTTTTTTATTTTTAACATCTTTTTTCTCGATAACTTGTTTTCGCAAGTAAGCCCCCTTTTCATAGACTAGGTCATATTATATATGGGGCATTTGCATTTAAATCTCACATGATTTTGTCCCCAAGCATTTTCTTTGTCCCCTTAGCATTTTCCAAATAATTTTTAACGGGTATAAGTTAAGTATGTATTTGATCACAATACAGAAATTTATGAAAATGTATTTTTTTAAATATTGTTGGACTTTTAGTTTTAAAAAAACGGGTTTTTTTGTCATGAACGTTACTTTATTTATTTTAGATAAATTATGAAATTTAAAAACATAAATTTAATTTATTGATGTATATTCTCATTGGTGACATGTCTACTTGCAAATGGTATATTAATCTTTTGTATTTTGAAATTAATAATTTTAAAAATAACGTAAAACGTATTTTTAGGTAACGTTCATGACAGAAAAATTAAAAATAGAACAAAAGTATATTAAAAAAAATGCAAAACACAAATCTGCTCACGCCCAGATTTAAAAGAAACAGAAATATGATTTAAAAATTATATTTTAAATTTTTTTTTAATTCAAAAATTAATTAAATTATGATTCAAAAATTATATTTTAAATTTTTTTATGTGAGATTTAAATGCAAACAATAAACAAAAAAAAACTGAAATAAAAACCTTACTTGGAATTTTAAAGGTCAAAATATGTATGTATGTATGTGTTGTTCTAATTGTGGCTTAATTATAATGCCACCACATATATTTGGAATACCAAATTTTGGAAAGCGAAAAAACTTGATAAATACATTTACTCGGGTGCATTCAATATTTTTGATCCATTGTAGAATAGAAAGTTGTATTATAGAGCAAATGCACAGGCCAGTAAAAATTTATTGATTGATCTCAAGAGGCCTTCGTAGTTTTCTTTTAATTTAATATCCCGTATATTAAGTTCTGACTTTCTTATGTTATAGGCCACCCGTATAATTCTTCTAATAATTATATCCGTCGGAGCAAGATACTGAGCCGCGTCAATGACACTGTTATGTAAGCCTTCGTTACTCCGGGCAATATTCCTCTTTAAGCGCTTGCTAATGTTCTATGGTGGTAACAATTTATTCTATCGGACCTTCCGGCGAGCTCCTGTTTGAGGCCCAATGTTTCTCTTGCTACTCTTGCATTTTCTTTCAACGCTTGAAATTATGTAATACACTTTAATATAAAACTAGGGGAAAAAGCCGGTAATACGGGCGTAAAAAATAACAGAAAGAGAACATAATGATATTGCAACATGACATTTAATTTGAAAAAATTTCATTTTACACAACATTTTGGTAATTCCTAGTTGATCGGGGCTAGGCCAATTCTGGGAATAATACAGTTTCCTTATTTGCACTTCCCGTTAAAACGTCAGCAATTATCAGATTTGGTTTCCTCGCTTTGTATTAAGATTTCTTAATAGAATTATAATACTTCCAACAATTAAGTTCAATTTATAAACCGGCCTCCATGATGGCGTTAAATCATTTAAGAATTCTGTTAGGTAGTTCTGAATATCTTCATCAGTTGCATCATCAATCGAGTCAATGCTATAATACGTGGCGGGGCTTTCCGCAAAACGTGTCAACACTTCTTCGTTGATCAAGTCCACATCTGCATTTTTTGGACATAAAATTGCTATTTTTGAAAATGTTGCGGCATCAACTGGCGACAGCGTTTCACCATAGATTTCAGTTATTATAGAGCCTTCGCAAATTAGGTTGCTCGGAATTTCAATTAAATCGTCGGTAAGACCATGATTGTTGGTTAAACTTCCATCGCCTAATTTAAGTAACCAATTGCTGTATTGTGGGTCCACTAAACGTACGTTATTTTGGAGCCTGAGAACATTAAACTTTTCCCAAAGACCATGAAATTTTAAGCTAGATTCAACTATTGCAGGCTGACTACCATGTACAACTACAGGTAAAGTTTGCCTGAAATCTCCACCAAGTATCATTGTTTTACCGCCAAATGGTTTCTGGTTTTTCATTATTTCTTTACAAAGCTTATCGACAGCAATCATAGCAACACCAGATGCCGTTGTAGCTTCATCCCATAGAATTAATTTGGCCTTTCTAATTAATTCTGCATCAATAGATGGTATTCGCATAGAGGACGTTGAGGTTTCTACCTCACTGAAGTGATAGAAGCAACGGTAAGCACAAAGTTAAATTCTTCTCGAATCGTGCTAAGTAGTGTTTTGTACAGATATTGTGTTTGTTTCCAGTCTGGTTCGTTTTCGGATGTTTAAATGTCGGCTGGCATTTTATTATATTAGATATAGCATGCTTTGATAAAATCGAAAAAAAAAATTATAAATTTCGAAAGAGGGAAAACAATACACATTTTTAGTTCCTGCTGTCCTATTTTTACGCTGGCAAATCGAAACAAAAATTATAAATTGCGAAAGGGAAAACAGTACACACTTTTAGTTCCTGCTGTCCTATTTTCACGCTGGCATTATTAGATTAGATATAGCAGGCTTTGATAAATTCGAAAAAAAAAATTATAAATTGCGAAAGAGGGAAAACAATACACATTTTAAGTTCCTGCTGTCCTATTTTCACGCTGGCAAATCGAAACAAAAATTATAAATTGCGAAAAGGGAAAACAGTACACATTTTTAGTTCCTGCTGTCCTATTTTCACGCTAGCATTATTAGATTAGATATAGCAGGCTTTGATAAAATCGAAAAAAAAATTATAAATTGCGAAAGAGGGAAAACAGTGCACATTTTTAATTCCTACTGCCCTATTTTCACGCTGGCATTATTAGATTAGATATAGCAGGCTTTGATAAATTCAGAAAAAAAAATTATAACTTGCGAAAGAGGGAAAACAATACACATTTTAAGTTCCTACTGTCCTATTTTCACGCTGGCACTATTAGATTAGATATAGTAGGCTTTGATAAAATCGATAAAAAATAAATTGCAAAAGAGGGGAAACAGTACACATTTTTAGTTCCTGCTGTCCTATTTTCACGCTGGCATTATTAGATTAGATATAGCAGGCTTTGATAAATTCGAAAAAAAGAAATTATAAATTACGAAAGAGGGAAAACAATACACATTTTAAGTTCCTGCTGTGTTATTTTCACACTGGCACTATTAGATTTGATATAGCAGGCTTTGATAAAATTGAAAAAAAAAATTATAAATTGCGAAAGAGGGAAAACAATACACATTTTTAGTTCCTGCTGTCCTGTTTTATTGCTTCACGCTAGCATTTTATTATATTAGATAAACTTTTGTATTTTACCTTTCGGATAGCTCTTTCGTCAGCAGATCTTGTTTATTGTCAGTTTTGGCCAAAATGAAACCCTATTATTGCTGCTCCTTTTGGCGGCAACATTGGAATCTGTGAGCCTAATGACCTACCACAATATTTTTATATCAATGGTGGTACTATCAAAACGGTATCAGGGATTGCACAACATTTTCCACGACGTGGGGCATTCAACAATTTAAAATTATTATGTTGATCAAGGTATTTTAAATACGAACGATTCCGTAAAAAAATGACAGGAAACTTTTTTTTTGCGGCACGAAGTACACGGGTTAGTATATTTCAATTCTGGCGTGCGATCATAAAATCCGGTTGGAAATGCCTGTCGTTTATAAAATGTCACCCCTAGCAAAACCGACCGGAAAAGAAACCGTATCATGAAATCCGGTCGGTAAAAATATTGTGCATAATATATTTTTCTATGTTGCTATTTATTTTGGTATGGAGTTGTCAAAATAATAAATAAAAATAAAAAACTTGTGTTTATTTTACGACTAACTTGGGTTAAATTAGTTTTATATTTGTATTAAAACGGTCTAGCCTCTGCTACGGTCCGTTATCATTATTAATATTTAGGTGCCCCACGTGCCAAATTGACTAAATAAATTTAGTTTACGTGGTATCTTATTTTTAATTTGTTTGCATCTTTATGCAACTCCTTCATAAAATCGGCTATTAGGATATTTCTAAATTTAGAAGTATTAAATTGTTTTAATAAATACTATTAAAAATTAATAAATGGGTTTTTAATGGATAAACATTTTCAAAATAATATTTTATGGGTGTGTGAATTAATTTTTTGACTTATTTTATAAAAAAGAAATGTTTATTAAAAGATAACGATACAGTATATTTTATCCAATATATTCGCCATCGTTAGCTATGACTTCCTGCCATCTCCTGTGAAGTTTGTGGATTCCTCGTTTGAAGAAGCCTTCAACTTTCCCAGCTATCCAGCCATCGATCCAATTTCGCACTTCTCCGGCGTTTCGGAAGCGTACGTCAGCCAGGCCTATTTGCATTGATCGAAACAAATGGTAGTCGGAAGGTGCGAGGTCTGGAGAATACGCAGGTTGTTCAAGCCGATCCCAACCGAGTTGCTCTATCTTGTTTTGAGCGGTTTTTGCACGATGTGGTCTGGCATTGTCATCATGAAACAAAATGTTATAGCTTTTGTTCGCTATTGCTGGCCGTTTAAATAACTATAAATATAAATTGTGGATGTTTTATGGCCGATTCTGGCTAAAGTATAATATGCACAAACGTGAATCTTGGTCAGAATATTATCTACGCTATGTTTTAATTCAAATGTTAATAAAAGGTGGGATTTCTGGAAATCACCCATACAACCTCTTTGAAAAACCTCGATTTTGATAATTTGTGGATGTTCTATGGCCGATTCTGGCTAAAGTATAATATGCACAAACGTGAATATTGGCCAGAATATTGACTACACTATGTTTTAATTCAAATTGTAATAAAAGGTGGAATTTCTAGAAATCACCCATAACCTCTTTGAAAAATTGCGATTTTGATAAATTGTGGATGTTCTATGGCAGATTCTGGCCAATATAAACTTTTTTTAAGGTAAGTTTAGTAACGCACAATTTTGCACAATCATTGTTAACTGAAAAATATGTTTTTTTTGGTAAACGGTAGATATGGGATTTCTGGTGGGATAATCACGTGAGAAATCCCACCCTGTTTCCTAAAGTACGCTATGCACAAATTTTCTAATCACAGGCACAAAATTGCACAATCCCAATGGTGCGAATTATATATAGAAAACTTGGGTTTTCTAAAATGGGATTTCTGGCGTGATGTACGCTGAATCATCACTTATGCTGATCCGTTATGGATTTTTCATACTCAGATAAAATATTCAGGCCAAATTTCGATATTCTGCTTTCTTATCCTCATTAAAAGGACAGGCAAGTGATTTTTGTTAAAAATGATAATAAATTATACGGAACATGAAATATTCAAAAATCTTTCCATATTTCTATCAAACACACATTTATCTTCCCCAATTCTAAATACATACGCATTATAAATATATCTCCCACTCTTGTCAATCCCATGGGATCATAGCCATCTGTTCTTTTACAAAATAACATTAAAATATGTAAAACTCGACAATAAATTATTAATGGGTAAATGTAAATTATTTTTTATCTATGTATCTCTCTATCTCTCTTTACATTACAGGCAAATAGTATATTAGTACAATCCCATACGGATTTCCTGAGTGGTACATCGGTGGCAAAAAAAACTGAGACATGTATTGGACGATGGGAACATGGAAATTTAGAACCATTACAAATCAATGTCCCCGCCAACACAAATCTAACAATAAAATCTGAAAATATTAGTTCGGGTAGCTCACGCAGTTGCAATAAAATTGATGGATTTGAACGTGCCACAACAACAACACATCATCATTATAATCATCATACAACAACGGAAGGCCTACTAGCAACCGTACATAGTCCAAACGAAACAATACCAAGTACAACAACAAATAATCATATGATAAATGATATAAGTTCTGGCTGTAGTCGTACAATACCAATATCGTGGACACCACACACAACAACAACAAATCATTTAAATGATACGGGTAACAATTTGACAACAACCCTATTACAAATAAAACGTGAACCGTGTCAAGTGTCTGAAGTGACAACGTCACAAAACTTGGGCCATCATCACCAAGGCCATCAACATCAGCATCATCATCATCAGCAGCAACAGCAGCATCTGCATAGTACACAACAATTAACAGCGGTGGTTAAAATTGAATCACCATCACCGAAAACCCAAATGGATCATGGTACAACAGTTCAAAATACCGGTGGTGCTATACCAGTTGGTATCGCGGTAGCGCGACAACGTTTACAAGACCATGCAACAAATGTACAACAACAGCAACAAAAAGATGTTAATCGATTTGGTATTGGAATTGCTGATCTTGGTGAGTCGTGTGCTAAAATTTATTTAATAATTTTTTTTTTATTTCGTATATTTTTTTGTTTTGTTTGTTTTTAATGAAAATAATTAAAAGTAGTTCGCCTTCATTAAATTATAGTTTTCTAAACATCGACAAGAACACACTTGAATTGTGTGTGATGTAATTTTTTTTCATGTGAATCGTACAAAAGTTTTAATTAATTATTTCGCCAATCAGCAGTACTACATATACACATTAATTTTGATTTATGATTGTTATTCATTGCCAATTGATACGACGTATGTATGACTCTGACTATTGCTTGAATTGCATTTTGTGTGCACAATTGCATCAGCAACAATATTAATATAAAAGCGTTCACTAATCGCGCCTTAAAATGTGTCTTTAATCTACGTATACCATTTATAGACTATATTTGAATAAATTAAATGCAGTTTTGTTGTTGCCACTGATGGGAATTTATAATTCTAGTATTATAAACATTTACTTGCATATATAATATGTATGAATGCATTCTGCATAGTTTTGTAGGATTTTCATTATTGTATAGTGTAGTAGAGGAATTTTAATATGCAATTGCAATTTTTGATTTTGAATTAATTAAAATTTATTAATAAAACTATTTTGATTGTACGGACTAACTTATCACAGATTTACCATTGGTGAAAAACCTGAAATCATTTTGGTGATTTGGGGGCAGGGTGGGAAAAAATCATGTATTTGATTTTTGGGGTTTAAATCAGATTTTTTTTGATTTAAATTAACTTTTTGTATTAAATTAGATTATTTTTTTAAATTTATCAAAAAACAGAAACCCCAACCAAACGGAGTCAGCGTTACGAAATATATTACTCAAAGTGACGTCCTAAAAGGAAAAATGGCGATATGCCGATTGGTTGGAACATACCTTGTATATTGGCGGGCACATCCATATATAGTATAATATAATACTTTCATTTTCGGCAGCAGTTTCACAAATTTATTTCCTCGTCTTCTTTATGTTACTAGCATTGTCGGTTACGAAACTGACAATTGAAACATTGAATAAGTTTCATTTTTCGCATGCAACTTTGTACCAAATATTTTTGATTATCGCTTGTGTGAGACATACCCGACTTATCAAGGGTGGTAACTAAAATGACTTCGCCATTTTCTGTAATTATACAGAAACATACCGTTGGTTAATTTCGGAGATTTGACTGTCCGTTAAACGCCAGCCAAAGCCACAATTAAAAATGTGCCTAATAATCTGAGAACAGAAAAGTCCTTTTCTCGTAAATCGATGTGTTCATATTCAAAGTTTACCATCTATAGTTTGTGGTTTGGCGGATGACAATCCGGTCATAGCTCCTTACATACATTTTTAAATTCTCCATTCTTGACAGTTCTGAATGGAACATTTGTTGCAAGAAAAAGCGAGCAGCTTTGTGATCCAAATTTTCTTTGTGTGCTGCTGTTGTTCTAATTGTTGTACAAATTATTTGGACCGGAATTTTAAAATTTTGTTGATAAAGCATTAGAAATTGATCAATTTGTTGCTGCATCGATTATAGGTTGTGATGGGGTGCTGCATAATGCAGCCGGCGTATTATTTGTTTCCGTTTTTTCGTCAATAATTTTACATTTTCCAATATGAGTTTTGAGTCGTTGCACAATGCCTTGCAACTCATCCATACTATATAACGCAACACTCAATAGTGAAATTTTTACATGTCACTAAATCTTATAATATCACTATGAGCGCAAATTCTACTTATTGTTTAAAAAAGCTTGAAAAGTACAAAAAATTAAAAAATTCTGTATTTACAATTTTGAAGTATGAATAAATTTTAAACTTCAGAATTTTTAAATTTTATTACATTTTCAAGCAACTTTCAAGCTACACCTAGTATTTGCGAAACTTCAGAGTTTCTTAAACAGGAAAACTGAATTTCAACATTTCAGTTGAATCACATTTTGAAATATTACAAAGCAAAGGATATACATTATATCAGAAAACAGTAGAATAAGTTAAATTTCAGAATTGAAAAACATATGAAAACTGTATTTGATGTCAAATTTCACTTTTATAATTTGTTGTTAACCTTTCATCAAATTTTGAAATTGAATCAATGTTATGAAGTCAGAAAATCTAATATTCAATATGTAAGCTTTCATAAATTTTAAAATTGTCGAAATTTGGGATTTTTCAGGTTTTCGAAATTTTTAAATCGCCTACTGCAAAATAAATTTGTTTAATAAGTCGTCGAATTGATGCTGTACCGTATACTACTGCAGGAGTTTAGTGCAAAACTAACCTGCAGCATATAAGACCAATTACTACATATTAAAACCAGCCTGAAATTTTAGGAATTGTCTCGGCATACTATTTTTTCAAACATATTAGCTTGTGACCATTTTTGAATCGCCGTACCATTGTTTTTGGCTGTAGCTCAGAATGCAGAAATGCACAAAACACATTTTATAAGGTTTATGAATAACTCTATCCAGTCCAGTCAGTTCTGTTTTCCAAAAGATATATCACCATTCTAGAGTTTCTGTCAACCTTGACCCAATATGATAGTAAGTCAAATTTCTTTCGTATCTAGTTAAATGACAAATGTGTGTTGCGAATAGCCTGAAGTGAATCAGGTGAAATTTCCACTTATAGATTTGGTACATGATGTCTTCGTTGTCGTACTCGATGAGAGGCAAAGCATTAAACTGGCAACATCGCACGCGTACACTTTGAATTAGATGTTTTATTTTCGATTAACATGCGAAGTGTCGAGCCTTGAAGGATCGAAGTCTTTGTCTAATCTTATTTGCGATAGGGATAAGGAAAGAACCGTTTTAAAATCATAGTGCATCATTTTATGCTCATACGAGAATACTTCGTCTGTGATGCAACTTATTTATTACAATGGTTTTACATCGTAAAATCCCGACTTCCTTATTTTAGAAACTGTCACGAAAATAAAAGCTCCAATTTCTGATATTTTTATATTTCTCCTACCAACTGCTATAGAATCATTTGTATTGTTTAAGGAGGGACAACCATTTAGAACCTTCTAACATGTAGAATACGAGAAACTTCATGACTTAGGCCTAAACTCAAATATCTTGTAAATAGAGCCAATTTCCGAGACTCCCTTTCATTCTACTCCGAGAGCCGAGCGCAGGTATACGAACCAAAGAACAGCGGGGTGTTTTTTCGGCGCAAAAGTTTGTTTATTTTGAGACTATTGAACCGATTGGGCTAACATTTTGGACACTTTTTCGTAACATATCAGCGAAGGAAAATATTATCGAAAACATCAATTTTTTTATTTTATGTCTACTATTTTTTCAATTCTTAACAGATAGAGAAAGATTAGGTTTATCACGTGACCACAGGCATATGCTGACCACTTCCTTTTGCCCTTCTGTTTCAGATCATTTTTCACGGCGCTACAATTGGCACCGTAAAAAAATGCCTCCGCGGCCATGTGGCTTCATCATGCTATATCTCCGTCAATTTTCAATCTTCTAATGATTAAAAATGGAAAATAATCGTTAAACAATTTATAATAAACTGCCAAAATTTAAAAAATTCCATTTATTTCTTCCCCTTCAAAAAAATTCCTAAAAATCTGCGCAATATCGGCGTTCTAAATCATTCCCCTCAACCCCATCCCCCTGTCACCCCTTAATTATTTTATTAGCTCAATACCCGCAAGAACTGCAATCACGATCCTTGAGAAGGGATTTTTTTTACAAAAACAAAGCTTAATTTGTTTGGAGGTTGCCTCATAAAAAAGTTCACGAGCTAAATAGTTAATTTCATGTCCCGATGTTACGGATTTCATGATTTAATAATTTGTGTTTAAATAATTCCTCCCATTATTGGGAAATAAATACATAATAATTTTTAAGATATTTACAATCGACAAACGCGCGTGGTGATTAAAGCTGCGGCATTTGTATCAGGAGGTGGCAGGTTCAAATCGTGATAGAGGAGGATTTTAAAAATATTTTCATCATCTAATTACGATCGGTGATCTAGATGGGAATCCCTCGGACTCCAGAAAAGATTGGCAGAGGTATAAATAAACAAAGAAAAAAAACAGATGTTTTCTGCGTAGAGTTGAGTTGCTGTAACATTAATCTGCTTAAAGTTAATTATGCTTTACATTCAGATTATTCGAGAGTTTCATATTTCTTTTGAAGAGATAGTGTACAGCGAGTTTTCGATGTTTTGTACCAGATTGTTAGTAATTGTTCGAGAATATTAAGATTCTTTGAAATATTGAATTTTTTTCGGTGAGCAAGTTGCGCATGATGATGTTTATAACCTTGCTCTTATTGGCAAGATTTGTTTAGCATTTAAATGCTAGCGGTTATTTGGAAATTTTCGAGAGTTTTACGTATTAGTCGATATTTTTAAGGGTTTCATTATTATTTTCGAAATTATTCGAGATTTTTATAATTTTGAAATTTACAAATTTTTTTGGGGTTATACAGTATTGTATAATTAATGCAAATTAATGGAATCATAGGCAATAAATTGTTATGATAAAACCGTATATTCCTTGTAAAATATTTTTACAAAATTATATAACTACCATTCCGCTAATTAATAGGAAATGTGTCCCCCTTTGGCTTCAATATCTACTTTTACTGGTTTTGGCTTGAACCCCACTAGTTTTTGACAGTTTTCCGAGATCCTCACATCCTGATACCAAACCTAAATGACCGCCTCTATCATCTTTGTGTTTGTAGTGCAGTTGATTTTGCACCGTCTAACTTTGCAAATGGGCCATAAATTCACAATAGGGTTCAGATTGGATGGATTCCCGGGCCAATCTAGAACAGTTATCTCTTTATCCTGGACATATTTCAACATTTCCTTCGACTTGTGGAAGGGAGCAGAGTCCTATTCTGTGCATATTTTTGTCAAAAAATGTTTTGGGAGATTTTTCATACATGGAGGTTGGATCTTTGATACCAATCGAAGGCATGATGAACACC
Organism: Tipula helvola; assembly: GCA_963556165.1. NCBI lineage: Eukaryota > Metazoa > Arthropoda > Insecta > Diptera > Tipulidae > Tipula > Tipula helvola. Next base: position 174,802,006 of record OY744481.1, on the reverse strand, counting down.
AAAAATACAAATCGATGTTGGAACACCATTTCAACAAAGAACTTGAAAAGTGCCAACCTCTAGGAGGAGAAATTCTTCAACAGGACTCTGCTCTCTGCCACAAGTCGAAGGAAATGTTTAAATATTTGCAGGATAAGGAGATAATTGTTCTAGATTGGCCCGGGAATTCACCCGATCTGAACCCTAATTAAGAATTTATGGGCCATTTGCAAAATTAGACTATGCAAAATCACTGCACTACAAAAACAAAGATAATGAAAGCGGTTATTCAGGTTTGATATCGGGATGAGAGAATCTCTGAATACCGTCAAAAACTAGTGGAGTTAAAGGCAAAACAAATAAAAGCAGTTGTTGAAGCCAAAGGGGGACATATTTCCTATTAATTAGCGTAATGGTAATTTTGTAAAAATTTATTTTACATTGAATATACGATTTTATCATAACAATTGCCTATGATTCCATTAATTTGCACAATACTGTAGTTATTCCAGATTATTTCAGAATATCGAGATAATTTTTTATGTACCGTTAGGTCTTCGAATTTATTTGAGATTATTCATGATTACTTGGTATTATAGAGAACGACATGTTATATTAAGATTTACGTTTTAAAAAATTCAAAATTCTACGAAGTTTTGATAATATTTCTGGATTATTCGAAATATCAGTTTATTTGAGATTATAGAAATTGTTTAACTGGCTTTAATAATAAAATTTTCGTTCATCTTTTATTGGCATAATCAAAATAAAACCTGTTTTCTCGAGACGTAGTAAAAATTTCAGGAAATCGGCTCCTTTACCTTATCAAATTACTCAATGCCATAAATGTTTCCTCTCAAGTTAAACTGATTTTAATTTTGAGGTTGGATTAAAATTGAAGAGCCAAGAATTTTAAAATTTGGTAACGCGCTCACAGAACGACAGTCATCAAGTTGAATTTTAAATAATAATACCTCCGACTTTCCTCCAGCCATTCTCTTACCAGGCCCCTTAACGGTAGGAAAAACTAATATACAGTAATGATTACCAAAAATTTAAACGTAATTCAGATACGGATAGGGAATGCAATCCCGGGTTCCGGGATTTTTTTCAAATCCCGAGATCCCGGTTTTTTGTCAATCTAGGTTTTCTTATTCACGGTGCAATCTCGGGATTCCGGTTTTTTTGTCAAACCCCGGTTTCCCGGTCTTTTTGTCACTCTCGAAATCCCCAAATCCCTGTTTTTTGGTCAATACCGAATACCTCTAGCACGGTATTGCCTAATACATAATACCGGGATTGCATTCCCTAGATACGGATTTTTAAATCCATTCCTCGAGAAGTGAAAATCGAACGCTACACGGATTTTGTTAAAAACAGTACATGCATGATAAACGGATTCACTTTCCCCATAACGTCTACAGCGAATTGGTAAATTGAGCTGAAACCCCGTATTACGTAACTCACGAGAAGAAGTAAATAATTATGGTTATCACAAAAGTTAAAAAATTAGGAACAATTACTAATCAAATTCGAAAGTATGCAAAGTCAATCGTTTTAAAAAAAATATTCACTAGTTATACAACAAGAGGTTCGAAAATAATCGAATATACAGTTTATAGGACGAGTTGTGTTACCTAGGAAACACAACGACACCGCAGGTGGAGTTGTGTTTCTTAGGTAAGACATCGAGTCCGCAACTGTATATTCAGATGATTTTCGAAGCTCGAGTTGTATATGTTAAGACTATACAACGAATCAACCATGTCAAATATCAAAAATATTAATTGTTTGTTTATATTCATGGAAGATATGATTTATTTGTTTGCGGCCGAAACACCACTAGTGGTGTTTCGCGAAATACTACCTAGCAACGCAAATAACCGATATTATACAGCGTAACTAAGGAAAATTCAACTATCTGATTGGTTTATTTTCCAATGAGTTGTATAGTCAATATAAGTTGCTTTGTTGAACGATTTGTTCGTATATCCACCAAATTCAAAAATTTTATTTTTAAATTTTCGATATCGCTAAAAATTGCCGATTCATCGGTTCTAATGCATAGTCTCGTACAGCTTCAATATGCTTCATAACATCCATTTATGTTGTTACATTAAGCCTCTTGAGGCTCAAGTACGTCGTCTTCTTCGGAGGAGAAATCATTAATTAGTTCGTTTGTTTGAGGTTCCGTGATTAATTATTGCACCCAAATCGATTTCCGTTATTTCTATGGCCAATTCGTTATCAACAGTGATAAATTCTTATGTCTGGAAGTCACCATTTTCGTATAACTCTTGAATAAGGTTATGCACTTTATTCAACTGGTTTGAGTCTATGGGCTCTACATCATCTAATGTTGAAAGTTGAATAGGACAACCACAATTTTTAAAACATTTTTGAACAGTTTCGTTTTTGATGCATTTAATAGCCTCACGTACATAATTGCATCTAAAACATTTATGGAGCTCGTTAGTTCGGTTACTTTCTCCGCTAGGTCAATATTTACCAAGATGTTTTTTTAAAACTATCTTTCGGTAATTTACTTTCATATTCTGTATAACTCCATTATCAAGAGGCTGAAGTACAGCTGTTGTTTTTGGTGGAAAAAATACCAACTTGACAGGGTTATCCAAAAACAATAGGATACGTTTATTGCTATTCTCTATTTCTAATTTAAGTTGAACAAGATACTGTTTAAATATTTTGCCAGTCATCCATGCTTTAGAATTTGCAAAATATTTCACAGGCACCAAAGTTTGATAAATCTTTCCGTTCGCAAAAACTGTACAACAATACAGTTAACCGTTCTTTGGACAACTTACTTGCCTTGCAAGCATCTTTCTCCTCTCAATTGTAAAGATTTATTTGGGAGTATCTGAAAGAACAGCGCCGACTCATCACAATTTGCGATACCTTTCATCTCGTATCCCTGGAGCAAAATGTTCAATTTTTCTTTCCATTCCGCTACCGTGGTTTCACACACTTCACTTACCTCATCCGAGCAAGTACTGAAAGAAATTAAGTATCGGTTACGAAAACACTGTAACCATCCATTCGAAGCTTTGAACTCAATTAAATTCAGTTCTCTATCAATTTTTAATGCCATTTCCTGCAAAATTGGCCCTGATATCGGAAAATTTTTAGCTCTTACTGCACAAGACCATTCAAATAAAACTTCGTTAATTTGTGCATAATTTGTTTGTATTCGTTTTTGGCAAATCAAATGATTTAAGTTTCTTAATTTCGTCCTTTTTAATCAAAATGTTTATACTTGCGTTTTACGTTTAAAACGTTGGCAAATTTCCGCTACTGATTTTTTGTTTTCTTTAATTTTGATTCCATATGTTTTTGCTTTTAATTGAGGTTGACCATTATACATTTACCCATTTTCTGAAGATGTATGTAAAATTAAACGGTTAAAAAGCAAACTTCGAAAAACTTACGACTTTTTGCTAAGATATGAAATTAAAGAAGCACGACACTTATCACACTAAGTTTTCTGACATATTCGATTTGTTTTGACGTTTTGACTATAATTGTAATGCGAATAGAAGGAAATACGTACGTACAATTTATTTTACGTACGAACAATTTATTTTTAGAATATGTATAAGTAAAACAAAATAAAAAAATTCCGTGTCTCGAAGGTTTTTTTCATTTTTTTGTTCTACGATCAAATTTCCTTCCGCGTCTCACAACTTTCAGTCGTAAAGGGTGAATTTATATGGGAAATAGATTCCAGGGAATTAAAATAAAGCAATTTTTCCGTGTTTGTCGATTTTCCGCGATAAACGGTTTCCGCCTTTAAGAAATTTTACTAAACATTTGTCATCATTGTCAATTTTAGAAACCAAAATGTCACGAACAAAAATTGCAGACATTCAATTCTACGGATACTAAGCGGCACTATGCATAGTAACTTGCACCTTCCGCGATATGATGAGAGAATAAAAGATGGCACATTACTGTCTCTAAGAAGTCCACGAAGAGCAAACAAAAGAACACGCCTTTGAACACTTTCAATATAGTGAGGATAATTTGAGTTGCACCATATTCCAATGAACAAAAGTGAACCTAAGTGACTGCCTTGCGGTACAACTGAAGTAACATGAATCATACTCATGCAAATGAAAAATCAAATGAATCTTTACCGTCTTTTCAAAAAGTATCAGTATAAGAGAAAGAATACAAATACCTCTGTAGTTTTCGATGTCGCATCTAGAGCCTGATTTAAAAATCGGTTGAATAATTGATGATTTTCATACGATAGAAAAGTTTCCACTTGAAAGACTTTTATTCAGTACCCAAGTAACAATTGTTAGAGCTGTCAGTTTCCTGTTTCCTCTAATGCAGTTCTAAAATAGCATTGGGCCTATCCACACGAATATTTTTAACAACACCGTAACAACAGCATTCTGTATTCAACTGTTGTTATTCTTCTTTATTAATGTGTAAATTTACTTCATTTTTGGATTGCTTTGTTCGAGGTACGATTCGTACGAACTACAAGGAGAAAAACAATTATTTCATTTTGTGCGTTAAACAATAGAAAAACACGTGCCAATGCACATTCCATTTTTTTATTTACATATTTAATTTTATATTTGTATTAGTGTGTAACAACACGGGAATATCAGAAATTTCATAATGCAAAAGTGCATTACAAATCCCCACCACAAATTTAGGTTTGTAGGCAGAGAGGTAAGAAATGAGAGTGAATACGGTTGTTAAAAATACTGGTGTGGATAGGCCCATTTGGTTTGCTAGTTGCATCAATATAGTAAAAATTGACATTAGGTGCTTTAGTAAAAAAATTATTTGCTCTATAATACACAGTTTAGACATTCCCAGCTCTAACAAATTATAGAGCAGATAGTTTTATTTAGGAGCTCTATAATCAAATATAGAGCTTTAAATTCTTTAGTATTAGAGCACTATATATTATAATGCTATTAATTGTACAATAGCAATATAGTAGCAATATCAGCTATAATGCAGCTTAATAAAAACCATAAGTGTTATAAGACTTAGCTCCAGTTTTACATAATTTGATGTTCATAAAAAGCTTTGCACCATTTAAAAAAAATAATAACATTAAAATAGAGCTGGTACTTTATTTTTATGTTAATTTAAACCTAATATAAGTTTTTGTATCTTATATAGAGTTGACTGCTTTAATTGGGAAAATTGTTCATCTTCTCTCAAAAGTTTAGTTAAATTAATTATTGATAGTTATTTAATTCCTTATCAAAAGTCAGAAAAAAATCGAGAAATGTATAATTATAAAGCGTGGAAAAAATATAAATTTAGCAGTACATACCGATATCAAATTAAAAGGAATAGGAATATTTTTAACCAAATTGTTAATCCACCAAAAAATCCAGCAAAGCCCCAAAATTCTGAAAGCGTGTTTCAGAACTCAGCGGAGCATTATGATAATCAATGTTCAATAATTTCTGGATATAGTATAGATGATGATTTGGATGATACCGAAATTGCTGATATTGAAAAGGCAAGTACATTACAAGATTTAATTTGTGACGACGTCGATTCTGAAAACGATAAAATAAATTTAAGAAAAGAACTTAAAGAATGGGCACTGGAATTTAACATAAGACATCAAGCGCTTAAAAAATTATTAAATTTATTGAGAAAAGCTCAGCTGCCCGATGAAGGACTCCCTAAAGATCCGCGAACTTTATTAGAAACCCCTAGTAATCGATCGTTGTATCCTGTAGCTAATGGAAGCTATTGGCATCAGGGATTAAACAACTGCTTAACACAATATTTCTACGATAATCTTGAGCAATCAATGAATATTTCACTAAATTTTAATATCGACGGGTTACCGATCTACAAGAGTTCCCAATGGCAATTTTGGCCAATTCTCTTCAATATTTCCGAGATAAAAGATTTCAAGCCAATGGTTATAGGAATTTATTGTGGCAAAGGAAATCCGGCCAACTTAACAGACTACCTACGTCAATTTGTTGATGAATGTAGAGATCTATTATAAAATGGCATTTTAGTAAATAGCCACAAAGTAAATATAAGGATTAGGTCTGTAATTTGTGATTCACCAGCTCGAGCTTTTATTAAAGGTATAAGAATATTAATTTATCATCTTAATTTTAATTTTGACAAAAGGACTACCACGTTTGACGAAAAAAAAATAATACCGTTATATGTATAGTTAAAAAAACAAATATTGCTTCAATAAAACGTAATTATTCAGTATTATAGAGCTCCAAGCTGTAAATCTAAATCATATACATAATTATTAAAGCTATAAGCGGAAATAATATGATGATTTAAAGCTATACGTGCTCTATATTTAGTATTTTGCTTTATAAATGGTTTAGTATGGAATCCATTTATTAAAAGAAAAGACGAATAGCATTATAAAAGGGATACGTAATTCAGGTAACCTTATATTAGCATAATTTGTAATCATCTTCGTTTTCATAAAAATGGAGTAAAAAAAGCGACATAAAGTCAAGAAATGTTGTCGATAAACAATAATGAGGAATTACTGATATAGTCGTATAAGATATCTCGATACCTGAATTCTTGCTGAGAACCCTTTGTAACTTTTAGATAATTTACAATTGTTAAAATAAATTCCGCCAAATAAATTAATTGAACATAACCTAGAATTTTCAAAGAATTCAAATACTAGCACGTGCGAATAGGTTCGAAAACATATAATTTTTTTTTATTTTCCTTGTAAATACAAAATATAATCGAGGAGCAATAAAATTGTTCGCCCTATATTATTTATATTCACCATAAAAATTAAACGGCACCTAAAATTACATATTATGTAAGTTAAACAATAATTATATATTAATTATTTATAATAATATTGATTTATATAACATCATCAAACAATATTTTATCAAAGTTGTTAAAAATATTTTATCAGAATTAAATGATGCTCGGTGTGAGATGAATTTTTTTTTTATTTTTTATCGCAACAATTGAATGTCAAAATTCAAATTTTGTAAAGCCAATAGCTGTAGTTAACATCCTTAGATAACCATTATTGAAGCAAAGTGCTTCTTAATAAATGCTTTATGCAACTCTAACATCCAACTATCATTCAGCTAATAGCTTTGTTATAGCAGGTATATAAACGATTATACAACTTTCCAAGAGGAGAATTGTTGCTCTAAAATTAGCAAATTTAGTCTGACAGGAGCTCTATATAAGTTCTAGCAGCGCTGATAGAGCATAATAAAATACTACAGGCTCTAAAATATAGCTCTAGAAGCGATGATAGAGCTTATTTGGAGCTCAAATTGTTACTTGGGTAGAATAGTAACTAGCTTTACGAACTGACCTTCTAGATAAATTTATTTGAAAATTAAAGTTATGGGCCTCCTAAAAACAAATAACTTACGGGTTTCGTAATCTTAAACCCTTGCCTCCAACATACTATTCGGTTTTAGGCTGACTTAGCTTTTGTTTCTGGAGGAAAACTGGAGATTGAAGAGGTTTGTAGTTCTAAATTTGTGTTGAAAATGATAGTTAACGTATTTCGACTGTAAATTACAATACATTCAATATGCTTAAAATATTCTGAATTCTGATTCCGGAAGAGCTAAAATGACATAACTGCAAGGTCAATTCTGCCTGTTTGATTTTTCGATCATTTGGGGTTTTCAGAAGGTTGCAGTCCTACAGCGTTGCCAGATTGTTACGGTTTAATAAATCCGATTTAGCTAAACTCGATGAGATACACCGTAAACTAAAACGCAATTAGCAAAATTGGGGTTGAAAAATTCAGATGATATACAATTTGTAGCGCCTGTATTTCTGTTTATTTGTAATCGCGTAAGGTTTCAGAAAGATTTAGACTCCTTTACCATTCAGTTTCTGTCTCATTTGTTGAATTAGATTGTTTTGATTCTTTCCCGGTGGTTTATTTAACGAGTTATTTTTAGTTTTCTTAAATGTTAACGACTGGCACATCTAACCCCCTGGTGAATAAACCGGTGCAGTGCAGTATTTAATATTTTTCATTTATTTAATTCACCTTTAATTTATTTTCTAATCTAAGGAAAAAATTACTTATTATGAAATATCGAACAGACCACTGAAATGTTTTTCTATATAAGTGAATAAACCAAATACACAAATTCCAAGACACGTGCCACCGTACAAAAAACTCAACAATTATACCGTCTAAGTTCTATGATATCCACTTTAGCATGCATACATGTCTAATTTAAATAAATATTACAATTTTTTTCTTCTGTTTTTTGTATAATAAATCAAAATTTCTTGCAAGACTTCTACTTCCTATAGCAAATAATACAACAACAACACCGAGGCAGTGATAAGACAAATATCGTTGTTTTCGTTATAATCGGATTTTTATTGATAACAAAATTCAATAATTTTTTTTTTATGTACATAAGTACGAAGTTTACTAACTTATTATATTTTGTCTAGTTTGTCGTCGTATTTTATTTATAAATACGTCCGTAATACAAACAGACAGTAAATAAATGTCACAGTATTGAATATGTCGTAAGAAATTATAATTTACAATTTTCTTTTGATGACTTCAAAATTTCTTAGAAATATACATAATATAAGAATAATAGCTGCAATATAAAAAAGATTTATAAAAATTTGTGTCGTGGCGTACTGTCGTGGTATTACTCATTTCAGTATGTAAGACAGTTTTTTTTTAATACATAATTTGTTAGTTTTATCCATTCCATTTATTTTCGGTTTCGCGATTTTTGGGTTTTACGTTCGGCTACTGTATGTATACATATATACGTATAGTACATAAATTAAGAAATGACACTTGTTGGTAATATCTTTTTGAAGTACGAGTATGCATAAAAAATATTTAAGAGGTTTACATTTTGTTGTTACTTTGACTTTTTCTGTTTTAAGTTTTTTTTTGTATACATATTTTGATCTTTCGATTGCTTCGGGCACACAGCAAATTTTTATTTCGCGCGCCATAGAAAGGGAATACTAATGAGAAATAAATATCAGAAGTTGTATAATCTGTTATATTGTAAATTTTGGTTGCATGGAGAAATCGGATATTTCCTGTCTTTGATTATTTTTTTACTTTTTGTTTTGTTTTTTTTTTTGTTTAATGAATATGCTAATTAAATTGGCTTGGAGTATTAAAATTCATATACCTTGGAGATAAATTACCCCGAAACTTTATACAAAAAATTAAATTAATCTGAACCTAATTTGTTTTGTCCTTGCCTAGTGATAAACGAAGAGGAGGTAGATTTAATATATAAGCTTTATTTTATCATTACAGTTTAAAAGCTGCCATTTGCTTAATTTCCGATATAAATTTCCTGGGTCTGTTCCTCATTGCCCATTATTATATTAAGTAGCATTATTATATTCACGAACAGCCTTAATATGCACTGTAATCGTGCACCGAGCCTGTTGAGCAATGATATTGATCAAGAAATGTTCGAAACGTATCAAAATTGAAAACAACATTGGTGGTAAATTCAAATATGTAAATTCGAAATTTCGTATCCTTGCTGAATTGTGTAAAGTTTCGTAGTGACGTCTATAACAAAACAAAAAGTTTAAATAACCGTGGATAAGAAACACTGAAAACGGGAAATAATAATACAATTATGTTAATTAAATAAATTGAGAAAAATAAGTTTAGAAGAAGATTAGAAGAATTTGAAAGAAAAACAAAGCTCCTTAATTATGATAAGAAAAAGGTATTTTTAACAGGAAAATTTTGGAAAAAAAATATTGGGAAGTTGCTTTAGTACTTTCAATTTTTTTTTTAGAAATTGCATGCAAAAAATCAAACATTTATTAGAGATAACGAAGACTAAAAGCACTCTCGACGTCGTGTATAGTGTTGAAAAATTTTACATAAAGAAATGAGATTCAAACTCGTCAGGCTTCTTAAGCTTCTTAAAATTTTGAAGATAGACGTAACTTATAAAAATTATTTTAAATTTTTAGTATCTTCTAATTTATGGCTAAGAGTCAGAAGAAAGGAAATTTTGGTCAAACAATATTTTTGTTAACAATCTGGAACGAAGAAAATTTATAAAAATTATTAAATTTATTCTTCCAGCTTGAGCTTTGCTGGGTCGTGGCACTACAATTAACTATTATTATTATTACTTGAGGGCCATGTGGGGGCTCAAGCCACCCCGCACTGCGACCTAAAAGATCTTTTGTGCATTAAGCCCTACTTAATTATCCGTCCAGTCAATATTCAAGCTCTTAATGAACCTGATAATACTGCCTAACGGTACGTGATACATACTATCTGGGCTCATTGCTCTCCCTCCTAGATGTTTTAATTATCCGTCCAGCCAATATTCAGGCTCTTAATGAACCTGATAATACTGCCGACCGGTGTGTGATACATACTATCTGGGCTCATTGCTCTCCCTCCTAGATGTTTTAATTATCCGTCCAGCCAATATTCAGGCTCTTAATGAACCTGATAATACTGCCGACCGGTGTGTGATACATACTATCTGGGCTCATTGCTCTCCCTCCTAGATGTAATAACATCTACTGCTGCTAGAAGAGCGGTAGCATTGGGACTCAAGGACTTCGAGAGGGCAGACCCACTCCCGTATATTCCTATCCATGCCTCGTCTACCGTTTTGATTTTACTCTTGCGAGTTGCTGGGACATACTATCTGGGCTCATTGCTCTCCCTCCTAGATGTAATAACATTTACTTCTGCTAGAAAAGCGGTAGCATTGGGACTCAAGGACTTTGAGAGGGCAGACCTACTTCCGTGTATTCCTTCCCGTGCCTCGTCTACCGTTTTGATTTGACTCTTGCGAGTTGCTGGGAATAAAAAAGTCGCCTGTAGGTCACCCAGGTTTACTACAGGAAGGCTAAATAAAACTGGAGGGTGCCTGGTATCCAGAGTCCGCATATATAGACTGATTAACCTATCAGCCATTCATCCATCGGCATATGCTGTTCCACCTTAGATTAGGGATTTTTGTCAAGGTTTTCTCCTTTAGCGCCGTACTTTAGCCTGTCACAAAAGTCTACATTCAGCCTAATGGTTACAGTTACCGGTGGTTGCCACGAGGAGGCAGTACGTACACTTGCGCCTACTGGAAGTTTACGGAGCCCCTTCCAATAGACGCCAAACCACCTACAATTAACTATAGTACTAAAACTTTAATTATGATCATAAATTGAATATTCTGTCTTCGCATTAACATATTATAACATGGTCTAATTGATCATTAAACTTAATTATATTGCTAAGGGGTGAAATTACGCAAATTTACTATTATTTTTGAAATCATTCGTCATAATTTTTTACTTCTTAGTGAAATTCTCAAATTATGAACGTTTACGTAAATAGGATAAATAATTATAGTACTAAAAATTCAAATTATGATCATATAACTTGTTTTATGCTCCAATTAATTATAGCGGCAAAACTTCTATAGCAAAACATTTCAAGTAGGAATTTTATATAGAAAATTTAAAATTTTCCATTAAGCAAACTGAAGAAAAGCTAAAAAAGTGTGGAGTGCCAATGCCGCATATCGAGTGAAGGTGTGCTTGATAGATAAGCCGGTAAAAATCTCAAATTAAAATGTTGTTGATCTGCTGAATGCAATGCCATCCTAACGATTAAGCCAAACATATTTGGATATCTTCCACTTCGCCCTTCCATCACAACAAAACTTCGCCTTTACTCCTGTATTCTCCAACATTTGTACAATAAACTCCAACATTTGTACAATAATTGAAAAATTTGTCCGATTTTACCAACGTGTACAAAACGTGTCTTATTTGACAATATATTTGTGAAAATTACGCATTGGTCTAAGGCGTCTCACATTTTGCGTACTAAAATATTGAAAAATCCTCCAACACTCCAAAATATTTCTTGAGCTAAAAAAATTAATGATTTATATATAAATTGGCTTCAGCGTAGCGTTCCTGGAAATTGTAAAACATTTATTTTACAATGAAACATGACTCATCTACAAGAGGCTGCCAGAAAATTAAAAGTATGTGTGAAAACTCCAGAACTAAATATTTCGATTGGACACAATACGAGTGGAGCAGACTAACGAGATAGTTAGGTAAACCTAACATTTGTTTAGCTTTTGATACAAACCACTAAAAATTTTACTAAGAAAAAAATTATTAAATTTAAATAAATTCTTAAATTTCAATCGCTCATTTGAAATTAAAATCTGAACAAATTTTGTCGAATTTTTCATATTTAAAATCAAATTTTACTTTAATTAAAAACATTTAAAGTATCCGATTTTTGATATAAAACATTTCATATACAAAATTCCGAACTAGCGAAAAAAAAAATTTTCAGCCACTTTGAAGTCCTAATTTTACATTTGAAATTTCATTTAGAACGCTTAAAATTTTTGATAAATTGAAATTCGTAAGCTAATTTCGCATTGAAATGTCAAACTGAATTTAAAAAAAAAATTGATAAAATCACGAAATACCTCCAGCCAATTTTATAAATTTTCTTATTCCTAAATTCCTAACATTTACTTTAAATTTCGCTTCTAAATTTCCTTCGATTAATTAAAATTTTAGAATCAAAGTTTTTGGTTTAGAAATGTGAAAAGTTGAAAATTTTGAAAAATAACTTAAAACTCAGATCACGTTTTGAAATTTAAGATCCCTTATCTGACTGAGTTAGAAAGCAAAATATTTTTTCTTAATGATTAATTCAACACCCGACATTTTCGCACTCCGATTAATTAACTATAGTGCTGAGATATATTAATACTTAACACTACCAGAAAGGCAGAATCAGAGGTTTATGATAGCTAAAATAAAAACGAAAGTTCTACTCCGCAGTAGTTTGAATAAACGTTGTTAAAGTGAATTTTTTTTGGAAGAAATTATATTTGTAGGTCTAAAACTCACATTAAAATGTTCAGTAGGATCATTAGTGTTAGAGATATCGCACTATTTTTATTGTTATTTTTACAAGACCCTCTCTCATTGTGATTTTTTTTTAATTTTTTGGTCTAGGATGTTCGCAAATAAACGAAGAGGGAAGGGGAGGGAGGCCTAATATTTACCTAACGTATCAGTGACATTCAAAAAATAAATTTGGACATAAAATGGCCATATGGTACATTTCTGATAAAAAATAAATGTACACCATGAAGTTAGCTACATGAGTTGAATACGTAACCAAAAGGTTGCTAGATTTGTGACTTTGTGGGTTAAATTTGTGCCCTGTAAACCAAAATTGTTGCCCTGTGAACCATTTTGGTTACGTTATGTTGGTAACCCTGGTCATTTTTTTGTTCTAGTTGAAAATAATTTAACTTATACAGCTAACTTTGTGGTGTACATTTTTTCTCCAGAATTATGTCATGTACGCAGCTTGAAGTAGTTATGGGCAAACAAGTGATATAACTATGCCAAATTTCAAGTTTATAGAATTTTTAGTTCGTCACAAAATTGTGACACACAAAGAGCCAATGAAGTCTCTACATTAGGATTACTTAATGCATTTTTCGTAGGGAACCTTAAAAATAAATCATCGTCAATTCTACCAAATTTTGAATATTTTTTATGTTTGTTGGCTGACAACAAATTTTGAAATTACGGAGCTATAACAGAGTTTAAAAAAAATCTTCCTATCTACTCTTACTCTCAATCTGCAAATAATTTTATTTTTACTTCTTCTATACGTTCGCTCTTTTGCATGTGAATAAAGAGTTAGAGAAAAATAATATTGTAAGACTTATTCTTTAAATTGGGAATATTTTTAACTCATTGAGTAAAGACTTACTCGTCGCAAAAAAAAATAAATTTATTCTTCTCAATCATTAAATTTTTCAAATGAAAGTAAGTGATTTTTGATATTGTAAATGTAACATTTATTATTTTAAATCAGTCTGTAATTAATCAAGAAATTAAAAATGTAGGTATGTACTAATGTAGCGGCGCTAACTTGAGTTGCAGGGGTGTTAAATACTCCCATGGCTAGTTTGCGTAGGTTTAAGTACTCCTGCTGTTTTAGTTCCCAATATTGCAAAACATCCGATTCCGGCTGTAGTCGTGATGACTGGATTTATCAATTGTTTCACTATCTAATTGCGACAAATATTCTTCTAACTTTCACCTGTTTGGTCCTGATGTTGATGAAATTGATTCAACGGAAGTTTTATGCTACTGGTGAAGACGTTTCCTGAACTGTAATATTATAAGTTTGGGATATGACTTTCTGGTCGGTTATGTTAGTAAAAAATGGAAAAGAAGATCCAAAAATATTGCACTAGAAATTACATTATTTCCCAGAATTTACTTTCACGGATACGAATTGAATTTAAAATTAATTTATTTTTTTCGTCGGTTTTCTCAACTAACTCAATTTTTAGTTCCAACCAAATTTTATAAAACTCTGTTACTGTTATGTTGGCACTTTGTAAGTGAATGGTGGAATTTTTCACTGGTAGAATTAATGTTACGAAATTCTCCATAAAATCGCAACCTAAGTTTCTATGGTGAATTAAACTTAATTTTTTATCAATGAAGGTTTCTAAGTGTAGTACACGTTGCACTATAAAGAACGACGAACTCCAATGGGTAGGCTACGAAACGTTTACGAAGACGTTTAAAATAGGAAATTTTTGTTTCTGCGATTTTATTTTATTGATTTTATGTTAGAAATTTCTGATTCAATATTTTCAGCGTTTGTATTAATTTTGTTTTTCTTAAATTGCTTTCATTTAGGCCCGATTTTATGAACGAGGATAAATGATTAATCCTCTGATTTAGCGTAGTTTGCCTTGTATGAAACAATGCAAACTACGCTAAATCAGAGGATTAATCATTTATCCTCGTTCATAAAATCGGGCCTTAAAGCCATATTAAAATTCATTTCCATGACTAGAGGGTCAAAAATTATTTTAAATCCATTACTTGAAATAAATTTTAATAGTACACCCTGCGCCATTGAAATGTTCTGTTTCAATTTTTAAAGTAAATTTTGGAAATACTACCGTTTGCTTCAAAAGTAGATAGCAAAAATGATAGATTCTGCTTATCAAAACAATTTTTACACTATTTCGAATATATTCAAATAAAAAGAACGGTAATCCGACATTTTAGACCTACATAACGTCGGATAATGAATATTACCGCCCTACCTCGTAACAATTTGGTAGGTCTTTACAGTGTTTTTAACAAAGTTTTTTCAACTGAAAAATAGTTTTTTGTTGACAATGGTAATTTTTATTCAAAATAAGAATTAACAGAAATAAAATAATTCATCTCAACCAAAATATTTTGAGAGAAATTGAACTTTTTAAAATCAATGATTAATAACCCAGCCCTTAGCTTTTATGATGGCCTTAAACCCGATCAGCATTGAATTCTAAAGTTTGATTAAATAATATATTGTTATTTCTTCAAACCAGACTTTTTCTATAAGTTTTTTCCGCTCTTTGGCACTTTTCAGCTTGTAACTTGTAATCTTCTTTCCCATGTAGGACCAAATATTTTCAACAATGTTGAGGTCAGGACTATTTCCTGTCCAGGGTAACGACTCAATCACTAAGCTATTTTTAAATTCGACTACCTAAACAAAATAGATATTAAAATTAAGCATTCTTACTTCACAAATAACATCAATAACTCACGGAGAGTGATCGTCCTGGAAGAGTGGAATACCGATGTATTGAGTCGGGTCCTCAATAGTCACGATTCAGGTTTCGATAATTTTTTTATATTTTCCTCCGTTTTCTGAACTATCCAGAAGGCATAGTGATCAAACTCCAAAGGCTGTTATGGCTCTCCAGGCCATAACATATGGTGAATTTTTCACTGTCGGCGAAATACATTCTGTTAAATACCGTTTGCCTTTTCGCCGCCGAACCCTTGTCCTTACATCGGGTCCAAAGATATTGAATTTGGATTTATCCGAGAATATGAACCAACGCCAGTACCTGGGCATTCAGTTTTTTCATTCTATTGCGAATTTGAGGCTTGCAGCTGCCATTTTTGCTGTCAGTAATGATTTTCTCGCAGGTCGACAAGTATATAAACCAAGTTCCTTTTAATAGTATGAACTGAAATAGTGTCGGTTGTTGCTATTAGAAGCTAATTTCTCAGCTCCAAAGCCGTAGCAAACCTTTGCTTAAGATCTAAATATCTGAAATTCGATTTGTTGAAACAGAAGTTCTCCTCTTTGCATCAGAGCCAAATTATCGTTTGATTTTCGGAATAGTGCCTTAAAAACTTTCTAATTGCTGTTTGGCTACACTAAATTACTCTTGCAATTTGTGAATGTGTGTACTTTTTGCCTTTGTTTGCAAAATTTTGGCTTTTTCGTTAGCATTTAATTTAGAGCGACACTTTGTAAAATTAACTCTTTGACTACTTAATTGAAACCGAACGAATATTTCATCCTTAGTTTGGTTTTAAATACCTAATAAGGCTTGAAATATGCTGAAAAATAAAAAACAAAAAAAAAATAGCGAATGAGGTAAAATCTATGAGAGAATTGCATGAAATAGTAAATAATCGAAATCGAACATTTCAATGGCGCAGGGTGTATGTATACCAAATACCACCAAATAGCCGATTCGGAATTTCGAATTTTGTATCATTTATTTATGTTTAAAACTGTTAGTCTAGATCAGGGGCGTCCAAGCCAAATGAGTATTTTTGGAAAATTTTCAAAATAACTAGAGCAGTAAAACTGCGATTAGAATAAAAAGCCAACTGGATAACGCGGTAACTATTTATGTATCCATAGCCATAGAATTTATTACTCTGGGGTGAGTGTGAAGACCACCGCAATTTTTATTCCATTTTGAGGCATGCGGCCCGCGGGCCGCATGCTGCAACATGTAACAACTATTGCGGTGATCTTCACATCTATTCCGGAGTGATGAATTCTTTGGTTTTGGATACATAAATAATTACCCCATTGACCAGTTGGCTTTTTATTCTAATCGTAGTTTTAATGCTCTAGCTATTTTAAAAATTTGTCAAAAATACTCATTTGGCTTGGACGCCCCTGGTCTAGATTCCGATTTTTTATTACTTGAAACAGTTTGTTTGTATTCTACTAATAAATAAAAATGTTTATTTTGTATATGACGGACTAAATCAGAGGTATTGTATTACCATTCTTGAGAATTCACTATAATGTTATCATTCTTGAGTATTCACTATAATGTAATACAATTTTTGATTTTGATTTTCATTTCTGCAACGTAAATTGAATATGTAGATTGTGCATAATCATGCTAGAAAATAGAGAGTAAGAATCCTAAGGGGACCCCCGGTACTCCATCTGGAAGCAGTTACACCGTTAAAAATGTCAACGTCGAAACAAATGTAAATGCCAAAATTCACGGCTGTGAAGTTTATAACAAAAAATAACAAATATACATATACGAATCCAATAAGAATTTTAAATATCAAATATGTGTTAGTTAACCCTTTCAAACGCCATTTAAAATTGACTTTCTTCCAAAAATAAAATACGTAGCACAATTATGCACTGCTATGATATGGCATTGCTCATAAAACTGTAGTGTAAACATAAATACATAAGAGAACGATCGCACAAGAGAAATGAGACAAAAATTAAAAATTACGGTTGGTCGAAGCGATGAAAGTTGATGTACAATATATTGTACAAGGCGTTTGAGAGGGTTAATTACACTGTTAAACAAAAAATTCTTGAGAAAGCTATATAATTTTAGAAAGAGACAAACAAGAAAATACATTTTTTTTTTCTTATTGGATTAAATAAGTTTAATTATTATAGTATGTGCCATTTCCATATGAAGGAGAAGAGTAGTTTTTTTATTACAAATTCATGGAGATATTTTTTTGTATCGAGTGTTTTATTAAACAGCCAATAACAAGACATCGTAGAGTTTGTACCAGAATGCCACAATATACACATGATAAGTACTTGCCTGGTGTACGAATTCAAAGATATTTTTCTCTATTATACCAAATAGCACGTATCTCAGAAAATAGCCCATATAGTGACTATGAAGTTCATTTTACACGATGCGAGTTATAGGCAATGTTTTTGTGGTATGGACATCGGATGTTTAAACGTCAAAAAATTATATTTTAGGTAAATTGCAGCAACCAATTTTACTGCAATTCGCATAAAACCTGCTTTTTGACGTTTACACTATCCGATGTTCATACCGCAAAAATATTGTACAACAAATATTGCATATAAATCGCATCGTATAAAATGAACTTCAAGGTTGTAAAGGGCATACATTTAGGATTTCAAATTGCTGATTGCCATTGTAAAATGATCCGTGGGGCTCTTGCAAAAAATTTTTGAAAATTATAATAACAAATCGACAAACTGCATCGAAACCTTTCCTACTCTCCGAACCGTGTTGTTCTCTAGCCTTCACACAATCATTCATGCTCGTTCATACAACCATTCATATGGAGCGCCCAAGCCAATGGGAACCAGTTCACTCATGACAGAGAGCCCGTTTATAGGGATCCTCTTTCATTTCCAAGAGAAACGAAACGTCTGGTTTGGCAGAAGTCGGTCAGTAATTAATAAATAATAATTATTAGTTAATAATTATTAATGATTAAAGACGTGCTTGTTCCATGTGAAATTCGTCGATTTGTTAATTTTCAAAAATGTGTTGCAAGCGCTCTACGGCTCATATCAAAACTATATGATTAAACCTCTGAGATTCATGCTATTCGGTATAATATATAATAATATAATGTGTTCTGAATTGTTTGCAAGTGTGCCTGAAAAAAAATAAAATAAAAAAATAAAATAAAAATGTATAACAGTGCAAATAAAGTGATGTTGGAAGTTTAATTTTTTGTATAAACTAAAATTGAAGGGTTAACCGAGACCTCTGGTTTTGCTATAGTTATAAATTTCTGTAAATCATCGTGAAATTCCCACTGGCTATTAGGTTTATAAAAGCAGTGTAATGACCAATACTACCTGCAACCGAGGGGTGATGGTAATTAACAATCCCTTTAAGAAACACTCTTTCATCTAATATAGTTAAGGTTTGTTCAATTTGCGATAATTTAATGCTATATACTATAGAGTTGCACAGTGGTTCCACGTCAATTACGATAATGCCATTAAGTGATTTTAATTTTTTTACATTAATGCTTGTTTGACACTTATTACAGTTTGCGTGCAGCAAACGTATTCTATTTTGAATTTATAAGTAACAAAAATTACTCTTCCCCTCCATATGGAAATGGCACAAGGGCCATTTCGTGCAAAAAACAACAACTTATCAAGTGTATAATGTGGCATTCTGGTACAAATTCTACGATGCCTTGTTATTGGCCATTTAATAAAACACTCGATACAATAAAATATCTCAATGAATTTCTAAGAAGAGAAGTGTCTCTCCCATCTATTTTGAGCATTATGGCCATTTCGTTCTTTAGGCAAGTGCTAATCGCTTGTGTATTTTGGCGTTTACATTTTAAATTTGTATTTGTGTGTAAATTTGCTTCACTCAAAATTTTCTGTTTAAACTATTTTATTTAAAATTCTTATAAGAATCTAATTTTACAGTGTATTAACAATACATGTACATTTTTTTGTTATTATTATAAACTTCACAGCCGTCAAAATTCGATAAAAATTTAAAAACCAAATTCAGATATTTCAACTCGCTTGATGTTTTTAGAGCCGAGGTTCTTAAACATATTAGTATCCCGATCCATTTATTAAAAAATAAAAATCACGACCGTTAACGTGTAATTCGTGTTTACTGCTGGCTTAAATTTTCATATAAAGGATTAATTTTATTGTATTTTTAAAAGATTAAATCCTAAAGTACAGAAAATCAATCTTTTTAATATTTTGAATCTTGCATAAGTCAATTCTTTAGTTTTTTTATTATTAGGTGGAAGAAGAATTTGTTTGTGCAAGAATATTAATTTTTTGATGTACGTAAGGTGAAATGCCAGCCTTTTTAAATCACGTTTGATTATTACGGCTTATTTTAGATAAACCCGTTTCCAAGATTTTTAATGTTCCACATTTGAAGGGTCAGGGCTAGTTACTACGCCAAAACAAAACGCTTTTTTTGAGACTTTTTTTGAAAACACATTATAATATCTAATGACAGATGTTTTTCCATATAAATAACATATATTGGAAGAAGCTACAATACAAGTTTTTTAGCAAAATAGTAATAAATTAGCAAAATACAGCAATCTGCGAGGTGTTCAGAAAAAAAGGCGTTATGCTGTGATCACTGCTGCTGATCATTAGATCATCTGAAATTAAAATGTTGAAGGGGATCATTAGTATGTATATAACATTATGCTCCGGCTGAACGAAGGGTTTCCAATAATTTTGATTTTTTACAAAATTGCGAATGTTCAAAGTCATTTTTTTCGATCAAAATTTTACTCTTATTTTAAGGCCTTATTACGAGGTGGTTTACCTTGGTAAAATTTTAACTTTCACTATATAAAAGTTGAACTTTTTTGACGGCTCGCCAAATCCAAATCCGGGGGGGGGGGGGGGGGGGGAGGTTCATATGACCAATTTTTAAAATACTGGCCCACCAAAATAAAGGATGCTTTTCTTTCATGTTGTTGCGTCTAGCAAAGTCTGTAGTATTAGCCCCACTGTACTTTTTATTTAACCAATTTTTGTTTGGAAGGATGTTACAGCAAACCTTGTAGTATATCATGACATCTGTTAAGATATGGAAGTAGATTACAGCGAACTTTCAGTCTTCATCATTTCAAAAAATAAATGTATAATTCCTATTGTTAATCGGATACTTTCGTGCATTTTATAATTCTTTCTTGTTTAGTTCAAAATTGTATCTGACGACCAATCCATTAAGTAAGTCGTGTAACTTTAATTAGCCGTTTGTAAATGGGAAGTGCAAAAAATGTATGTACGTACAAAAAATTACATCTTTGTCATGCAAGAATTTTAAAAAAAATTACAAAAATATTGATCTTTGACACGAGCCTGAGTTCTGCCATAAAATTTTGTATATTAAATTACATTCATAAATACCGAATTGTATGCACAATCGCAAGCCAAACCAAACCAAATGAGTAAAAATTTGTTTAAAAAACTTTCGATTAATCTTCATCACCAACAGGCACAAACATAACGATTTTTTCCAATTTTTTGTTTTTTTGGTGTGCTCCATTCTGTAGCCCATTTCTTGAATTATTATCTCATTTAAAAAGTTTTTTTTTGTTGTGTGTTGTTGTTAACCAGTTTCATTTCCTTTAAATTTCAAATTTTTTTTTTTCTTGCTTTGTGTTTTTGTCTTAAGCCATTTTCTTATAATGGTTTATAAAAGAAACAATATCAGAATACAAAAACAAAAAAACTGCAAAAATCAGATTTTTTATTGCCAGAATCGTTAATTTTAAAAACAGATTTTTTTTTACAGTACTTTTTGTTGCTTTTATTACTCATCATGTTCATTAAAAACTTATTTTTGTGTATGAATGTTTTCGTTACATACTTCTTAGCTTTGTACGTTGAATTTGGTTTTTATCTAACGTTTCTTGTATAAATATGCTATTAAATAATATTATTATATCAAAGAATTCGAGCAAAATATGTTGACAATGCATAAACAAAAGCGCCGAATTTTATTTCCATATTGTCTTTTTTGAGGGTTTCCTAAAAAAAATTCTCAGCTGTTTGGGATACTGTACATGTTTAAAATTTTTTTCATGGTGCGGCCCCAATTTGACGTTTTGTCCTTACATATTTGCATTCTGCTATTTGCAAGGCGCTGATCTACATATTCGTCTAAATGTAATTAATAATCATTTGAAGTCTTTCATGTTTCATCATTTTTTTTAATTATTGGATAGTGTTAATTTTGGTTTGATTAATTATTCAGTTCTAGGAAAATTCATTGTGCGTTGGCTTTAGAGAAAATAAATCATAACGTTTGACTGGATTTGTCAACACTGCGGGATTTGTCAACACTGGCGAGTTGTGTTCTATAATTATACTTATCAGCAAAATTAAAACTAAATTATTTTTATTTTTAGATTATAACTAAATTGGTTTATTTACGAAATTGTTCGTCTGTTAATCTGCCTCAATTTTGGTGCTGCTTTAATAAAAGATTGATAAATTATTGCAACATATCAAAAAAAAAAATGAGTGTAGTGAAGTCAGCAACAATCTTTTCAATTATGTACTATTAAATCTATAGTTTTCAAATTGGCGTGTCTATGAAATGTTAACAGAATAGTGTTCCAGAATCATTCCAGCCATATTTAGCAGCTTGCTAAATAAAAAACTGGCTAAAGAAAGAATGGCGTACTTATGAAATTATTTTGTTTTAATTTATGTGACTTTGAGCAAAATCACTTGAAACTCGCATTATTAAAACCAACATCTTAAAATGTTTAAGAAGTTAAAAAATTGTCTGTTAATCAAATTGATTTTTCGGCTTTTTTATAGACAATATATTATTGTAGTAATGACATTCACAGTATTTTCAATTTGACAAATCAGAAAAATACAGAGGCCAATCACTCATAATATATCTACTGAAAAAAGTATAAGTATCATTATTCCCTCTTTACTTTACCGCAGACAAAGTCAATACAAATGTATCGACTCCCAAAAATGAGAACCCTCCTTGAGTTCAATTATGTTGGTATTGGTAGTTTCGGTTCCGTACTGAGAAGTGAATCTACACATCTGTAGGTACATTTTGTTCGCAAACCGAGAATTGAGAGTAAAATAACCGCTAATTTTTAGTAGTGGCAGACGTGTATATATTAATAGTCAGTCTACGTGAGTGATGTTTATTTCTTTATAAAATTGATGTTTCCGTTCAAAGCGTCATTTAATGTTCTTCAGTCTATTAAGAGTAGCGCTTGTGTTCTACAAACTATTAAACAACCGAAAATATTTTATTGAAATGTTCCTTTAACTCAAAAAAACGGAATCCAAATAAAAAATACGATACTCCAGAGTCAAAACCAGTCTCTCAAAAATTATTTTGGTTGCAGGATGACAAATCTCAATCTTAACTCAAAAGCAAGGGAAAAGTATAAAAAACGAGAAGAGTAACGAATATATGTATATGTACATAAGCACCAAAACATACAACCGATTCGCCCGATGGCCGATTCAATTATTTTTGATATGTACTTACTATCCCAAAAAACGCACAAATACAACAAACAAAAATAATACAACACAATTACACAACCATAAAAATGTGTAATACTTATACATCGTATACGAAATATACAAAATTCTCAATTCTCGTGTCTCGGTTTTCGAAGAAAATTTACATTCAGGTAGCTACGATCAAGCTACAAAAATACAATTCTCGCTTAATATTACAATACCTTAAGTATCAAGCAGAACGCACTGACTTAGCGAATTATATTCACTAAAATCAAAAAAAACCAAGGAGAAACCTCATTGTGTGTATATTTATGCCAACACGAATGATTAAGAAGTTGAAAGTTACTAATAATATATTGTATAATTCACTTTAAACTGTTTTTATAATATACTTAATTTCTCTATTCCTTTTATTTACGTTCCTTTCGTATTCGCTGCTGTTCTTATAATAATGGTTCTTCACTCATTTTCCTCTTCACGTTATTCTTACAATACCAACCACCGACAAAGTGGTGGCAGCACAAATCAATAGTGAAGATCGAAATGATTATATTTGAATTTAAAATGAACGTTAACTATTACAATTGTCTATAATAAAGCCGAAAAATCATTTTTTTTAAAATGTTTATTCAAGTTTTTTTTACTCAATTGTTGTTATACTTACACTTGCAAGAAAAAGTCTGCGTACACCCGCACATTAAAAAATGCACTCACAAAAATAAACAAACAACGTACATTTTTCACATAAATTTATTTTGTGTTATATTCATTAACATATTCTATTTCACAATATATCAATAAAAAAAAACATAACAAAAAACTAAACAAAAATAAGTAACAAAAATTAGGCGGAAAAACTTTGCGTACAACAATTTAAGGTATAAAATAGTTTATTTATTTAACATCTACAAAAAGTAAATTAATAACTGGTAGGGTATCCTTTTCTCTGAAGAACTTCTTTTAATCTTTTATTCATCGAACGGACAAGATTTGAGGTTTCTGCCTCACTGATTTTGGACCACTCTTGTAATAATTCCCTCAACATATTTTTGGAGGTTATGTCATGTTGGCGAATTCTACGTTCTAGTAAATCCCATAGATGTTCTATGGGATTTAAATCGGGTGATTGTGGAGGTGTGTGCAGTTGTTTTGGTACATTATATAACAACCACAATTTTACAATCCAAGCGGTATGCTTTGGGTCATTGTCATGTTGAAATATGTATTCGTCATGCAAGCCCAGCTTTTCAGCACTTCGTTTTAAATTTTGTTTTAGAATATTTAAATAGCCCTCCCTAGTCATAGTAGATTCAATAAATTCTAATTGTCCCACACCTCTACTCGCCATACACCCCCAAACCATTACTCCACCACCACCGTGTTTTACAGTTGGTATTAAATTTTCCTTATTTATTGCTGTACCTGTTTTTCTCCATATAATATTCCGTCCTTTGATACCGAAAATGCAAAATTGGCTCTCATCTGAGAAAATGACTTTCTCCCAGAACTGGTTTGGCTTATTAATATGCTCGTTTGCAAATTTAATTCTTTTTAACCGATTGATTTTTGATATAAATGGTTTTCTTCGTGCAACACGGCTATGATACCCCTCCTTTTTGAAAATTTTTCTAACGGTGTCAGGACAAATTGTTTTATTGAATTTTATTTCAAGATTCTTTGCAATTTGAGAAGCTGTTGTTCGTGGATTTTTCTTAATGGTTCTTATGATATCACGTTTTTCGCGACATGATAATTTCGATGGGGGGTCAGACCGTGGTTTAGATGTAAGTAATCTTGTTTGTTTAAAATTATTCACTACTCTCTGAATGGATGAATGGGTTCTTTTAATTAATTTTCCAATTTCCCGAAAACTTTTGCCTTCTTTCCATAAATTTGTAATTATTTTACGTTCACTTACGGTAATTTCCTTTCCTTTTGGCTCCATAATGAAAAACTTTCACAGAAAATCACTAACTTGTTTCCTTCAGCCTTCAAAACGAAATATGTATTAACTTTATTAAATAACAAAAGAGAATAAAACAACATTTTACGAGTCAAACTGCAATGGAAATTTCCTATGTATAATCGTACGCAAACTTTTTCCGTTCAAATTTAGTAATTTTTTTTCTACTTTATTGGTTATTCTTTGTTTTTATTGTTTTTGTTTTTACTTAACCCTCAGGGTACTGACTGGGTTACCGTAACCCAGACAGATTTTGAAAGTCGCGTCATTTGAAAGGAAGTGAAAGGTGGGGGTCCGGAGTGGAGGGTAAAAAATCTTTGTGGTAGAGTCTGTGTAAGCCGTGAGTGGCAGCCTCATTCTGCGCTTGGTGCTCGAGTGGTACAAGTTAGAAAGTTGACCTCGGGTATTTCTCACCCAGTCAGTACTAAACGTTACAAAATCCGTATTTTCGGGAGATAGAATTTTTTTTTTTTTTTTTGGAGTTTTGGCTGAAGTAAAGTGTTTTGGTTTGTACAATTTACTATTTTTTATATTTTTATTATTAATTAAATATTTATTATTAATTTAAAATTTATTATTGTGTATCCTACCCTCAAAATTATGCTCTATGCTTATGTACAGTAGAATTCGCTTATAATGAACGGTCATAGGACAAATAATTTTGTTCATTATAAACGTGTGTTCATTTTAACCAAAAATTTGGTGATAATGAACGGCATTCATTATAATCAAATGTTTGGTTTTAAAAAACGGTGTTCATTATAACCAAATGTTTGTTAAATTCGTTTATCCTTTACAATTTAAATCAAAATAACACTCAAATGAAAAGAATTGATTATGGAATGGAACTTGCGATGCAACTTGTTAAACCTGCGCTAGCTGCTAGACTAGCGCTCCTAGTTCTCTCGACCGCAAAACATTTTACAAGTGCCTCAAATGTAATAAGGCTATGTGCAGAGACCATGTAGCCAAAATATGCTGCGAATGTGGAAATACAGTCTGATTTTGTTTTTTTTATATTTTGAACCATAAAACTTTCATTCAACAATAAATTTTGTTATTTATTTATATTACAGTTGTGCCTTGTTACGATAAATCAATCACGGAACGTTTTATCGCTATCCTAAAAAACGGGTGATTTCAAAGTTTAAAAAAAATATAGTTTTTGGAATGGATCAAAAAACTGATTTAGCCATTTTAAAGAACAACTTTTTAGCTTCAAAATGCAACAAGAAAAATTTCGATATCTTTTTTTTTCACAAAGTTATGTAATTTAAAACAAAAAGTGATTTTTCACAAAAAAAAATTTCAAAATGTTTAAACTTTTGAATGTATCTTTGTTTAAACAAATTATTCGATAAAGCCATTAGCACCCTCGTATTTGTGACAAAATGGACTATCGATTAAAAAAAAACGTTTCAATTGGCCAACTACAGCCCAAGATACAGCCAATCAAAGTTGCCGGGTTAGGCTAACCCATGTCAGTACTGAACGTGACTTTTTTATAGTCGGTACCCTGAGGGTTAATTGCGTATTTTAATAGAATATAGAACAATGAATGATTGCAAAATAAATTTAAGAGATATTTTTTTTGGTTTTAGATTTTGCTTTAAAAAAGATATAAATATTATAAAGTGTACGCATACTTTTTCTTGCAAGTGTATTTAGAATTTCCCGTAAATTACCAATTCAAATTTAATCAAGATTGTTTAGCTAAATTTTTTACATATAAATTTGCTAAAAATGAGTAAAATTCTTACCTCCCAAAAATTCTTAAAATGACAAAATCCACTCAATATATTGGGCTTTGATTATCAGTATCCAGTAAGAAAGCCGAATTTATTTTTAATTTTCTCTGAAAATAATTTTTTTTTTAAATTTTATTTATTCCTTAGAAATAATCACTTTAATTAGTACTAATTAATATTAAATTATCTATGAGTATTTTTGATTGTAATATTGGAAATACATGAACAGAATTTCTGCTAGCAGCGCTGCCGGCAGAAATTTAAATGAACTACATGAGCATCGTTTTTGACACGCAGAACTATTTTTAGTGTCATTTATTTGATACAAATTTAATTTTAATGTACAATTTTTTGAAATGAATAATGCTTTATTTTGTCACAAATTAATTAATTTGTGTCCTCCATTTTGGCACTTATCACATAAAACTTATTTTCTGTCAACAAATAAAAAAAATTGAGTGAAAAAAATAAAACGTATACAAATTGTATGATACTAGATTGGTTTTCTTTTACGTAATGTAGCCTACTGATTATTTTATTTATTTTTATTAAGATCAATTCCATTTTTAAATTCGCTTTTACTTATATTGAAATCAAACTCCGTATAATAATCATTAAAGTTATTAATAGCCATATCCAAAGGATTATTAGCTCCGTAATTAGTCCTGTGAAATCGAGGTAGGAATAACGAACGATTTCTAATATTTAGGTTCCTTGCCTGAAAATCAAGGTAAGACAACAACTGAGCAGAGTCAATACTACAATTTAACAAATCGAAAATAAAGCAAGCAGAACTAATGGATCGTCTATGATTTAGTGGAAGCAACTGAAATAAATTACATCGATCATTATAAGAAATATGAATTTGACTTCTTAGAAGGAGACGACACACGCGACTCGTGAAACGTCGTTGAATTTTTTCTAGACGACTTATTCTAATATCATATTGAGGGTCCCAGATAATTGGCAAATATTCAACTTGTGATCTTACTAAAGTTGTATAAACTATTTTAAACGTAGACAAATTTTTAAAATCCTTACAGGTTCTAAACATAAATCCCATCATTGCGTTGGATTTATTTATTATCTTCTCGGTGTGTTGGATAAACGTCAGGCCATCGTCGAGAAAAATGCCGAGGTCCATAAACTCAGTAACACGATCAATGACAATATTGTTCAATTTGTATAGTTAAACACAATTGGATTTTTCTTTCTATGGAAGCTCATAATTCGACATTTTCCAATATTTAGTTCCAATCTATTGAGTTCGCACCAGACGAAAAATCTATCTAAATCTTGCTGAAGACGTTCGCAGTCGCGTACACTGTCAATTTTAATTAATATTTTCATATCATCCGCATACAACAGAAATTTTGATGAATGAATGCAAGTAACAACATCATTGATAAACAATAAAAACAACAACGGGCCCAAATGACTGCCTTGGAGAACTCCAGACGTTTGTTTAGGCTCGCTTGAACGACCATCATTAAATTTGACAAACAGTCTACGGACACAGAGGTAAGATTTTAACCACAACAACAAGTGTGAGTCAACACCGACTTTCTGCAATTTAGATAACAAAATCTCGTGAGAGATTCTATCAAATGCCTTTTTAAAGTCTGTGAAAACTACATCAACTTGCGAGCAAATCTCAATTGAATTTATCACGAAATGTACAAATTCAACGAGGTTAGTAGCAGTTGACCGACCTGGAAAAAAACCATGTTGTTGTGGTATAATTATTTTACCAAACTCATTAAACATTATGTCGCGAACCATACATTCAACAACTTTTGGGGCAGCAGACAACACAGAAATAGGTCTGTAATTATCAATTAAAGAACGATTACCACTTTTAAAAACCGGGATGACATATGAAGTTTTCCAAGAATCAGGAAAGTAACATACAGACAGTGATCTATTGTATATTAGTTCCAGAGGGATACTAAGGAATGGGCACACTTGCGTAATACAATTGCAGGAACTAAATCTGGACCTGGATTATGATTTAGCTTTAAATTAGAGATATATCTAAAAATTAATTCAGTATCCAAAGAAATAGAACCCAAACTACTAACTCCTAAGCAAGGTCAGTCAATAATAAGAAATTTGATGAAAAAAACATCGAAAACATTTCACTAATCTCAGGACTACATTCAGACTCCTTAGCTTCTAATTTTAAAGTACGAGGGTAACCAACCGTTCCTCTTTAAGAATTGATAAACGACCAAAATGATTTAGGAGTGCTTTTGATTTTATCTTCAACCCCATTGATATAGCGACGAAATTTACATCGATGCAATTTACGGAATTCACGGCATGCCTTTTGAAATGATAGATAACAAAGAGCATCAGGATGGTGCTTGAATTTTTTACGTAACCGATCCATTTTATTCGTGCTAGAACGCAGCTCCTTATCAAACCAACCAGCTTTATTTAACTGACGATTAATTCTAACCGAAATGAATTTTTCAATTCGAACCAAAACGGCGCCGCGCCGTTTAAATCACAATAGTCGAACATCTCAGTCCAATTAATAAAATTGAAAAACGAATTTAAACCTAGAAAGTTACCGTTAGAATAATCATAAAATGAGTGGTTAACAGTATTTACAAACTCCGTTTTAGCAATCTCCAAAGTTAATAAAATAGATTTGTGATGTTCATCATTTTTCACTAAATAGTCGCTTTCCTCAAGTAGATACTGTAGTTCAAAAAGATTACCTGAAGCAAAAATTAAATCAAGTAAACGCGCCCGAGAATTAAATACATTATTGATTTGTATTAAATCTAATGACGATATCGTGTCAATAAATCGTGATTCAATCGCAGAAAAAGAGTTACTGGGTAGCATACCATGAGAATGTTGTGTCCAAGCCAGGTGGGGTAAATTAAAATCTCCAAAAGCTAATACAATTGTGTTATCATCCAAGCTTACAACAGTATTTGTGATTATATTACAATACTCTTTATATCGGTCTAAATTTGACCCAGGAGTAATGTAATGAACGCCAACTACAAAATTCTGTGAGAATACCTTAAATTTAACCCAAATGACTTCACACTCACCAGCATAATTGATGTTAATCATACTACTACTAAAACACGATTTTATCGCCACCAGGACGCCACCACCACGAGAAAACACGCGATCATATCTAAAAACAACATACTTGGTCCCAAATAATTCAGCGGTTAAAATATCAGAAGAAAGCCATGTTTCAGTTAAAATAATAACATCAAAATCATTTTCAATTACCGCTAAAAAAAAAATGGTTTGGTTTTAGAGCGAAGCCCTCTAACATTTTGGTAATACATTTTTAATAAGAATTTTTGATCAATTTTGGATTGACAAATCTTAGAAATACTTCTTGAAACTGATGATTTGAGGTGTAGATATTCTTAAATCGACACCGCAGCTCGTACGTTTTTTGGTCTAATTTCAAATTCACGGTTCAATACCCCCACTTGCCACCCATCAGGTTGAAGTAGCCTGTCGAAGATTGTAGGACTAACTCCAATTTTAAATGAGATAAAGTTAAGTTTACTAGCAGCAAAATTAGAAATAGAGACATGAAGCAGAATTCTACTTGTGTGTTTCCAGCATTACAGAATTCTGCGTGGCACGCTGAATCCATGTATTTCATTCCATATAATTTCTAATTTTGATGCTTGCAGAATTCTGCACATCTTGCTTGCATTAAAATTGCAACATACTAGTTTATTTCGAATAAAATACATGGGTCCTACTTGCCACGCAGAACTCTGCAAGTTATCTCTATTTCTGGTTTTGCTGCGAATCGGTAGGTTACATTACGTAAAAGATAACAAATTTAGTACAATTTGTAGGGCAGATTGGGGAGTTGTGAGACGGGTTTTTGAACTTGAACTACTCCACAATCACAATATTCTTCATATCTGAAAGCTTAAACTCTAGTTCGACAGTAATGGTAGCTATTAGTTCATTCTTTTCATCGAAAATAATCATTTTTGTCAAAATTTGAACTACACTTAAATACAAACTTCTGAAATATGACGGAGGATGGCGTTGTCTCACAACTTCCAATCTCCCCTATATTTTTAATTTTTTTAAATCTATTTTTTTTAATTTGTTGACAATTTAAAGCATCATTCATTATAAAAATTGTACATTAAAATTAAATATGTCACAAATAAATAAATGCTATAAAAAAAAATCTGCTTACCAAAAAGGACGCTCATGTAGTTCACCCAAATTTCTGCCGGTAGCGATGCTAGCAGAAATTTCGCTCATTTGTTTCCGGTATAAAGCAAACAAAACAATCGGAGCCTAACTAGTATTGCCGGATCATGTAATAAAAGGACGATATAAAAAACGAGGAAATTTTATCCAAAATTGGGCAGTTTAACGGAACGGAGTTGAGCATCTAGGAAATGTGTTCCCTTAAATCTTGTTACTGTACAAGAATAAATATTAATGTAAAAATTAATTATTATTATTATTATATATTATTATTTAATAAAAATTAATTATTTCTCGTTTACACCATTGTGAATGAGCAAATATCCATATATGTATTGTAACTAACTAAATAAAATAAAAGTAAATATTAATTCAAAAAATACGTCGAAGGAGACTTATTCGAAGTTGATTAGTGGCTGTGTTTTCTAATCCAACAATAAATTAACAGAAAATTTTAGTTCAGTAACATGCTCAAATACACAATAGATAAAAAATCACACTAACAAATTTTATTAAATTGTTCCTCACAATTTCGAATGTTTCATATAAGAATTTTCTTTTTGAAAATTTTGAAATTCTGTATCAACATATGAAAATGTTCAATTTAAGGGTTTTTGAGAAATTGAATAAAGGAATAAAATGATAGTCTTGGAAAAACCTGGCACTTAAATTAGATCTAGAAGATTAAATTTACAGAGAAAATCATTTTTTGAATTTTGGCTTATTTGCGTCGTGCATAAAGACTGAAATTTCAAGGTTTGGCCTAGCAAATTCTAAGTTCTAAGAATTTGAGAAATATAATTTTACTGGCTGGAGTTTGAATTTCGTAATTAAATACGAATTTCTTGCAGGACACCAGGTTTATCACGTCATATGCTTTATGGTTCGGAAATTTTAACAAATCCTGATATTGTTAATATGAAAGTTTTAATAATAATTTTTGAGTTGGAAACAAATTCTGAATGTTTTGATAAATAAAATTTTCCTACAAATTCTTAAAGGACATCATCCATTCATACGTTTTTGGTCCAAATGTGAAAGAGCCGGGCAAAAAAAAATTGTGCTATATTTTGTTAGAACTTGACCTCATAAGCATTTGTTATTATGTCACTAAAGTTGTGGGACCGAAAATGTCATGCTAGTGTCATGCTATGGTAGGACGTTTAATTTGTTCTTGACAATTGATTTCATCGATATAAGGCAGATTTTTTGAACTCAAATAAAACCAAGTACAATGGTAGCACAGTTTTGGG
Source organism: Tipula helvola (assembly GCA_963556165.1). Classification (NCBI taxonomy): domain Eukaryota; kingdom Metazoa; phylum Arthropoda; class Insecta; order Diptera; family Tipulidae; genus Tipula; species Tipula helvola. Next base: position 174,769,699 of record OY744481.1, on the reverse strand, counting down.
ACCATAATAACAAATGCTTAGGAGAACAAGTTGAAAAGGAATTTGAATAAATTTTGAAATTTAAAAATTTTAAAAATTTTTGGTTTTTAAAGTCAAATTCTAAAAATATTCTAATCAAATTTTGATATTTTTTCACTGAAATTCTATAAAATTTAATTCGAAAGTTGGTAAAATCTTCTAAAATATTTTATTCTCTTGTTTCTAATAAAATTTTAGAAAAGCTGAAGTTTTGATGAACTTATTTCAAATTTTATTTAAAATTTTAAATTTTTCGAGCAATAAGAAGCAGATGTTTGGTGAAATTCAAACTTTACTGTTACAAGACAATAATCCAGATCGACAATCCTGATTCCCACCCGGAACTTTTAGCTAATTTAACTGAATGACGAGGACCCACATTTTTAAATATTTGTCAGCTAAATTAATTGTATAGGTATGGTCAAATATGGCCACGATTTTCTAAATTCAACTAAGTATGTTCAGAAGTCTTGTATCGTTGGCACCAATCTCATGATGATTTTCTTGCCGAAAAATGAAATTTCAGAAACTTCATTAATGCGTATTTATATTTTTAATGCGTGAAGTATATTTTCTAAATTTTACCAATAACAGCAAACATTTTTAAATTGTTTGATAATTTAATGTAAATACCCCTACATACCAAAAAATTAAATTTTTTAAAAATATTCATGTACACTTCTGAGCGATGTAGTAAATACTTAGGTAACACAACATATTTGAATAACTTCAACAAACATATTTATTAATACGAGTATCTCCCATATAAAAAGAGAATATCCCCCAGAAATTCCTTGAAATTGATATCTCTCTAAATCTAACGTATTTTTAGTTAACCTACATACAAATTGAAAAAAATCAAAACAACAAATTTTATTGTGCCCTACAAACATCGAAAACAACATTTTTTATTTATTTCTTTTTTCTATGCTCTATATTTAACCAAACAATATTATGTCAAAACTATTTCCGATTGAATAATTTCTAGATATAATGTATGTTTTATAATATAGGCTATACATAGCTCCAAGTTTAGTTGTATGTTCACCCCGTCTCTCCCACATCTCGTCCTTATTATTTATTGTACAAAATAACGAAACAAAATCGATATATGTACATAAATTCTAAAATTATGTTACATTTGGCTTGTGAAGTATATCGGAAATCTTAAATATATCCGTATGTAAATTCTATGTTATGTGTTTCAAGAAATTGATTTATATCCGTTCAAAATTGACAGAACAGAAAATTATCAACGGATTTTTAATGGAAAGCTTGCCAAATATACGAGTTCGAATATTTATACGTACCTACATATATGGAGAAACATTTCAAACTCAATTTACCGCCTTATTGATTTTGGAAATAAACATATTTAGTTGTTGTTGTTGTGTTTTGTTAATTTACCACAAAACCGTGCATGCAAATAATACAATTCCCGATGGCTTACACAGCTATTTTCTATTATTAGGTATCAAACAAAAAAAATATGGTTGATTTATTTAAAATCTAATTTTTGTGAATTATTCTCATCTGGTCACACTACTAATCACTTTGATTTATATTATAGTTTGCTATTATTATTCGTCGAGTCGAGGCGAAATACAAATTTTTTTTTTTTTTAATAGATAAATTATCTATCTATTATAATAGTAAAATAAAATTATAATTTAGAGAAGACGGCATAGAGGAAATTTATTTATCTCCACTTGGCAATTTGGCACACGATAAACAAAAAATTAACATCCATACAAAAATATTTATCATTCGCGTCTCTAATTATTTAACTGTAAAAATTTGTGAGTCATGCCATATAAAATGTTGATACTTGTGAGAGAGACCCTTTTTCTCACACAGTGTTATTAAAATGATAGAGGCGGCAAAATTTTAATAAGACAAGAGTCATTTTATTAATTTTGTTTTTCTTTATGTGCTGCTGGAGTCATGTCATGGATGTAATTGCAATAAAAAATTAATTAAAATTAATGACTGTTTTGAAAAAAAAAAAAAATGTGAAATGAAAAATTACATTCGCCTGTGTGGTTGTTTACACTTGTTAATGTGTATAGACGATTTTTATGGGGGTGGTTAAAACATTTTTTTTTAGAATTTAAAAAAAAATAATTTTTGAAAAGAATAGCAAATGTTAGAATTTATTACCTAACTGGTAAATAAAATTAATGGATCCATAATTTTATGGCGTGGTTTATGGTATTGATATTATGTTATGTCGGGTTGCTGAATAAATTAATAGTTCACCGACTGTACCTAAGTTAGTCGAAGTTAATAAAATACCAAAATTTGTTTGTGGCTAAGTTCATGTATGAAACGAAATTTAACGAATTCGCATTGTAAAGATTACAATTTGAGTATTTTCTCTTATGGAGAAGAGAAAATTAGAGTAAAGAAGAGATTTGATAATAGCAAAAGAATTCTATGTTGGGATTTTTTAAAAGAACCATGAAATAGTTCAATAACCCAACGGTTTTTATTATGCTATATCAGGCTCTTGTCCGTTCGCAACTTGAATATGCGCCATGTGTATGATCTCCCCACTATGCTAATCCTATTAGTAGAATCGAAACGGTACAAAAAAAAAATTCTCATTTTTTATGCGTGTAAAACACCAATTTGATTATCGTAAGGCACGGTGGAAGAGCATTAGGGATCTGCCTCCTTATATCGATAGATAAAAAACTTTAAAGGAGCCACTTGAAATTTGCCGTCATATGCTGGTGCCATTTTCATTTCCGATCTTCTAAATGGCAATATCCAGATCTCATTCTTCATTTCTCTGGAAAGGAGGTTATTATTATTATTATTACTTGAGGGCCATGTGGGGGCTCAAGCCACCCCGCACTGCGACCTAAAAGATCTTTTGTGCATTAAGCCCTACTTAATTATCCGTCCAGTCAATATTCAAGCTCTTAATGAACCTGATAATACTGCCTAACGGTACGTGATACATACTATCTGGGCTCATTGCTCTCCCTCCTAGATGTTTTAATTATCCGTCCAGCCAATATTCAGGCCCATAAAGAACCTGATAATACTGCCGACCGGTGTGTGATACATACTATCTGGGCTCATTGCTCTCCCTCCTAGATGTAATAACATTTACTTCTGCTAGAAGAGCGGTAGCATTGGGGCTCAAGGACATCGAGAGGGCAGACCCACTCCCGTATATTCCTATCCATGCCTCGTCTACCGTTTTGATTTTACTCTTGCGAGTTGCTGGGACATACTATCTGGGCTCATTGCTCTCCCTCCTAGATGTTTACTGTTGGAAGTACTTCTACACGCGATACATATTATCTGGGCTCATTGCTCTCCCTCTTAGATGTAATAACATTTACTTTTGCTAGAAAAGCGGTAGCATTGGGACTCAAGGACTTTGAGAGGGCAGACCCACTCCCGTGTATTCCTTCCCGTGCCTCGTCTACCGTTTTGATTTAACTCTTGCGAGTTGCTGGGAATAAAAAAGTCGCCTGTAGGTCACCCAGGTTTACTACAGGAAGGCTAAATAAAACTGGAGGGTGCCTGGTATCCAGAGTCCGCATATATAGACTGATTAACCTATCAGCCATTCATCCATCGGCATATGCTGTTCCACCTTAGATTAGGGATTTTTTGTCAAGGTTTTCTCCTTTAGCGTCGTACTTTAGCCTGTCACCAAAGGCCACATTCAGCCTAATGGTTACAGTTACCGGTGGTTGCCACGAGGAGGCAGTACGTACACCTGCGCCTACTGGAAGTTTACGGAGCCCCTTCCAATAGACGCCAAACCACCGGAAAGGAGGTTAAGATCTCGATCCCTTTTAAAACTGGGCTAGTTATGGAGACAAGAGACCTTTGAATGTGATATCTACATAAGTCATATAATGATTTGAGTAAGCTTTGTGATTTCATTATGAGTAAATGTGAGATCACTGAAATTGATTATTTTAATAAATGATAACTTTTTGATTGTGTAATGTAAAATTAAAAATTGTCCTGGAACTTCTGGTTCCAATTTAATTTGCTATTAAAAAAATAAAAAATAAAAATAAAACGTTACTAAATTCATGGCACTATTTCTTGCTTATATTGGTTCATAACTTAAGCTTATTTATGTTCAAGACAAGATATATTTTACATCTCTATGATTGGCTTTAGTTCAAAAACAGATTTGATCACAAATAATTTTATGAATTCTCCCACATTATTTCGAAGTATTTTTCGAAGAATTTTATTTTAGAGCCAAATAAAAGAAATTATTTTCTAGTTGATAATTGAGTCCACCCGACAGCAATACACATTTTTTGGCGGCACATGTCGGTCATAGACAAAAAATTATCGCAGGAGTGTTTTTAATGCCAAATGAATATTCATAAGATTAAAATCGCAACACGTCAAGGTATTTTATATGTAAATATTGATTAAATCCATTCAATAAAATTAACTTTCGAAATAATTATTTTAATGTAAATTAAATATTTCGAAACATAATGTATTGTAATTTTAGAAGTGATACGAGAAAGGATACGACTACGATTCGTAGAGAATCTGAATTTTTGAATATGACTGTTTCAAATGTTTAAAAGAGCGATGAGATTTTAAATTAATTTCACCCTAATTCCACATAAAATGTGACTTCATATTTCTTGTATTATTTCACTCTAATCTAAATTCGTAACCCGTTCACAGAAAAATTACAGGTTACTGATACCTGACTTTTTGAATATGATATGATGATGATATTCCTTGGTATAAAACAGTGATCGCAAATACGTGGCATGCATGCCAAACTTGGCAGATTTAAAATTTTTTCCGGCACGTCAAAAAATTTTTGAATTTTAAAAAATCGACCTTTTTTGCAGTTATTCTTACAAAAAATGAAAAAGACGTTTCTAGAATTTTTACAAAGCCCAAATACGTATTGAAATGCTGGGAAATGGGAACCCGTGAAAGCAGTTTGGTCATATAATCAGCTTTGGAATGAATATCAAATATTTTTGACAAACACAGAAAGTCCGAAAGAAATTTACTTATTGGTGATAAAATACATGGCTTTATCAAAAAATCGTCAAATTTTATATTTTCGCAGGTTGTTTAAGTTCAATTACCACAATTGATTTTTGGTTGTGTTGGTACACTTCCCCTGATGTTTCTTAGCATTTTGAGCCATATTGGAAGCTTAGTTTATTGTTGGCTGTCGAAAAGGTTACAGAGTTTTGGTGTGCTCAATATCATAACGGTGTTGATTTTGGCCAAAAATTTACTAACAAACAGAGGAGTGGGAGCAGGTGTATTATCGTGGTGTGTCATCACAAATCCAGACATTCGGTTCGGGTCGCTTCACGCAAACAGCGTATAACTTCCTTGAAGTATTCCTCATGTTACACTGACGAGTTATTTTTGGTATTGCGTCTTTAGGAAGCTTTCAGTGGGACGATTGAGCCTTACTTTCGATGTCATATTCGTAAACTCTTGTTTTATCACCAGTCATGACCTGTTTGAGCAGTTCTGGATCGTCGTTGACTTCATTCAGCAACTTCTGCACTTCGGCAATATTTTTGATCAAAATTCAAAAATTTCGGAGGTAGTTTTACTGTCATACGTTTCATGCCTGAAACCCATTTGAAATTATTTGTGTAGATACCAAAATGTTTCAGACCGAGCAGCCACAATAAACCATCGCCAATTTTTATTTCGATACATTTTTATTAATATTTATAGTCTTGAATTTTGTTATGTATTTGATAAAAAAAAAGAAAAAATTGGTTTGATGGCAACGACCATCCACTGGTCAGAAAACAGATTTGTCGTTAAATCTCTTCTAGAAAAGTTTCAAGAGCCGCCACCTTGATCCATCATTTGGATGTGCTGAAACCAATTCATTTATCATCAAATTTATTGGTTAAGTCAGATACCAAATTACAATGGAATTGGTGTATTGTACAATTCAGCAAATATACCAACACATTGCTAATAATACTTTGGTACATAAATACAAGCCATAAATAAAAAATTTGCTAAAGAGAAACTTGTGTTTTAAATTCATGACCAATCCAAACCTTTCTATGCTTCCAGCGCAAAATGGAATACGCACGTTTGTCAAACAATTTTAGTGAAATTTTATATCTACGTTATTAAGCCAATTCTGTAAGTAGTTCCTAATATAAAATCGAATTATTCACGCTCTGAAGAATTTCTGGGGTTATATCATTTGGAGTCGGATAAAATAAGAGCCAAATTCAAGAAATATTGCGGAACACCTCTACCGATATTATGGTACCATTAATCAAAAATTGTTTCACCAATATTGTTTTACTCGTACATGAACAACCAATCTAGGACCGAACTAGGTGGCAAATTTGTGGATGTATTTTAATAAAATTTTACATCTGGGAGTAAAGTCGATTCTTTTAGTAGTTCCTAATATAAAATTAAAAAAATTCCGGTTCTGAAAAATTCCTTCAGCGATATCATCATGCTTTAGTCGATATCTTAAATCAAAAATTATATTCGCCAAATTTATTTTTACATACTAAGCCAATTCAGACTATCTTCATAGCTCTAGCATCAAATGGAACAAGCTCATTTGTTGACAGATTTTAGTAAAATTTTATGTCTGAAATATTTTGCTGTTAATAAAAATAGTTCCAAATATAAAATCTAATATTACATGGCCTGAAAGATTCTTTCGGCCCTAAGGTTGGGCTGAGATCAGAATTTATAAATTAAAACATGGCTCAACGGCAAAAAATATTTTGGAACATTACTCGTACTAATGGTGTTACGGTCGATACCATAAATCAAAAATTAGATTTGCCAATTTTGATTTTCCATACACAGCCAATGCGGTCAATTTTTGCCATCTCCAGCACCAAATGGAATAAATACATTTATCGATGTGGTTTTGTGAAATTTTATATTTGAAATATTACGCCGATTAGAAATACATAGTTCAAAATCCAAAATAGATTAAATTACATATTAAAGAATTTTTGAAGCCACATCAATTGGGCTACAGTTTGATTTTTTTTTTAAATTGTATGGAAATTATTATTTTTCTGTCCTTCCTTTGAGTTTTCAGGACAATGTACGATATTTTCTCGGACGCCCACAGAAGTTTGGAAAACCAGAACATGTCCCGAGAAACCAGGACGTCGGGCCACCCGTAATTGTCACTCCTCTAAAATGAAAGAAATTTATTCATTTAAATTTGCAAATCAATATATTGAAGAAGCGTTGAACCAAAAGTTCTAATCAAAATACCAGAGAAATGCGATTAGCAGAAAGGTTAACTCACATATTATATATAAAAAAAAATATTTTACGGAACTAGTTTGGCACGCAAAAAAAAACAATTTTTAAAGAAATAATTACATTGGTACGCCAATAACCAACTACTTGCGAACACTGGTATAAAGTTATGCGGTTTTCAATTAACTTTTGGATTCATATTAACGATTAAAGTATTTTTTAAAAATTTCAGTTAGGCGGTGTTAATTATTTATTTTGTGGTTCTACCGAAACTTAACGCCAAAAATCTACAAATCTGTTCTATTTTGCATTCTCGCCTCCACTTTAAATTAGCTTTCCAGAATTTATTTTTTCAGGATAACGGGATAAAAAAAGCAGCAAACACCCCATTTCGCTAAAATTGTATTTCCATATGCATGTTTTTGGCTAATGGAAAATCGATAAAAAACGTTACCTCGGATATGAAATATTTCAAAATTTCACGAAAACATCATTTTCTTGGAATTACTCGTATTTGTAATATATTGCTAGGTTTGTTAAAACCGAATCATACAATTTTAGAAACGCCGAAAAATTTAGATTTTATAATTTATAAATTTTCGACATTTTATTTTACCAAAAATGTGTACTCTGCCTTAGAACATATTTTTTAGAAAATTAACCTTTGACATTTCTTATCACTACACAATGATATAGTTAAAATTTAGGAAAACAAATTTTCCAGAACCTTCATGTTTACAATCCAAATTTCCATTGAAATATCCAGTTTTGTAGCTTTTATCGTTTTGGAATACATGTCATTCCGATCGGTACCCGTAAATTAACTGTGTTGATATTTAGTAAGATCTTCAGTTTTAGAGACAAATTTCTTTAAAATAATCTTTTTATACATTACGAGTTGTCTGTCGAAATTAAAAAGTGTTACGAGTAAACAACAACAACAAGTCGCAATTACGAGAACTCGTAATACTTACATAATCGCACCCCTCATTTGAAATTTGTACTTAAGATTCTTAACAGAACTGATATTTGTGTATTAGGAGACATATCGTCTTCTCCTTGCTGTTATATTCGTCGTAAGTTGTAAATTTGCACTCTGGCCTTTCGTTATGCCGAACTGCATATCCAGCGTGCCGGTACATTACTTGATAATGTTCGACGATTTTCTTTGGAATGCCAATATCATAGAGTCCCTTACAGAGTACTACGAGTACATGTTGTTTATGTACAATCTGTTCAAATATAACCCGGAATTTTTCATTCAAACCGACCGCGCTGAATGTTTTGTTGAATTTTTTTTTTGTCTACGGTTGGTAGCACTGTCAGTATACTTCATGTCAAATGTGAGCGCGGTCAGTCACTTAGTTTGTTTACAGCTAGCGTCTAAACAAGTCTATCTTTGGTGTGTGTTGCGAATTTTACAATGTCGAATTTAATTGATTGTCTGAAATTTTGTCTTAAAAATGAAATTGAGGGAGAATATTCGTCGAAAAAGACCGGAATTGTAGCAAAACGACTCATGGTTTCTTCACCACGATAATGCACCTGCTCACACATCACATCCCGTCTTGTTCTTGATTATTTGACCAAAAACAACGCCAACATCATTCCGCAAGCCCCGTATTCACCTGATATGGCACCGTGTGATTTTTTTCTCTTACCCAGACTCAAATTACCACTTCGAGGAAAACGACGTTTTGAGTCGATTGAGTTCATAAAAGAGAATTCGCTGAGGAAGCTAAAGGCCATACCTTTGCCGGCCTATGAAAATTGTTTTGAAAACTGGAAAAAACGTTGGCATATGTGTATCACCTCCGATGGTGATTATTTTATTATTATGTTATATTTGAACGGATGGTATAGCTGCTTCCTCGAGGTACATTTAGTTAGAGAATTTCTTTGGAGGTTAGCGTTTCTCAATCTAAATTTTATCTTCCTCCGGTTTGATTTAACTGGACTAGACGAAGAATTTGATATCTACGCATCGAATTTTAGAGTCGTCTCAATAACTGCCTTACTGGACTGCTAGCAACGTTCAAAAAATGTTTTGACATCTGAATCTGATGTTTGACTAATCTAACAAGAGCTATGTTTGATTATTTTTTAAAGTAATCTTCTCCTCTGTTTCGTAAATTTTATCTATCTTGCATTCATTATTCTGCACATGAAGATATTTAGCGAGGATCAGAATGTTTCCGTTCAACTTGTATCTAAATATTTGTTGTGACAGTGCGTTAATGGCCAATTCGATAGGCTTTAAAACATTAAGCAATAATTGTATTGTAGTAAACGAATCTTCAACAAAATGATTGGACATTGCATCTCTCAAATTTTAAGAATAAAGTAAATGCAAGTGTGTATAAAACGTAAAATATATTTTAGAGTACATTCAGCTAATTACTATGCACCTCAAATTGGTTATTCAGTAAATTTTATTTTTAATTTGCTTATTATTGCCATTTTACAAAATTATAATTTCCCGGGTTTTTCTTGAAATAAGAAAAAATCACGGGATAAAAGACTTCAATTTCCCGAAGAAATTCATTCCCGGATCTGAATCACTGCAATTCAATATAAATTGTATTTTACTTTTACCAAGAACCTCAACGTAAAACGTAAAAGCCATGGGTTCACCATCACTGCACTACGCTAATATAATGTAAACTTTCATGTTGAATAAGAAATTTATTGCCACCTTATTACTTTACTTTGTTCTCGCAATATTAAGTTTTAATTTAATCGTCATTGTAAATTTGTTAACAGAATCTGCCCACTTTCCAACAAAAATAAAAGAAAATTTTGAATATAGTTTTCGGGTTTCCATCCGAGAATAACATTTTACATTTATGAGTAGCACATGAAATCGCCATCAACTTTCTCAGCAATTTTATTAAACAAATTAATTTTAAGCCAGTTTTCTCTTTATCTGGCATGTTAATTAAGAAATTGCAAATTCTGCTGTGCTTTTGTGTTTCTTAAATACACTTTCGTGGAATTGAATATGTATTTGGGCCAGTTAGTTTTATTTTCAACTTTAATTTAACTATGGGTAGTTTTTTTAAAGGTAACGTGAGGAAGCGTCTATAATAAAAAACCGTATAAAATTTGCCCAGCTATCATAATGAAATAAGAGGCTAATGAACTCTTATGAAACATCGAAGATATATTTTGTGATGAACACAATATTTAGTACCAAGTACGTTGACGTAATCGATGTATGTAGTATGTTGACGTAATTTGTTAATAACATTTATTATAAACTATCTATTCGAAAGTTAGCGAATTAATTTAACGATTCTCAAAATATCGGCAAAACTAAAAAGGAAATATTATTTATTAACTTTCAAAATACGAATAAACCGCGCCAATTAATTTGCTTCTAAACTTCAAACGTCAACAACTTCCGATTTCAATTCAATTTACAAAATTAATTAACCAAATTGAAATTTATGGACCACAATATACAACTGTTATGTATTTTCCCCGAGAGTATGATATATTGACACAAAAACGTAACACAATAATTAAGTGGCAAATAATTAACGAGCGGTACACACTCGCCCAAGCAAACAAAAAACCTAAAACTTAATTATTAAGTGCAATCAAATATTTAAAAAATGAGCACATTTTTAAATCATCCAACATTGCATGACAAATACAAATAAGGCAGTGCGGTTAAGCATGCATTCAGTTACTTAGTATATGAATATGTTGTTCTTTGTGTATATGTATATAGCTGATAGAACCAAAGAAATATTTCTTTTAATTATTTTCATTAAAATATGTATCATTCATAAAATGTACAAAATATTTGTATAATTAAATTATCTAGAATTTTTAATTGTTAGCTTATTTAATTACGCATATATTTGTTTTATTCATTTATTTTAATTTATTTATTTTATTTTATTTTTTTTTTATTTTTTTTACTCTCATTTCATGTTTTCATTTTTGTGTTTGCGCGTCACAAAAATCATTAAAACTTTTTTGTTTTTATTGGTTTTGAAATTTTGTTTTAAACACAACACCCGTTTATGTGTGTATGATCTGCTTTCGATCATAAAAATAAAAAATAAAAATAAAAACGAAATTTTTCAACGACATAACATAAATTTTGGTTTGCGTGTGTGATTTTTTTTTTTTTTTTTTAAATTCACAAACACGTTTTGTTGATTTTAAACAACATAAACACGCACACACACACACATTACAAAAAAAAAAAAAACAAACATAAATAGGCGGTGTTGCACCATCAGCATTGAGTCAAAACATGTTCTTCACAGGAACAAACTCAACCATGATACCGTTAACATCGGAGGCGTTAACAATGGGCGTGTCTAATGTTCAAAATGCTGTTCGAACTCCACCCACATTGTGGCAGTATCCAAGTAAGTAAACAACCAATCCGATTACAGTATTATATTTCATATTTTTTATATAGAATGTTTCATTTATCGTCGACCGAAAAATTTTCTTTTTCTTTTTTTTGTTCTTAACATGTATTGAATTGTTTTCTTTTGTTTTCCATTTATTATATTTTTGACGGTTACACAATACACATGAAACTGTAATGCAACATGGAAATAAATAAATAAAAAAAAAAGAAAAGCAAAATATGTAGTTGTTAATGTTATAGAGGTTGCATCAGCATAGTATGTCGCACAAATAGATACGAACATTATCATTGTTTAGTAGGGAAGACGGATTTGTCTAAAAGTACGTTCTTTATGGGTTATGTAATTTTTGTAGAAAAATGTAGTATGAACGTCATGTTCTCCATAAATACATTTTTGGCCAAATAGAGTTATTGATGCCAATCGATAGCTAATAACAAACTTTATCATTAAAATTTCAAAAAAAATTAAAACTAAATTGAGAAACACGTAATAAGAAAAATGGTTTTCATTTTTGTTGCAAAATACACTAACTTGTATTCACTAAATGACTAAAACATTAATTTTCTCAAAATGGATTTAGTACGTCAGTAATAGGTACATATGAACGCAAGCATGTTCTTAACGTCAATTATTAAATTCCCTTAACCAACCGCTAGCGTGCCATCGCTCCCCGTTCGTGGTGCTCGAACTAAATATTTATCATGGCCATCTACTTTAGCTAATTTCTAATTTTATAAAACCATAAGTTGATGAATGAAGCTATTTATATCGATAAAGAACAAAATAATTTGATTCTTAATCGGTTCTCGTGAAATTTTCAGTGATTAATCTAACATATCGTCGGTTTGCGAGAACAGTGACACATTTCAAAAATGGCCAATTTTGAGATAATAGGAAAAAAATCCTTTAAATGTAACAACCTTTTATCTGGCATAGTGTCACTTCTAAACTACCTATAGTTTTCAATATATGTGACGTTGAATTTGATGAATTCAACTATTTTACACCAAAAAAAAAAAAATTCAAATCGATTTCCTCAAAAATATGATATTTTGAGATGTGTCACTGTTCTCGCAAACCGACGATATGTATGCTATGTACATACAGTAAGTCCTCGACTTACATGATTAATTCGTTCCGAAGGTTTTCGCGTAAGTCGAAAAATCGCGTAAGTCGAACAAACCTCAAAACTCAATTTTTTTAAATCACGTAAGTAGGAATTCACGAAAGTCAAAGTCGCGTAAGTCGAGGACTGTACGAATTCACGTAAGTCGAATTCGCGTAAGTCGAGGACTTACTGTATTTTGACTAAATTTTCGACTTTTCATTTCCAAACTGTATTATGTTATTCATCACCATGTAACGAAAATCTTCCTTGCGAGGTTACCTTTTAATTTAGTTGCATTTTACACTGAGTGCTTGGATTATGCGTTAATGTTATTATGTAAAATTTAAATTTATAAGACGAGTATTTATTTTGCCAAGGGTTAGGAGTAAAGGCAGAGGATATGCGTATAATTTCTGCTTTTAAGGCAATAAAAATACTCACATCAGGTAGGGCCATTTTAAGGGTGTGAAGTTTTCAACAACAAACAAAAATGTATGTGTATTGGTGCAATGGTTATACAGTAGGCCAAACCATTTCTATTAGAAAAAATTAAATAATAAATAACAACTTAACTATAAAATATAAATAAAAAATTAATTATAAAATATAAAAGACAATTTTAAAAATATTAAATAAATATAAAATGTCGTTTTTGGGCGAATGTGAAAATTGCTCAATTTTTTTTTTTTGAGTTATGTATTTTAGTGGTTAGCTGTACTGAAGATTGCTCAAATCATAGAGCTTTTCCCAGGATGTGACATCCCAAGTAAAAATGAAATTTCTTTTTAGCTTCTACAGCTAAATTTTATCACTTTTTTGGTCACATTGACCAGTTTCTATGACTAAATAGTTAGTAGCTTTTTAGCATTATTCATGTCAGAAAATCGTTTTTTTTTACCAAAATTATAGCTAATGTTCTAATGTGACTAAAAAGTATTTGTAAGGGCAATTTAACCACAAAAAAATATATCACAATAGTCACTACAACAGCAATTTGGCTTTATAGCAAATAGGTGATCATAAAAATTATTATGCTATAAAGTTGCTAATTTGCATTTATGTGGAAAAATTAGCCAGAAAATAAAATAACACAATAGTGACCACAGTAAAACGTTAGTCATAACAGCAAACCAGTCATCTCAAAAGATGTTATGTATATTATTACTTTCGTGGCAGCTAAGGAGCAAAAATGACTATATATCATTGATAGAAGTTATTTGGTTATTTTAGCAAATTAGCTGTTTAGAGAACATAATTTTTGACATCGATTGTTGGCCAAATAGTCAGTACTATCTTTCAATTCCATATCGATTGTATTTACAAATTTAATTATCTTATTTGGAATTTGTTCAAAAAATATATTTTCTAGTTACAATAAATAAGACGTAGTATTTCTGCGGGGCGTTATGCTTTTTAGATCTACTTTTAGAAACTAACTGATGAAACTTTCTTCCCAACTAATTTTGGGTCGACATATGAGCTTATTTATTAGGAGATTTCATTACGCATAATGCCTCAATTCCATTGTGAAAAATTGACAGCTTACTTGACGTTAGAAAAAGACAAAAAAAACAATCCATTAGAGTGACAAAGACAAAAGTTATTAAACAAAATTAGGTATTAGTGTAAATTCTATTATTTTCACGTTTCAAAATAATCTAAAAAGTTAATTATTATTATTACCCACATCAGAATTATTTTTTTCGAATATGTATTACCCGTCATAAAATAGAAAATTAAAAAAATATTTCCCATAACAGTGCCATACTATTAAAATTAATAAATATAATGGTACACAATACTAATGGTACACATTTACACAATATTTATGTGCTTGTATTAGTTGGACTTTCATAAAATGTTCTCGATTTGAACTTTTTTTAAATTTTTATATTATTCCACTAACACAGACACACCTTTTTTATAAGTAAAATTTTGACTGACTCCGTTGGGCATCTCGTTCACCCAACCACTGATTTTATATTTTTATCTCAAGGTTTTTTGACTGATAAGCTTTGTTTCACAATGGAATTGAGGCATAAGGCCGCCGTTAACATAAATATATACGATATGCAAAAATAATGTAAAATGTCAATACAAAAACAAAATAACTATTTTATAAAAATATGATTTTACAAAAGTTATTTTGCTATGCCTTAATTCCATTGTGAAACAAAGTTGATCAGTCAAAATAACTTGAGATAAAAATATAAAATCAGTGGTTGTGTGAACGAGATGCCCAACGGAGTCAGTCAAAATTTTACTTATAAAAAAGGTGTGTCTGGGTTAGTGAAAAAAGTTCAAATCGAAAACATTGTATGGCAGTCCAACTAATACAAGCACATAAATACAGTAATCCCCCCTATAACACGGTACTCTTATAACGCGTTTTCATATAACGCGATTTCATGTCCCTCGTATAACGCGTATTTTCCCCCATATAACGCGGGGATTTCCCACGTTATATTTCTGTACTGTGAAATTTGTAATGATTTGTACAGTTCATAATCAATTTCCCGTATATGTACTGATCCCTAAATTAAAATGAATATCACTAGTAAATATGTATATACATACATACATTATTATTATTTATTCTTTTTTGTGAGAATCTTTGAAAACAAATTAAAAAAAAGAGAACAAAGTTACACGTAAACAATTGCATATGTAATTTATTTGAAATTAACTGGTTTTTAGTTACATATATCATATATGTATGTATGTATAAGTTTTTTTTTTCTAAATTTTTTTAGTTTGATTTTAATAAAATGCACATATTTCGTTCATAACATAGTTTTTCCTTAATATTCGATTTAAAGCCCCTTAAACAAATAAGTTAAACGTAAATCGTTTGTACATAACGCGTTATACGGGGTCCTAAGAGCGCGTTGTACGAGCATTCTCGTGCAACGCGTTTTCCTATAACGCGGAACGAATCTACCGTGTTATAGGGGGGATTACTGTATTTATTAATTTTAAAAGTATGGCACTTTTATGGGAAATATTTTTTTAAATTTGTATTTTAAGACAGAAAATATTCGAAAAAAAAAATTCTGATATGAGTACTAATAAAAATAATAATTAATTTTTTAGATAATTTTGAGACTTGAAATAATTGAATTAACACATACTACTTAATTTGTTAATTAATTCTAGGTTATGTTTTTGTTTGCTCTCAAAACACTAATAAACAATAATGTGGCATTTGTATGGGAAAGATTTTTTAATTTTGTATTTTATGATGGATAATATTCGAAAAGAACAATTCTGATATGAGTAATAATAATAATTAACTTTTTAGATTATTTTGAAACGTGAAAATAATCGAATTAACACTAGTACCTAATTTTGTTTAATAATTTTTGGTTATGATTTTGTTTGCTATCAAAATGTGTCCATCAAATTTTGCTATAAAAAAATCAAATAAATTATACTACCTATAAAGGACATAACTATACTTTTCCATAGTAAACTTGCGGTCAATGATATAGACAGATTTATCGATAATGCAGTATTATTTAAACGTGAAAACATAGTACGGAATTACTTCTAAAGATGTCAGCTTTAACAATTTTTAATTTTTGGTAAATAAATAAAAAATAAAATTAATTTTTTTTTATAATTGGTGCCTAGTTGTAAGATTTATTCGTGTTTTTTGCTTTTGTTTACATTTTTGTTTCGATACAACAAAAAAACAATTTTTAAAAAACTAGTGCCAGCTTTAGATTTAACCCATCTATCGCCGTTTTTTGACAGCAATGTCCTTTATAGGTTATTATCATTTATTTGAAAAAAAACAATAACAAAATACTTTGTCTTTGTCCAATGCCTTCTAGAATATACAAGCCCATGAATGATAGATTACAAGATTATGCAACTCAAAATACGTTATTCTCATTTTTGAAAAAAATAAATAAAGCGTAGGAAGCAGTCTGTATATCTGACTATTTTTTCACCTGTTATTTAAACTTTGTTTCACTCACCCTTGGTTCTTCAAATATTTGATTGGTTTTGCAGCGGTGTGAGCGAGAAACATAATAAATATGATCACATGATCATTGATGTGAAAGTGTTAATCTATATACGTTTCATTTCCTCTTATTGTAGGTAGTGTGGTGGTATAATATATTTGGTCATTCACTCTCATTCAACATTGGTTATTAATTTAATTTAATGTTTATGTTGTATATACAGTGGAAAACAAAATTATCATTCTCTTCATAGTAATTAGACGACACGACAATTCATTTAAGTACAACATTTTTGGTTCTCTATCGTATTAGAAGAGAGATTAAAAAATTAAATTAAAAAATATAGTATTGGCCTTTTCGCCGCCGCTAGAGGCGCTATAGTCTAAATGAGACAAGGGGGTAAAAAGTTTATTTATATGTCAAAACGCATAGGAAAATGGTTCAATGTAAGTAATAATGGTAATTTATTATTATTTTACGGTAATTTTAGTGGAAAAAACATTATACATACATATATTGGTTATATGTATTAGAATCCATTCTATATATATATCTGTATTCATTTCAGAAAATCAAGTGTTCAATCACAGATTTGAACATAGATTACGTATATCATGCAACCCAAACACATTGCACTAATCATGGCACATTACAAATACAACAACTAGCGATGCAATAATTGTCAACTAAGTGACTTTAAGTAAAATTGTTATGTACGGATATAGAATCCAATTTCTGAATTATACTAATTGTTTCCCACATAATTTTTGCGTTGTTGGCAAATTATTTTTGTATATAAACACTTACATTTTGAGTAATAAACACAGTTAAAATAAAGCATTAAAACATTTTGATTCATTCTCAGCTAAAGTTCCCCTACATTGGCAAGTTCTTTAGCTGCATAAATATTGTGATTTATCGCTTGTCCAAATTTACGACTTGGATAATAAAGTGAAAATTAACATCTAGGACAACAAATGTCAAACATTTATCGAACTAAATCATTCGGCATATTATGAGACCAAAATGGATCAAAACTTTTTTATAAATTTTTTTGAAATTTTTGATTCGCTGAATAACTCTTTCAACAGGAACTCGAGCAGTGGCTATAACGGTATTGGTGATTGATTCGCCTCTATCGAATTGATTTTTGGAATCCTTAAATAAAGGCCGATATATTTGTATGCCTTTCATTTTTAATTCGGTTTCGATTACAAAACCTTTATCGACGATTATCGCATCGTCGTGTTTAGAAAGTTCGATCAAGGTTTCTTTGATAATATTCCAACTGGACTAACAACAACTAGAAATTTTACGGTGTTCCTTCCCTTGTAGTGTGAATATGTATTCACCTTACATTTAAGGCCATTGGTCTGGCTGATCTCCTAATTTCTGTCTCTGTGCAACCTAGTACAGCTCGAACGTCCACAAAAGCTGAAAAATAATCTGGAATATTCATTTGCACCTCTTCTTTAGAAGGCCAATAAATTAATGATCTTAAACCCGCTCTCATAACGGGTAACATTTCTCTGAAATATGTATTTGATACAAGTTTAAACAGCAATTCCAAATAATATCGATATCACCGAGGAATCGAGATTTTGTTTCAATTTTATCAGCACTATCAGGATCTTCAATTTAACAGAAAAATGTGTTTTAAAAATTAGGTTGTAAATATCGGGCTCGAGGTTTAAATTCATAATGCTTTTCTCTATTAATCCTATGGTTTTATTGTCGCTTAATGAAGTCATATCATAATACTTAGTGCCAGTGGTTGAGACCCCGATGTTATTAGGTCATCAATTGTTAATTTAGAATTCCTTTCGATATCTTTGGCCATGACTGAGTCAAGAACAATACTAGCTTGTTAGCTAATATCAGCAGTGTGAGCTACTGGGTCTCCAACAACCATAATTTCTTCTGATTCAGGGGCATCCTGATTATGTTTTTTGTTCGTTTGATAATAGAGATTTTTGTAAATTTTGGTATTCAGCAATATTCGATTTTTGTAATCGCAGCCTTCGTTGTTTTGGCGGTGGCTAAGTAATTTGCTGTGAGGTAAATTTTTGGACGGAAGCGCTGATTTTTTTAAATAATGTTTATTTGCCATATCTAAAACATATAAGCGTTATTATATTCGACAAAACTACGATATTTTTGCTCATAACTTACTTTTATAATCTGTATCTTCAAAATCTTTTGAACAAACACGATCATTTGGAATGGATACGAAGGGCCGAATTTCAAAGGGCCGAATGGGTCGAAGGGCCGAATTTTTTTGTTTTTAGAAATATAGGGCCGATTATTTTTTTTCAGGCCATTTTATTTTTAATTTTTGTCTCATTTCTCTTGTGCGGTCGTTCTCTTATGTATTTATGTTCATATTACAGTTATATCAGCAATGCCATATCATATAAATGCATATAGTTGTGCTACGTATTATAGGGACAAAGTTAAGTTATAGGGACATGCCTTCATTATAGGTGATATGTTTCTTCTTTTGGTGCAAAAATTAATTTTGTGAATTATTTTACACAAATATTTAGGGTGGTTTTACAATATGGTTTGATTTGTGAACTTTTGGAAATTCTTCTAATTATAGAAATGTCCACAAAATTTCAACATAGAGATTATTTTCGGGAGAACTTTAATTAAATATTTTTATTTTACTGGATATTTATCGCTTTCCAATCGGCCAAACGCGAGCAAAGCGCTAATAGTATGGTTTTTGTCTTTGCTAAATTGTTTACTCGTAACTATTCTTGTTCTTTAACACGAGCAGTTAGAAGCAGTTTCCTACAATTTGAACGCTAGGTGATAGAGTGGTAGAACCGCTTACTATTTATGGTAAAATTAGGAATTTTAATTGATTTTGTTTAGCGTGTTACATATTTATAATTATTTTTAACTTCGCTTCAGTTACGATTTTGAGGTTATACCTCAGTCATAACATCCATTTGAGAGCTTACCAATTGACCATAGCAAAGACAAAACTGTGCTCACAGGTGCTCACGATTGGTCGATTGGAAATTTATGTGTTGAGAATTTATCAGTCACTTGTCTTGGCTAAAAAACTGGTTTAAAGGCTTTAAACATATTCTGGAAAAGGGAGAAATATGCTGGAAAAGAGGAACACAATCTGGAAAAGAGAACAAATTCTTTAATAAATATAATATTGTATTTTGGAAAAGGGCCATTTTTTTTTGTTATCCAGAACTCCACTATTGTTGTTGATTTTTAAAATCTTTTCATCTTTTTTCTTGTTAAAAAAATTCTGGCACAGTTTAGTGAATGCTTAGGATTATTATCTTATTGCAAAATGAATCCAGGACCAATGAGAGTCCAGTGGGTATGGCGGAATCGTGAAGAATTTTCAAGTAGACCTTCCTTGTTTAGTTTTTTGGATACCGTCACAAGATTTCTGAGTTTACTGTTGCCAAAACACCTCCAAACCATGACATTACCATCACCATATTTGATAGTAGGCACTGTACATGCTTCTGAAGCCCTCTCTTCTTTTGACCGTCGCGGCGTACAAACACACGTTTATTGGATCCGAAAATATGAAACTTTGATTCATCACTACATCCTACATTCAAGGACATTTTCCTATTGGTCTATTGTACAGTTTTTATGCGCCTTGGCCCATTCTAGTCTATTTTTCTTCTGTCGAATTGTTAGTTTTGGTTTTTTAGCAGCAACACATTCTCTTATAGTCCCGCTGACAGTAGACGTTTTTTAACAGTTGTTATTGAAATGGGTGTTTCTCGCGTATTATTTAGAGGTGCAGTTGGTGCAGTTAAGCGTCGATTCCATTTAGAGAGAACTCTGATGAAGTTATCCTCTTTCATTTGTTTCAGTTTCTTGTTTTGTAGCAAGGGTGTAGTGGACACCTTTATAAGAAATTCCGAGCCTTTCTACGATTTGACGTTCTTTGTATCCTTCCTTACGTAGAGTACAAAGAGTGCTTCGCCGTTCAAACGTGATTTGCTTGCGTTTTACTATTTTCAGAAGAAAAAATACGGTTAAAATAGTAGTCGAAATCATTCGAATACAGACGATGTTAATAACACAACCTTCGCGGGCCAATGCTCAAGTGCGACTAAATACAAATAGGGTCCAACAAATTTAAAACCACCAAATATTTTCAATAAAACCACACCATTGCATAAAAGAAAGTACCGTACGAATTAAATCGTAAAACACGTGTTTCGTCAAATTCAAGGAATTTGTTAAAAATTGATGTACATATGTGGGATGATAATCATTTTGTTTTGTACATAATCGTAAAAGGTCGTAAAACTTAATTTTATTGCAAATTTTTACCGCATATAGTCGGCAATCTTTTCTTTTGATTAAAAACAGATGCGCTTCCAGACTTTTGGACG
This sequence comes from Tipula helvola, assembly GCA_963556165.1. NCBI lineage: Eukaryota > Metazoa > Arthropoda > Insecta > Diptera > Tipulidae > Tipula > Tipula helvola. The sequence goes on along the minus strand of OY744481.1, from coordinate 174,748,569 downwards.
GTAGTGAAGGTATGTGTAGAATTAATGATTGAAAAATCGTAGAAGAAAATCTTTCTACATTTTCAGGTAGGATGAGAAAAGAAAGCTACCATTTTTCACCACTTATACAATCAAACGATAAAATTTTTCTGTACCTATACAGGAAAAAAAATTAAAAACAAATCAGGACTGCCTTGATTTTTGTGCAAACACTGCACGTCAATTAAACTGACTGGAAGACAATCCCAGTATGTATGTAAATGTAATTAATTTTCCTTGACAAATTTATAACAACAATTCCATTGAATAATCTCGCACAGGAATTAAATAAATACAAGATACCCGTTGATTTATGTAAATGGTATTCGAATTACGAAGAGTGAAATTCGTTAAAATAATTATCTGGCTATAATCCGGAAGAACCTAATATTTCTTATTCGAATTGTAATAACACCAAGGTTTTTCTTATTAAATTTATTTCGAATGGTTGGCTATTTTTCGAAACCAATTAAATCTAACTTGTATGTTTCCTTTGAAGACAATAAACACCAAAATAATTCAAATTAAAAAGAATTTGGATGACATGCGGAAAAATCACACTGGTTCAAAAAAAACATTTATATTTGAACTAGGCTTAAAAAAAATCTTTGGGCAAAATCCTTAGAGTTAAAAGTAAGAGCAAAAGGCACCTGTGCAAGGATTTTGTTCAAAAAATGAGACTTGAGAGTTGCGATTTTCGTGTACGTACTAGATATACAATAGTAAATATTATTGTTGTTTGGTTTAATTTTAATATTATCGTACATCTAGTAAGCCGATAAAAATTGCAACTCTCCAGTCTCATTTTTTGAACAAAATCCTTGCACTGATTCGAATTCAATTTTATATTCCTCGACTGGTGTATCCGTAATGGGTAACTACTGATCATTATGATTATGTAGAACCTGTAAAATCATGAATGCCATTTCATTTTATTCTCCAATAATTGTTTGGAGTTCATTGGACACATTCAGGGATTCCATTTTTTAACGAAAATATTTTGACTCCAAAGTTGTACTAGGTAGCTTTTGATATAAAATGTTCATAAATTAAAGTTAAAAATTCGAAATCTATATATAATTAATATTAAACATTGAACTAAAGAACTATATTCAATCTATCGACCAACCCAAAAATACTGTCAGATAATGTTCGTGTGGGCCTAGACAATAGTTTGATGTGTTTTTTTTGTAGTAAAAATGAAGCTATTTGAAAAGTTAATTTTTTTATCAGTTGCGTAAAGGTTTATCATACACTGTTCAGTGTTCATACATATATTCGCAGCTCATTCAACATTCCTTCAACAACGCAGGTTTGTCCCATAATATAATTATATTCGCACAACCATGGCGTGTTCTTTATCACCCGTTGTGGTACTGATGCATATCGAAAACTAAAAGCAAATTTGCATGATTATTTTAATGGAAATTTGAAAGTTTTGTGAATAATTTTTTATTAGTTTTTAGTTTTATTTATTACTACTTATTAGTTAATTTTATGTTACATGCATCGTTAGAAGCAGACACATACACACGAACAAAAACTACTTTTTAGTTAATAATAACATGGTACGTATATACGATTATTTATTATTGTTGACGAAGGTGAACTGGTTTGAAACTGTTTGGAATAACTATAATACTATAATACGTTGCTCTCTCTTCTCCAAACTTATTTTATTGTAATAATTTTTATATGTATATGTGTGTGTTTGTTATGTAACAGTGTGTGTATATGTAGAAATGGAAAACTTTATTTTTTTTTAGTTCGTTCAAGAAATCAATTTGATTGATGATCGAAATTTTTAATGAGGTTTATGATCTTGTATGTCCGTCGTCAACTATCTCGCGTTTTAACTTTGATTTTATTTTTATTTTTAAACGCTTGATAGATTTTTGTATACTACATTGTAATAAATAAGAGGACTGAAATCATAAAGTAGAAAAATAATACATATGTTGGTTATTCATAGTTAACACGATTAACCTTGGAACAATGTATTGTATATCATATAGAAAATATGTCAATCTGGATTGAAATTGGATTATACATACATACTATGTATACCAAAACCGTAGCTTCTTTATAATTTTTTAATCAAATGTTTACGCTCCATAGGTTTCTCTTTGGAAAGGTCTAACAATTTATAAATTTTTTAATATTTCTAAAACATAAACGCGGAGAATGTTTATGTGTCATAATTGAAACCAACTTATATTTCATAACAGGAAATCCCAGCAACTAGTCATGAAGAAGCGATTTTACTAGATATTATTCTACGAGTTGTTCAGGCTATAGATTAGTAATCCAGATTTGCCTAATTAAATTTACTTGTAATCTGGATTACCTTTTCTGCCGTTCACACTGGGTGCGGTCAAAAATTCAGCCGCTGCACAGTATGCAGCATAAAAAATGTAAAAGCAGCCACAAGTGAAAAAGAAAATTTATAAGACGAGATTAAATGAGCAGCCAATTTTTAATTTCTACATTTTAGTCCGACAGAACGCGCAGATTTTGCTTAACTTTTGACTAATTTTCCGCATACTGTGCAGCGGCTGAATTTTTGGCCGCACCCACTGTAAGAGAAAATCGCGATTAAAAATGGCGCTGCACCTTGTGCCTTTACCGAAAACTTTTTAAAACCCTATTCCTTATTAAGACATTTCGCATAAAATAATTCATAGAACATTTATTCACTTCAAATGTTTTTTTTTTTAATAAATATGAAATAAGTTTGGCTTAATGTTAACCAAATGACAAACTTAAAATAATTGAAATTATTAACGTTTGGAATAAAAAATTATTTCGCTCTAAAAAATTAGTTCGCTGTTTGAATTAATCGAGATTACAGACAAAATCCATCAATTTTTTGATGCTAATCTATAATTGAAACGGGAATAATTACATCTCCGTCGTTCACAATATAATAAAATCTAAATTTATTGGTTAATCGAGATTACTAATCCCTAGTCTGAACCCCTAGTATTTGCTATATTTCGTTAAACGGTCCAGTAATCATAACATGTTTATCATGTACCTCTGCTTCGTATGCAGATCAAGGATATACTCTACAAGTTAAACTGTATTGAGTGTCCAGCGTTATATTTAGGACAAACCGGAAAAGGTTTCGAAATTCGGTGGAAGGAACATATAAAAGAAATCAAAAAATTAACGTTAAATCAAACTTCGCACAACATCTCAAACAATGACAAGATTCATCTTACAGCTGCAATGACAATTTAAATGTATCGCATAAATTGCGAAAAGGTAAAATACTGAATAGAATATGAAAGAGTTCGGGGTAATTTTCCTGTTGCAACTTGCAATCTTCATCGATTAACCTAATTCCCGATGGAGTGGCCTTATTCCTTAGAAGTGATTTGTATCCTTCTTTAATATCCCCTCGATATAAAAAATGTCGCCTATCCCACGGTAGGAGAAAGCTACCCAATTTATCACAAATTAACCTATTTGCTTCGCCGGAGGTACCTCGCACTGTGACAACATCTTTTGAACAACTCTGCAGTAGGTGCCAAAAAGCGCGGAATTAACCTCATCAGTCCACAGAACATTTTTTGAGTGTTATATTACCTATTCCTTGTGAGCTTAAGTCCACAGAAGGTAGATTCTCTTTGCTTCACCGAAAGCACCATGCACTGTGACAGTATCTTTTCTTCGGCACTCCGCTATATAAAAACTCTTCATAGTTGGTGCCGAAAAGCTCGAATAATGTCAAAGAACATTTTTCAACGTTAATTACTTATTCCTTATGAGCTTAATCCAGAGATCTGGAAACTCCAGATTTGGAAATGGGATGCTCGTGTAATAAAATAATTTGACTTCCTAATTCGGCCAAAAGTTTCTTCGAGATCACTGACTCACTTTAGCAGTTTAAATCAAAGAGCCTAAGAGATAAAAGACAAAAACAATTGATTTTTCTTTATCCGACGATTTTTCTGCACCGATCATCAAGTGACACATTCAACCAATTAGAAACAACTGCTTCGCCGAATTTTCGGCACGGCGAAGACATGAACAAAATTTATCTTTTCGGCGCGACGACACAGATACGTAATTACGCATGATAAACCAATTTAAGAGGTATGATCAAGCGCATGTATTGCTATCTCTTTCACTAAAAAAATTCGTCATTCCGTGATTTGTGCTATACCGTTTTTTTTATAAACACTAGTTCATAGCAAACAAAAACAAATCGAATTGTTTTGCGGTGATAGTTTTTGTGAAAATTTTATGAAAACAAAGAAGCCTCGTGATTTTATCGCACCGATTGACGACATGCGCAAGAAAAGACGAATTTGAAACAGTTGTCAATCATATGTTTCAATTGGTTTATCATGGTAATTACATACGTACATACATTTTTTTTAGCATCCTCTGTTTTTTTTTTCGTTTTTCGATTTGTACTATTCCTACAAGTAGCTTGTGTTTTTATTTATAAATTATGTGTTAAAATATTGTTTATGTATGTTTGTGTGAAAAAACTGCGCCGAAAATTCGTTGAATATGTAAATCATCGATAATACAGCGTTCGCTGAATTTTCTGCGGTAGGCAGCCGCGCCGAAAAATCGTCGGATATCTAAATCCATATTTATACCCTTGTGGCATTTTTTAACCGCAAAACTAAAAAAAAGTGAATAAAATATTAACGAAAAGGTTTGGTACACATTGGCGCAATGATACACTAGAATATTCAGATCTAATTTGCCAATGGATTGTTGAAAAAAATGTGTACTCGATCAATTATGGAGGGTGGTCTCAAACTTATGGACGGTAGTGTACATAAAAATCGCAGCTCTCAAATCTTATTGTTCGACCAAAATATAGTGGTTGGCCAAAAAACTTGCGCACCTACACACATAAATATTATTTTTAAACAATATGATTTTTCGGCTTTGTTTATAGACACATATATTATTTTTAATAGCATTCCAATATTTATGACTTGGTGAGCCAGTGAAATAAAGAAGCCATCTATTCATAACATATCTAATCTAACAAAAAAGTAAAAATATCACATCCCCCAATAACCCTTTAAAAAAAACAAGAGCAATCCTTAAGTTTTTATCTTGGTAGATTGGTTCCATACTGAAAGGGTCGATATACTCATCAGGAATAGCTACGTCCTACGAACAAACAACAAAAATACAAATCGAACTTTATACGTTAGTATAAAGTAAGACCGTACTGATTTAGCGAATTATTTTATTCGCCAAAAATAAAAACTCAAGGAAACTCTGTGTGTATTAAAGCCCACACTAATATTTTAGAAATTTTAAAAATTTGTTTGTTTTTAACAATATGATTTTTCGGCTTTTTATAGACAAACCACTCGAAAAAATAAAAATGTATCCAACTACATATTTGAAAAAAATGTATCCAAATGTATCCATTTTTTTTAACATCAAACTTTTCTTGCCACCTCCCAGAATCCCTCTTCATCCAACTCGTTAACTGCTAGAAAGGATTGAACTTCAAAACCTATGCTTATTTCGGTCAATGGTATGAGATTTTTTTCGTTTTCAAAATCGATCTCATTTACGTTGTTGATATTTCGGAAGCAATTGGGGTACATAAAATTGCTTAAAATAACTTTAAAATTCGTTTCCATTATTTCAAATATACAGCATAAATACGAATTGTTTCGGATTGAAACTCCAAGTTAATTCTGTTAATAACTTTTAGGACGTACGACGTAACTAAAAAAATTGTTATTTAATGGATTACCCAACTATTCCGACCAGCGTCTAGCCGTTTTTTGTGTTCCTTTTATTCAATTATACGATTTAATGCAAAATATTCCAGAAATTCTTTTAATTCATGGCAACGTTTGGAACTATGGGCAAAATAAATAAAAGTAATATCGGGCTAGTTGCTCCACTGAAAACGGTAACCTTTGGAAGTGCAACAAAAGTGCAATGAATGGCATACGCAATTTATAAAAAAAGATGGGGAATTATTTGTTTAGATCTTGCTTGAACCCCGGTAAATTGGCCTGGACTGCGTTCACGAACTCTACATTGTAACAAATTGTTACAACTGTCATTGTACAAATGACATAGCAGTTAACAACGATATTGTTACAAACGTCAAATTTGCTACCAAAACAAACTTTGTTTAGCAAAATTTTGTTTCTTCGTTATCATAAATACATATAATAAAATAATAATTATTTAATTAACAAGAACCAATATTCATTTCACGTATTCATTTGTATCGAATAAATTATTTTCATCCGTAAATTGATCAATACGATCAGAATCCATAATTGTTTCTTTTAATGACAGCTGGAAAGGCAGTATTGAGTAGAGTTGTAAATGACGTTTGTAACAATAAGGGGAAATTTTGGTTTAGGTTTATGAACAATACAAAGCACGTTGCTGTAGTTACAACCGAGGTTTATGAACGCTTTAGAACTGTCATTGTTAACAATATTGTTACAATGTAGAGTTTATGAACACAGTCCAGGCATAACTGCGGGGTTATCCGATCCTAGATAGGCCCACTCTGTACCGAAATTTGTAATAAATTCAAAAGGTGTATAATAATACTAAAAATTGAAAGTCACTTTAAGTTAAATTCAAAAGACCTAAAAACCTATCCCTTGGTGAGCATTTTCTCCGATCAAAAATGTCAGCTACCAAAGCCAATGATATTGTCGCATACTTTGAATAAATTGTATCCATATCAGCTGTTTTTTTATTTTTTGAGTATCCGGTAGCTATTTCTTAAATTTTTAAAATAATGTGTCCAATTGGATACTATTGTATCCAATTGGATACTATTGTATCCAAGTGGTATCCTGTAACGACTTGGTGAGCTCTTAAGTTTTTATCTTGGTAGTTTGGTTTCGCACTGAAAAGTTCGGTCTACTCATCAGGTAGCTACGACCATACTACAAAAATACAATTCGAACTTTATACGTTAGTATAATAAAGTAAGACCGTACTGATTTAGCGAATTATTATATTCGCCAAAAATAAAAACTCAAGGAAACTCTCTTTGGTGTTAAAGTGAAATTTCGTGTAACTTTATCAAATTTTATGTTTTCGAAAAAATGGGTGGAAATTACGTCAGCGACAAAGAAAAATCTGGTGCAACTCCTGACATTGAAACTGGGCAACAATCTTTTAGTGAAATGGCCAGATAACTGGGGATATTTTTTCTAAATTTAAACAGTGTAATCGACTTTTAAAAATAATATTTATGTGGTTTCAATAGGTGCGCAAGTTCTTTGGCCAAGGAATGTACTTACTCGGCTAATTTTTATACTAATAATATTCCGGAATCCCAGTCTCACTTTTAAATATCATTTTATGCAGTCTAGTAAATAGTTACTTGCAGGTGGTAAATTGGTGCCAGATAGGTGTAAAATAGTAATTTTATTAGAGAGAAAGCATATTTTGAACTATTCATTGTTTACTGTGTTTGTACATAGTTTAAGCTACCTAAAGAAATAATTAAATAAATGCATTAGAAGACTGGCAAAGCACCATAAGCTACGGTAAACCGATCTAATTTATCAGTTGAATTTTGGCCAAAAATCTTATTATTACATGAAAATTCGTTTGAATAAGGAATAGAATAATACAGTGTTGAATTGACTGAGTATAGAAAATAATTTTGTATTCCTATTTATTCGATGTCAAATGATTAATCACCACAATATATTTTGTTTTCTACTCACTATTCAGACTGATCAGTCATAAAAAAATTATTTCGACCAATAAAGGGCAAATAATAAATTTTAAAACGCGAATTTTGGAACGCTGAAAACTAACAATTCACTGTTCATAGCCAAACGGTCAAAGTTCATTTTGAATAAAATATCTATTGCACGACTGTATAGAGATAGACAAATAACAAAAAAAAATGTACAGTAGTATCTCGCTTAACTAACATGATTCGTTTCAGGATCACAATCCTGATCTTCCTCTCTTCTCGTCACTCGTTTTGCGAAACGTCGCTCGTTAAGAGAGTAATTTTTTTTACAATTTGCAATGGAGGTTCGCTTAACGAGCATAATTCGTCAGGATCTTACTCGTTAATTTTTTTTTAATAACGAAATACATTAGGTTTGTATATTAAGTGCACAATCCGAATCACAATATTTTCAAGATGAAAACCTGGGTATGGTTATTTGAGATTCGATCGTATTCGAGTCTTCGAAAATTGGATTATTAGTAGAATTGAATCAGATTCATTGATTTTATATTTAAATCAATTACGAATTTATGTTTCAAAGAGACGAATACGTTCGAATCGAATTCACAAATAGCCTCCCCCTCTCCTGAGTAGAATTAATTTAACACAAAATATTAGACAACGTAATACCCTGAGTTAATATTTATACATACGTGTGGTCTATTAGATAGACATGCACTGCACACGAAGTTCTAGTTTAGCATATTGTTGATACCGATTTCAATCCTTATCAGGGGGATGTGTAGTTTTTACGTGAGTTATTTATTTAGCGCAACGAATGATGTTAATATGTGGAGTGTAGCAATTGAAGAACGAATAGAAAAATAATTCAGCAAAGACAATTATTTGAGTACGAAGGCGTGTACTAAGTGCTACGAGTGAAGAGGAAGTAAGTGATAAGTGGGGGAAAAGATAGAGTACCATCCCAAAAAAGAGTAAGATCAAGTAAGTACGACGGCACCAATTACTACTATCGATCTGGAATAAAACGCACAAATTCATATCGTCATTTTTTGAAGTAACGACGCAATAAAGAAATACCGAGAACAGTAAGCAAATTTCAACCGATCAATACAATAATTGCGAGGGTAGGAAGTAAAGACCAGAAAAAAAAATTCTTTTAAATCAATTACAATACTAATCTCACAATTGTGTGACAGTACGGGTTTAAGTGAACTACGTCTCAAAAATAAATTATCAATTTTGATAAAAATAAAGATATATGTAGATGATGATGAGCATGATAATTTGGGAAGAAATTGCAAATTTCCGAGGTTAAAGTAGTGAACGACCATAAAAGTGATCAAGCAGAATGACAATGCACAATTCTGTAGAGCTTCAAAAATGAGATTGGTGACAAGGTTGGAGGCGTCGCAGTTGAATCTGTTTGGGACGAACAAGAATTAAGGATTTATGAATTTGCGCAATTGTGGGACATTGCAATATTAACCACGATGGTTGGCTTATTGAAGGTACCGAGCTCGAGCGTCATCGTAGACGATACTGCATGCGAATAATTAAGAGCTTCTTGGAACGATGTTAGTATATGGGGTAGCAGTTGAAGAATGATTAGAAATAATTCTGCAAAAAAAATTATTCGAGAACGAAGGCGTGTACCAAGAGCCGAAGGAATACAACGTATTAGGTGAGTGGCGAAGCAATAAGAATAGTTCAACCCAAAATAAGAGTATGTAGTTAAACGTAACCAATTTGCAGAGTAATCAGTATGATTTAAACAGTGATCGCGTGATAATTAGTTTATCAGATTAATTTAACAAAGAATGTTTAAGAATGATTATTAGTGATCAAGTGAAATAAAGTGAACCAAATCGATTTAGCTGACAAATCGTAACAGTATGTTGTGTTTTCTTAATTGACCAATAATAAGGCACCATTGAATTTGTACCAGAATGCCAATATAGAAACATACAAATTATTAGTACAAGCTTAGTGTATGAAATTATGCAAGTGCAATTTCCATATGGAGGGGAAGGGAAGGATTTTTGAAGTGAAATTTGACGATGAAGGTAAAACCGATTCATGAAGAAAAGCGACGTACCTATATGGTAACAGATTTACGAATTTCAATTATTATTAGCACGTACAACAATTTCTATACCAAATTTTTTTATTTTATTTTTATCACTAACACAGTGAAAAAAGTGTAAAACGCAGCTTAGACGGAACTTGACTATTTATTTCTTAACCGATTTTGATGAAATTCGATATATGCGATGGAAATGGTATTATCCTAAAATAATTTTTAGATGAAGTTCTGGAATACGGCTTATATTTTGGATGGAATTTAGTTATTTCGTAACCGATTAGGAGGAAAATGAACATGTGCAATGGAAATGAGATTCTAAATTGATTTTTGTATTTTAGTAGTTTTGAGAAAGTGAAGGTTCAAGTTTTCAAATCAAATGGAAATGCATTGTGAAGCGAGGTGATACCTCGCTGAGACGCCTCTACATAGAATCTATAAGGTTTCTTAAAGTCTGCAGGGATTTCACTCCAAACATTTACTATTGAGCTCCAAGTCATTTCTTCGGACCGCCCAACCTAGAATGGAACTTTCCTTTTCTTATAAACCCTTACATTTCCGATCACGTTCAAATTAGGGCTCTGCGTCGGCCATGGCAATGCCGTTTGGTCCAAAATTTTCAAAAAATCTTTAACGATTTTTTCGTTGTGCACTGAGAGAAATGATTCGTTGGCATGAGGTTGCGAGAAAATACTTTCCATTGCGATGAACGAATTGTAGTTGCTACAACATAATTTCGGTAGCACCAATTGACTTGAGGTTGGTACAAACAAACTACGGTAGCCACTAATGCACAGATAGTTGCAACAACTTCGTTTCCAAATTTTCAACTCCGTTGATGCTAATTTCCTAGATATTCGTTGTCAGAACCGAATGAGCCTAATAGATTTTAAAGTATCAACCTCGTTTCAGTTGCCACAAACGTAATTTTGTTACACCAATTAAACGAGGCTTTTGTGACAACTGCGAACAAAACTAACTGACTAATGCTGTTGCGAGAACAATATTGTAGTTCAATGTAATCATATCATTCTGTCGTTGTACCAAAATATCAAAGTGGAATTATTTATTTTGGAATTCCGTTGCTACAACTAAATATTATAATCGTATTTAGAATATGTCATGTTTAAATAATACAAAATGAGGAGGGTGTTATATGAGGAGAGGGTAGATTCACTATTTGAAAAAATTACAAAATGATTTGTGGTTATTTTGTAAACAAGAACACCACATGAATAATATAAATTGTTTTATAATGTACGCGATAACTGACACCTAATCAATGGCGGATCGAAAACTGCATATAACAAAAATAGCAAACAATTTGTGTAAATCAAAGTATCCTGGAAAACTTTTATTGACATTTACAAGCGATTTTTTGATTCCCCGAACAAACGGAATAGTTTTCTTGCGTTTCAATGACGAATTGTAAAAAAATCTAAAGGAATTTCAATGAAACTATGATATACAATTATTGTTTCTCATTTTTTTTATATGTAGTTTTCGATTTATATGAAATTTTATCTTAATCTAGTTGCGATGACCGAATTGGTGTCGGGACAACTAACTTATCGATTAGTCCAAACGAATTGCGTTTGTGGCAAACTCTACCGCAATCATGATAAACGAATTTCATGTTGGCATAAATACACACGCGAATATAATTCGCTAAGTCAGTACGTTCTGCTTACCACTTAATGTATTAAGCGAGAATTGTATTTTTGTAGTTCGGTCGTAGCTACTTGATAAGTAGGTTGTACTTTTGAGTACGAAACCGAACTACCAATATAATTGAACTCAAGTAAAGGAGGGTTCTCATTTTTGAGCGTCGATACATTTATATTGACTCTGTGGTAAAATAAAGGGTGGGGGGAGGATATTTCTACTTTTTTCTTAATAAAACTAATTTGGTTAAATGAACTGGCAACAATCCTATTCGGTTGGAGAAAACAAATGAATGCGGTTGCGTCAACTACTTCTGATTATGTAGTAACCGAAATAGGATTGCGCTAACCGTGCAAAGAAAGTTGCTTTAATAACCAAGTCTGTTATTACAATCGATCAGTGATCTCGACAACTATAATTTGTAATATTCCTAAACGAATATTCGATTAATTCAACCGAATGATCGATAAGCTCAACCAATGGTCGGTTGTAATACAGTATATTTCGTTTTTCATACAAGCTAATTCCTTTAGGCTAATTAAAAAGGGTTAGTTACAACTTCTTTTTCAGTTCTGATAAACATTAAAAAGAGGTTGTCGTAAAGTTTAATTAAAATGTATACAGGACCGAATAATTCGGTAGGGCAATTGATTCGGTTGTCGCAAACGCTTAGTTCTCTGGGTGTGCATATAGGAGCCTTGTCCTGTTAAAGTACGAATTGCAGATCAATTAATTTTTTGCAGCTACTCAGGCTATCTCTTTCAGTAATTCTAAATACCTTACTTATGTCACTGTTCCCCGGATCATTAAATTTGGTGCTACAATTTTAATGATCCGGGGAACAGTTACATAAGTAACAATTTGGTGTGGTATGGGAGCAGTAACCATCCTCTTTGTTTTCTCTTTAGAGTTGGAATCATAAAATTGTCTCCCCCATGATACATCCAACGAAAAAATAGATTCATTGGTCCATAATATGTTTCTCCAAAATTCAAACGGTTTGTTAATATGTTTCCGTGCAAAATTTAATCGAGTCAATTTTTTTTTCGATGTATGGGGCTTGTTTTGGGTGACCTATGCCTGAGTCCCGCTTTCCTGAAGCCTTCTGCATATCGCGGGATTACTAATAATCCTTTTTGAAGATGAATTAATCCGGTTTTGTATGTTGATTAGTGTTAACATAGGGACAACTTTTACAGCTCGTGCAATTAAGACATCTTCTTTTACTCTCTCCCCTCCGTATTTTAAGTACTCCTTTGTTTTTTCCTTTTGTTACTTGGTATAAAATTGTATTTCGAGGGCAAGTATCAGGAGTACAAATTGAAAATGCGGGTTTTTTTCTATTTTTGAACGTTTATTCTGAAAAAATGGTAACAAATGAATTATTCAAAGTATTGTCCATCGCTAGCCACAACTTTTTCCCATCTTTCTGGCAATTTACGGATACCGTCGCGAAAAAATTCGGCCGGCTTGGCTGCTATCCAGTCATCGACCCATTTTTGGGCTTCTTCGTAAGAATGGAAGCGCTGGTCAGCTAGGCCATGTGTCATCGATCGGAAAAGGTGGTAATCGGAAGGAGCAATGTCTGGGCTATACGGCGGGTGGGGTAAGACTTCCCATTTCAGCGTTTGTAGGTATGTTTTGACCGGCGCTGCAACATGTGGCCGAGCGTTGTCATGTTGCAAAATTACTTTGTCGTGTCTTTGCTCGTATTGTGGCCGTTTTTCTTTGAGTGCGCGGCTCAAACGCATCAATTGAGTTCGGTATAGTGCTCCTGTGATGGTTTCGTTCGATTTCAATAGCTCATAATACACCACACCCAGCTGGTCCCACCAAATACAGAGTATGAGCTTGGCGCCGTGAATATTTGGTTTGGCCGTCGATGATGATGCATGGCCGGGGTAACCATATGATTTTTTGCGCTTCGGGTTATCGTAACGGATCCACTTTTCATCACCAGTGACAATGCGATGCAAAAAACCCTTCCGTTTTTGCCGTTCGAGCAGCAGTTCGCATGCAAAAAAACGGCGCTCGACGTCTCTCGGCTTCATCTCATACGGCACCCAATGTCCTTGCTTTTGGATCATTCCGAGGGCTTTTATACGATGGGAAATGGCTTGTTGTGTCACTCCCAATGAATCTGCGAGCTCTTGTTGAGTTTGACACGAGTCTTCATTGAGTATTGCCTCCAATTCAGCATTCTCAAACTTTTTCACTTGGCCCGGCCGCTCTTTGTCCTCAACGTCACAATCACCACTTCTAAACCGCACAAACCATCTCTCGCACGTTGAAACCGATGGAACATGACTCGGATAAGTCTCGGAGATCAATCGATGTGCTTCAGCAGCACTTTTCTTCAAATTAAAGAAGTAAATTAAAACTTCCCGCAAATGCTGTTTTGTTGGCACGAAACTCGACATATTGAGAGCTCAAAAAAACTATGAATTTGACACTGCGACAAATTGACACATACTGAAAATTAAAGCTATAAGACGTAGCTTTGACATGAACATAGTCACAGTACTGCCTGATGCGTATAGCGTTAGTAACGCCATCTGTTATCAATCCCGCATTTTCAATTTGTACCCCTGATATATTTTTGGGCCAAGTTAGAGGTCGAAATTCTACAGTTGTATCAAAGATAATATTATAATAGAGATAGTTCAATCAGTGCAAAATATAAAAATAAATCTAGGGTACCTCCATCATACCGAAGGGAGCCTCCAGTTTAAATAAAATTTATAAAAACATTTTTTTGCTTACTGTATACACGTTTACAACAAAATAATTTCGTTTTTGCTGTTTCCTTTTCTACATTTCTATACTCACACACAATCAATGTGCAACATAAATAATAAAATAGCATATTGTTTGAATGGTGTTGTATTTTTCTTGGCTTGCTTTAACTATAAAATATAAAAGGCTTGTCTAACAAGCAAATTATTTAGTGGGTATGTTTTAAGAATATTGCTCATGCAATAGAACTTTATTGAATAACAAAATCGCATCCGTGCAAATACTTAAGAAACGTTTACAGTGAGTTGATTTTGTTGCGGTTGGAGTATTTTATTGCGCTTGCACAAGGTGTTGATCATTTGTGAAAAAGCTGGGATAAAGTTTATGGTTTTCTAAAGTGCTAAAAGGGTAAGGTAGCATTAATATTAAGGGAGAACACCACTGTGAGATTTTCAAAAAATCGATTTTTTTTTTGCCTTTAAAAAATCCTTTAGACCCTCAAAAATATGATACAAATTCGTTTATAGCTAAAAAAAATTTTTTTTAGAAGGTTTTCAAGGATTTTCCTGAGAGCTCTTATTGAGAAGTTATTGATACCAAAAACTTTAAACGCGTTTTTCTCGAAACCGTGTTTTGGAAATCTGCACGCAGCAGAACTCAATCAATTTTTGTTCAATCGACTTGAAAATTTAACTGTAGCTTCTTAAATAGATTTAAAATCGAAGTACATGAGTTTTTTTTTGATTCATTAAAAATTAAAAAAGATATACAACTTTTTATACGAAAATTATAGTCGAAAAATGAAACTTTTTCTTCAAACTTGTCTCAATTTTTTATTTTTTCGAATTTTTTAATTTCCTCATGTACTTCGATGCTAAAACTAATATATTTCATGAAAATATTTTATTTTTTGTTCCAGGAACAAATTTAAGACACTTCTACTGCGTGCAGCGGAGCGACTCTAGACCAAATCACTTCTACTAAAGCTACTCTAGCGCCGCCATTTTGTATTTTTTTTTTACATAAACATTTTTTTTTGTTTACTTAAATATATGCTAAATATAGCCTAAAAGTTTTTTTTCTCTAAACCCAACCCATTTCTCAAAAAAAAATACCAAACTAAGCACTAGAAAATGGTAGGTCACAGTGGTGTTCTCCCTTAAAATAAATCTGGCCCTAATGCTGTTCCACAATTTATTTTGAGTGTTCCGTGTTGTGAAGCAATGGCTTGTAAAATCAGTTCATTTTTATTATTAAAGCTGGTTTTGGGCTTTTCCAATCCTTATAAATAAAATAAAAACACATTTATAATATTCCTAAATGATTTTATTCTCTTTTGAATGATATAACAACAAATGCTGATCCGTTTTGATAGAAAACACAAACAACAATGATATTTTCTATTGTTGTAGAACTGTTAACAGTGAATTACGAGAGAACTTTTTTTGTTGTTTAAGACTGTTTATCATCCATTGGCAATGCTTTTTTTTAAGAACTTTAATCATAAAATTCAAAACTTTTAAACGATGTTCTAAGCAGCTATTATTTGAAGAATAATATTCAGCGTATTGTGGAGCGTTATTGGCTAATTCGATACAACTATCCATTATAGTTTGTTTAATATGCCTCTCGTGGTATCGTTTTTGAAATATGCGGCGAAAATTCTCAATTTGCATTTTACGTAGCAAAAAGAAGTCTTCTTTTGGGCAATTTAGTGATCCAAAACTATTATCATTATAATAATTTTTGTTGTATAAAAAATATTCATTGTCCAACTGGATGTTATTTTTAGACAACATATTTTCCAAACATATTAAGCAATCGATTTTACCAATTACTACAAAAATAACATAACCAACAAAATATTTCATGGAATTTTCTCCAATTGCTGTAGTTACATAAAACGATTCCCCAAATTCGCATAATTCTTCGCTTTGTTCTTCTGATATTTCTGGTAAAATAGTGTCATTCCGCTGATCCTCTTCTTGAAACTCGGTACTTAAAGAATCATCTCCGTCTGCTTCACAGTTAGAAAAATTGGATTTAAATTGTAATTTGGACGATATTATTTGTGACAGGATATTATTAAATTGAAAAACGGATGGGTTTTTATTGTTGCCACCTTTATATCGAACCTGAGCAAACAAATTTTCGATTGGGTCTTGATTTAATCGATTCGTTAAAATGTAGTTAACGTTTAGATTTGGATTTCTAAAAAATTCAGTTCCTAATAGTATTGCCGCATTAATGGTTTGCACTATACCATCAATGAAATAGATAGATTTAGCTCCTTTAAATGTTGTATTTTTAAAATAAATTAAATAGCTGTTTAATGTTTGAAAAATTTTGTTATTTTCAGCCAAAGCACATCGATAAGGGTTGGAATTAAAGAGTGTTTTGCTATTTAAACAATCGAATAAATTATTAGAAACTTCAGTAAATTTTGCTGTTGATATAGCTAATTCAGGATCGGGATATATTTTTAAATCCACCGCGGTTTAATTCCAGCCACGACACTCTTACTAAAAATTTGGGTGGCGTATCGAACACGCATTTTTTCAAATATATTTGGATATATGTGCTTGGATGTTAGTTTAGGACAAAATTTTGTGGTAGCATTTTTTTCCCAATTATACAATTTTTGAATCACACTCCAACAAACTAAACCATCCGGACTATCATATTTTGTACCTTTTAATAAATTATTTCGTAAACTTTTTATTAAATGACAAATATCATATAGGCAATAAATTTTTCTATCATTATAATATACAAACTAAGGATGCTCCGAGGTAACGTTCAAGTTTTTAAAACATTTTCTATTGTTGCTACCCTGATCGCAAATTATTGCAGCAACATTCAAGCCCACAGTTTCACAAATTCTTAAATTTTCATATACAATTTTTTGAAGGTTTGAACCGGAAATATTGGTTTTTGTGGAATAATAATTTAAGATAAATTTCCATTGTGAGCATATGCTTCTTGCAATTGAACGCGTTCTAAAAGCACCAAAATCTTGAACACCTTGAATTTCATCATGAACTTCGCTGTATGTTAAATTTTGCCTAATTTTAATTTCATCAAAAATTAATGTCACCTGTTTTCCTCTATCATCAAGAGCTCCAACTGCTGATATGAGTCCATTTAACAGTATTTCATTTGATCCAGGCCTCAAATTTTTTATTGGTCTCCATCTATTTATCGATGATTTAGACGGTAAATTAAATTTTAAACAATTTCTCATAAAAAAATAAGTTGCTGGAGATTTAAAATAAAGGGTCTGTGCTAGTTGCTTTTATAAATCGGTAAACACATTTTTCCTGTTAGTTGGTGCAACCATCATTTCCACAATGATTTAGCCGTAGGTTCCAGGTCAGTTCTCTCTAGAAGTATATCATTCCATTTTTTGTTATTTTTCACTAATAAAATTTGAATTTTTCGTTTTAGAGTGAACACCTTGGAAGTAAGATACTTAATTTTAATTGATTTTTTAGTTAATCTTGATTTAAGATTTTCTATTTCTTGTAATAATTCGCGTTTTTGTTTTTTATATTGATCAACGGTTTTAATTGTTCGCTTACTTTCAGCTGTCGACGCTTTATTAAGAACCATTGACTCTAAATTGACAATCTCTGATTGCGGATTATCCAAAGGTAGATGAAGAGATGGAATAGCTGTATTTATTAGTCTCTTTTTTCCGATAAATTTGGGATCAAAATGGGTACTACATATTCGTTTTTTATGTAAATTATCAAGTACAAATGGATTAGGTATTATGCGACATGCAATTAACCATTCCTTTGCTTGAACGACATTTTTAGGGAAACGAAATAATTTTAATTTAGAATTTCGTCTCGAGTTATGGAAATTACTAACTATAGAATTCAAGCCCGATACTGATTGATTCATTTTTGTTTAAATATTTGCAGAGACTAAGCGTACTTCACAACACAAAAATGATTTAAAACTAAAATGGAAATGCAATGGAAAAGTCAATGCAAATACACAAAATAAAAGTAAATTAGTTTGTATAGGTTTTAAAAGTAAACATGAAAAAATAGAAAAAGTTTCGAATTGAAAATACACAAGCAGAATTAGGTGTGTATATGTATTATATTGTACAGTAAACTAGAAAAATGCGTTTCTTCTTTTTAGTTTTACATTTTCTATAAAAATATCTACATACAGTAAAATTCTGCTTTGAAGGAGTCATCTCATTATAATATCATCTTTGGTTGTATTCAGCCACAATGGCTGCTCCTGTTTCGACGCTAAGTTCCAATTTTTTCGGCATTTTTTAATTAAGTACATCTGTTTGCAATCAAACAAAACAATTATTTTAAACAATTGGGAAACAACTCAAGGTTAAATACGTAGGCAACTTAACGTTTGAAAGACAGAATATATATAATGCACAAATAATTTTGAAACAGAAACTGAGTGCACAAACACTCCATATGCGCTCCACGTTTTTCGTTTTAAATTTTCCAAATATTCTCATAGTTGCTGAAAACTTACAATCGTAAATTCTCGGAATTTTCTGTACTGTGAGCAAGGAAAAATTATTTTCTTCTTTTTAGTCCATTTTAAATACGTTATATATTAAAAAAAAAATGTATTTAATTTATTTTCTGCTTTTTTAGTGTTGCCAACAAGGGTGCTGATGTATTTTCTAGTACTCGGTTATTTTGTATTCATGTATTCGGATAGTTGAATATTTTATGATTATGTATTCGGTTACTTGGAGGATAACAAACTTAGAATCAACTTTTGTTCGGCAACTTTCGAACCTGTCGCCAAATAATTAATATAACTTGGAGATGCCAAGTAGTTATTGATCGAATTATTTTCTTCTGAATTTTTATCAGGTCTTCATTGAAATACACTTTAAATTTTTCCATACTATAATTTTGTATGCATAAAAAAACAGCCTACTATATGATGTCGGTTTATCATAACGATCTCGAAAAACGTAATTTACAGCATCACCTGGAGCCGAAATATATCGCAAACTATTGAATATTGCATTGTCATCGAGTTCTGAGCTATGTTCAAAATTTCAAGTCTCTAGGTTATCGGGAAGTTGGTTTAAAATCGATTTCAAAATTTGTACCGGACATACAAGAAAGCGAGTTAATAAAAACGTTATAAAATTAGTATTGCATTATGTGTTTTCACGTACAAATTATTTGCAACTTCAATTAATTATAATAAAATTATTTATTTAATAAATTTAACTTGTTTCCTAATTTTCAAAAAAAAAAAAAATCATGCGGGAACTACGGAAAATGTATTCCATTTATTCCAATCCGTTCTTTTATTACATACGTACGGAATATTCCGAGGTCACGTGATCAATATTCTATTCCTTCTGTTCTTTCTATGGAATGAGTAAAAGAAAACAGGGGTGCGATTATGTAAGCATTACGAGTTTCGAGTTTCTCGAAATTGCGACAAAACGCGATTATGTAAAACTTTACGAGTTCTCATAATAGCGACTTGATGCTGTTGTTTTACTCGAACAGATTTTTATGTACGACAGACAACTCGTAATGATTGAAAAAAATATCAAAATATGCATAACAACCACAGTACTTTGCGTAACAACAACAAAATTGTATGCCGAAAATGACGCTATCGGGCAACATTTATGTTTAATAAAAACTGTTTCTCGTAACTGCTTACATAATTGCGTTATGTCGCAATTACGGCATACTGAGTTTCGACTTCTCGAAACTCGTAACTCGTAATACGAAAGATACATAATCGCACCTCTGGAAGTATACAAATTAAAATTTCAAGATTGAGAATTTTATTGAAACATTTTGTGTAACTGAGGAGGCCATGACTTTTTTTCGTTTGTGTATTTTTCGAAGTTATAGAACATTGTAATTTACTTCGATCAAAAATAAATTTAAAAAGCCGAAGGTTTAGTTTTTTTACTTTATACCTCTGTTTCATGTTTTTAACGCGCCATCTCAAATAAAATTCAACATGGCCACATGAGAAATGATATAAATCGACGATAATTTGATAAGTTGTGTGAAAATTAAAAATCATAGTAAGCTCAAAATCAATTATTTATATTAATAATATTATTAACGTCTTTTGACAACCCGGCACAATGAAATGAGGTTAATTCAGAACGAAAAAAAAATTCGTCGAAATTTTAGGATGAATGCGGAAATCGTGTTTATTTTTGGAAGAGTTCAGTCACGAATTTTATTATACCATTTATAGCTTTGCCACGTGAAAGAAATATCGACGACGATCTATCAACGAATATCCAATTTTCAATTAAATAAAAAAATAATCTTGATGAAAATTGATGAAATCATCTACCAAATTTGTCCTATTAGTACTTACTTACAATTAAAATATTAAGTTTTATTTAAAAATAAAAAATTCTGAATTTGAGAGAATTTGTCGGCGATATTTTTCTAATTGGTATAATAAAGTTCGTGACTGAAAAAACAAATCGTCGAAATTTTAGGATGAATGCGGAAACCGTGTTTATTTTTGGAAGAGTCCAGTCACGAATTTTATTATACCATTTAGTAAAATATCGCCGACAAATTCTCTCAAATTCAGAATTTGTTATTTTTGAATAAAACCACAGATAAGAATATACAGATGTGGATCTTGTATGGGCCATATTTACATTCTAAATTTCAATACCAAATTCCAATCCAATCCATTTAGAGCAGGACGTATATATTATAAAACAAAATGTTGTTTGAAGTTGGTTTATGTTTGCTTTGATATAATCAAAATAGCCATACGCGAAAAAAGATAAAAAAAGATCGAAATGTACATCCTGCTCTAAAAGGATTGAATTGGAATTTGGTATTGAAATTTTGGTATGTAAATATAGCCCATACAAGATCCACATCTGTCTATTCTTATCTGTGATAAAACTTAATATATTGTATGATATTTTAATTGTAATTATAATTACTAATAGGACAAATTTGGTAGATCAATTTCCCTCAAGATTATTTTTTTATTTAATTGAAAATTCGATATTCGTTGATAGATCGTCGTCGATATTTTTTCATGTGGCAAAGCAATTAAGATATGTCAATGCACAACATGTTAGCATTTAAAATTTAGTGATGGAAAAACTGACAACCCGAGTAACCATTCGTCACAAAAACACCACAAAATTGCCACAAAAAATGGTGAATGGTCGACCAAAATGTGGAATAATTTGTCACAAAATTGTTATGATGTTGTGGATGAGGTTGACGCTGATTGTGAAATTAAAACGAAAATTTTGTAAATTAGATTTATGGGTGTTTTGTGGAACATTTTGTGAATTTTTTGCGGAACTTTTTTTCAACGAATAATTTAAAATAAATATTTTTTCTGTAATTTGTGACCAAAAGCAACTTCCATTTTGTGGAAATTTGGTGAAATATGATCATATACACTTTTATTTGCATTTAATCGCAAAATATGCGCATTAGTATGTTGTAAAATTGTCAACAATAAATTGTGACAAAAACAAATTTGCATTTTGTGATAATTTTGCGACAATTTACGTAGAGAATTTGTAGCAAATTACACATGTAATTTGTCTCAAAATCGGCACATAAATATTCACAAAATTGTCACCGTTAATTTGTGACAAAAAGCAACTTCCATTTTGTGGAAATTTGGTGAGAAATTTTGTGATCACAATTTTTGGTTACTCGGGAATCGATCTATCACATTGCCATGAAATTTTCGATAAAGCAGTTGCATTCAGAAAATATCATGATTGTTTTCTCAACATGTTGCCAACAGTTGACGGGCCTGAAAGCGCTCAATTACTTTTAATATTAGGCGTTTTCGGAAATAGATCCTGAATCACTTTCAGGCTAACTTTCGGCCATTAAACTTATCCACCTATTTACGAACGAAAAAGACAGATTATTTTGAATTTCTTTGAATTACCTCTCAAAATTCATTTTCGACTTTTTGCTTTCATATCAAAATTTATTCTTAACTTTTTGTATGTGATGGGTCGCACTGCGACCTAAAAGATCTTTTGTGCTCCAAGCCCTGCATAATTATCCGTCCAGTCAATATGCAGGCTCTTAATGAACCTGATAATACTGCCGGCCGGTTTGGGATACATACTATCTGGGCTCATTACTCTCCCTCCTAGATGTTTACTGTATACTTCTACTGGAAAGACGGTAGCATAATAAATAATAATAAAGACCCCAATTATGATTGTCGTTGTCGTGTCCATATCCACCCCTATTATGATTGTCGAGTCGATCGACAATCGACACGACTCTGTATTGCGTTTTCTTTTTTTCATTTGATAAAAACAATACGAAAAAGGAAAAGCAACACAGTGTCGTGTCGATTTTCGGTCGACTCGACAATCATATAATAGGGGTCATCTTTTCGACGGCAAAAATTGGTATTATGAATGTCGATGACAAACGACGTTTGTCGTTAAAACGCCATTTTTCTGTCGATGAAATTTTAGTTCATGACAAGACATTCTGTGGGCCATATTTAATAAATAATCTAATAAAAACGCAATTTACACTAATTTTTAAGTAAAATAATTATTAATTTAAATACATAATAATTTATTTAAATCCCAAATATTACAAATTTATTTTATTTTCAAATTTTACAGTAAACATTTTTATCGAGTATACGGCAATTTTTTTTCGCCATTTTCACTGTTTTGAAACATGAAATATTGTAAATTTTTAAACACTTTCAGGATGAAAAAATTAAAAACCAATCACGTAATTTAACACAATTACACGATATTTATAATTAAATAACTAAAATCGATCAAATTTTGTCGATTTTTATTTTTATTAAAATATAAATAAAAAACGTAAACAATAAATTTTGTCACTTTGACAGAAGTTTTCTAAAAATATAATTCACGATTGCTAAGATAACAAAAAAATTCACGAAAACTCTGTTGATTTTTATATTAATGCGGCAACACTTCTGAGTCGTTTCGACGTCCTTAGGCAATGCCAAATTAAAATTGAGACGACAAGGCATAGTCGTGTCGATTGTTAATCGACTCGACAACCATAATTAGGGTGAATAACAATATTAGAAACCATTTAAGGCAAGGCTCCATGATACAACAAAACGTACGATTGTAACAAAATCGTTCGACTTGGCTTTCATGGAGCCTTGCCTTTACGCTTAGGATTAAAAGTGTAGCCTAGTAATACGTACATTTTTATACTCGTAACAAAAAGGCCAACTTTAAGTTTTAAGACAAGCTACTTTTAAGACGTTTGGAGAAAAAATATGTTTTTATCCATCGTAGAATTGTCCTTTAAGTAATATACATACATATAAAAGAAAATATGCCATAGTGTGTCACCGTTCTGAAATATGCCGTACTGAAACATGCCGTAGTGTCATTCTGTAATGAAATATGCCATAACAACAAGAACTATTTTGAAAAATGTTATTCTATCTGATCTTCCGTAAGCAAATTTTCCTTTTCCATTCTTAATTTTTGTTTCATATTCCAGAAAAAAATAATTTTGCCAATAAGTCAATCAGATTTTCACTGATCTGAATTTATTGTAAAACCATTATACAAGCAATGACATCATGATCATTAATCAGAGACGACGTTTTGTTTAAGTGAACTGCTCTACCACGAATATAAAGTGTCTCCTCTAATAGGTTATCGAACCCCAACTCCAATATTAAAATGATATAATACACGAGATATAGATATTATGATACAATATACTTACCTATATGTAGCTTGAAATCGCGCGAATAAATTTAATTAATTTATTACTGTAATTAATAAAATTGTATTTACAATCGCGAATCACGTTTTTTCAAGCGTAGTGTTGTTCAACAACAAAACCATAACCGAAAAGAGAAGAATACTAAACAATTTTTTTTTTTTTTTTTTATAAAATGTGGAGCTAAATCTTGGAGACCAATAAAACGTTAGTCAACTCCCATTGTGTGCGCACAAAGTATAATTTATATGTAAAACGAAGAAAGTTTAATTTATTTTTAGCTTTTGCTTTCGTCCAATCAGCGATTTGTTTTATTTTTATTTGATAAAAGTTTTTTTCTTCTACTATTCATATTTTACTGTATTGTATATTCGTACACTACAATTATTTACGTAGTACTATGGTTTTTATGTAAACGTAAGGTTTCGTCGTTTACTCGTTGAAATTACCGTACCCCATTTTTATGTTTTTTGTTTGTTTTGTAATACATTTTATTGATAACAATTGTATTTTATCGTTTTTTTTTTTTTTTTTTTTTTTTTGCAGCGCCCGTATCAATGGAATCCATGTTACCAAATATGTTACCGATGCCACCAGTAGGATTTCAATTAGTACGGGATCCAGCAACAGGTCAATTTTTATTTTTACCAACAACAACCTTAGGTATTATACATTTTTAGTTTTCTTCGTATACATATTTTAGTTTTCCCGTTTTATCCGATTTTCCTCTCTTTGTATATCAATATAACATGATACAAGGAATTAATAAGGTATGCTCAATAGATGTAATTACGCCATCCGGTGACAGAAATTTGTTTTTTATTTTTTGTTATTTCTCTATTTTATTTTGTTTTTAGCACGTCATTCGGTAGTATCGTGGTGCAGCATCGAATGACGTGCTAAAAAACAAAACAAAATAGAGAAATTTGTACAAAAAATAAAAAATAAAAAACAAATTTCTGTCACCGGATGGCGTAATTACATCTATTGAGCATACCTTATTAAGTCTTTGTATCATGTCAATATAAGATTAACACAACAAAACATACACTGATACATACATATTATTTTTATGATTTATCTAACAGTTTTTGAGAAAATATTTTTTTTTTTTTTTCAAAAAATAAGTTTAAAATTAAAGATGTTAAGCTTGTTTACGATCAAAACATTAGCAGTGAGTTGGAAGTGACTGACTTTTTAAAATTACTAACTTGGTGATGGGTTGCTATGTTAATTATTTATGAGTGGTGTAAACTTTATTATCAATTCTCAAAAGAAAATTGTGTACCTATAGCACGGTAACTATACAACATAAATTCATGCGCTGATATCTGTTCGAGATTTAGTACATGATACATATTTGTATACTGTTAAAAAATTTAAATAAATCTATAGGATTATCGAAAAATAGTGTAAGAGCACAGCACTGGAAGGTAGACTTCGAATATATCATCACAGACCCCCTATCATCCTTTAAACAATGATTTTCTATAGAATATTTGGTTAAAAGTATATAATTGATTACTTAATGAATTGGTTTCGTTTGTATTACGTTATTAAAATAATTTGTTCGTTCTAATAATAATGTTAATTTCAATGAGTAAGTAGAAACCAAGTAGTACACAATGTTTAAAAGAAAACTGTTTACTGTTTAAAAATTGGATTTGTTTAATAATACGCTGCGCACATATTACCGCTTGATATCAGTTGTTACCAACCAAATTCATCTTAACCCAAATCAAGTTGATACTCTTCTCGAAATCAAGTTCAATGTTATCTTCGAAACTGTTTTAAGAAAGGACAGCACATTGTCTAAACCTGGAGGTTAGAAAAGTGTTGCCAACAATCGAACATCGGAAACCCGGACAAATTTAACATAAACCCGGAGGGTTTTTTCATTAAATTATGATCATATAGCAAAACTTAAAGGAGACTAGTAATTTGGCCATGTACAGAGACCCATACCTATGAAACGTCTTAGTGAGTTGATTAATTGTTACTTTGTAGTTTAAGCATCAATGAGAAATAAATAATAGAAGGAAGTTGTTTTAGCAATATTTAGAGTTATAATACCACAGAAGCTTTCTTTTGTGACTTAATATACAATAAATAAATCAATGTTTTAAATTATTGCTCCGTCAAAAATATTACATTTTTTGGTTGTAAGTAAAATGGACTACATTTCCAAAGAGGACTGAAAAAGTTCCAAATGGCCTTACCAATTATATTTTCGGTATTTTCAATTGACATCTCACCAATTCTAACAAATACCACACAACAAAAAATCTCCTTTACAAATTTCGAGTAAACACACACAAAAAGCTTTAAATATACTCGTAAAACTTCGAAAAAACTTGGAGTCCAGCAATAATTTTAATAAATCTTACTCATTGCTAAGATTAATTCAACTCCAAGCTAAACTCAAGTAATATAGCATAAAGCGAATAATCTCGAAAACTATAACAAAATCTCGAACAGTCTACACCAAACAAATTTCAAATAAGCTTGCGAAAACCTCGAAAATTTCATAACTTATCGTAAATCCCGATTTAAGCTTAATTATGTAAGATCACAGCAACTACAGCAGTTTGCCAATTTAGGGGAATACTGAGAAACTCGGATTGATTCGAATGATTTCGGAATAGTCGAATAATCTTAAATTATTCAAAAATTTGTCGAATAATCTCGATATTCTCAAAAAATTTCAAATATTCTCCGAAAATCTCGAATAAATTTAGAATGGTGTAGAATAATCCTCAATGATATTAAAAACTATATTTCTCCTAAAAATAACTGAAATAATAAGATTTCGAGAATCTCCTAACAGGTAGGACTTAGGGTGCTTCTTATTTATAAGGTAATCATTTTTTTTAAATATTCGTCGGGGCACCCTTTTAGATGATTTTTTGTTGTTGAAAAAATGATCCTGTAAAAAAATTAGAAATTACTTTCAGAGGGCGCTATCGGTGATTAAAATATTGCTATGCCTTCAGATAATGCATTATATAGAAATAATTAAATTCATGATTTAAATAATTCAGTTTATTGATGGTAACCATTAAAACAATTTACAATCTCCTCTACTCCAACCAGGGTGGAATTCTTCCTGTCAGAATACTTCAGTTTATACTTCTGGACAACCAGTAACTTGACTTATTTTTGTTCTTCATTGTTGGTTTGAATTGTGCCATATACTCATCTATTAACGCTACTCCTCGCTCAGCGGTGTTGGTAATAGTTGGTTTTGTTGATTTATATTCTTCATTATTTTGCCACTCTGAAGCGTCTTTTTTAACAACCCAGATGAAATTCCGTTAATCGTAAAAAAATTTATAGTCTGGGAAGAAACAAAGTCCTCAAGTTTCTTGGTCTGGATCACCAATAGGTCCACAGTTGCCCTATTTAAAGGAATCTCATCGGTAGTATTCTTTAAAGCTTGTACCATCTTGTTATTGCAAACTTGATCATCAAAAAAGGCAAATGAAACTACATAATTCCTCTGATAGGTACCAGAGATGACCAAGGAAATTCTTCGTGGCAACTGCTGAAATGGCTGCTTATGACTCTTGTAAGAATCGATGTCTTGCAGAATCTGAAGATTATTCCGAGGGCTAATCGAGCTAACGGAGCTCTGTACCATGCTGGGATGTATAAGCGAACTGTGAAAATGTATATGTCACGGATTCCCCTTTTTTCGTTAACATAGTCAAATAAAACGTCTAAGCGCTGTATTTGCAAATTCGAATACCACTTAGAAAATTAAACAAATTTTTCAACATAAATATCATGTAATTGATGTTTTATAAGATACCCTTTACAACAAACCAACCCAAAAAAAAGAAATCAAAACCATTAAATTTTTTAAACCCAATAAATAAATAACAAAAGCATTGTAATTGTTATTTGTATAGTGGGGCCACAAAATATAATTGGTAACACATTGTAAAACAAAATACCTTATAGGGGTTATCCTCCACTCGAACGCAAATAAGCTTTACTCTAGAAAATAAGAATACTATGTAGATTGATTTTAACATGGCTTTTTCAATTAAACATTTATTTTTTCGAGTTTTACCTTCGAGCTACTTTGGACTTCTTGATGCCGTAAATAAAATCAAGGTCAAGGCAATCAAGCAAAGTAATTCACGTAATATATGAACTTTTCAAGTTGATCTATATCGAATTATTAAAATTTTGAAAAACTTGTATTCTAGTAACTTAAAACATTTAACTTGAATTAGACGCGCTCTGGGCACTTTATTCGGATAAAACGTCTAATAGGCGCACTATTTGATTAAAGCGCCTAGGCTTTTCTTTACGGTGGTAGAAGTAGGTGTTGTAACGTAGGATTTAAAATAAATGCTGCTCCTCGATCTCTAACCTTCGCCATGTCTAAATTTGCAGCCAATTTGTAACTCAATATCGATTTCCTTCGACGTCTTCGCCGTTTTCGAGCAGGATCTTCTTTTGATGTTATTAGTTCTTCAAAACTCACAAGTGTGATTCTACCAATTTTTGCTTCAATTGTAATGTTCTCGTCTTCACTTTCGGATGTGGAATACTGAAGGATGATTTTTTTTCGGTCTGTACTTTCCATTTCTTCACGCACTCGTTTTATTTTCAGCGTTTCTTGTTTTTTTTTCGTTAATCAGTTAATTTCTTTGTCAAAATGTTATCAATTTTACAAATACCAAAACCTTTATAATCGGAGCAATTTTTTTGGGGGCTGAAAGTTGGTCCAAATAACGGGTTTGGCTTTACTTATTTCATTGTTTAATAAAACTGCATTATTTATAAACAAACATTATTTGTTTACCTATATAATTCCAAAGCGTTCCTAAATATACAAGTCGTCAGGTTAAAATTCGAACTTAATATATAAAGTCATACCATTTGTTGAATTTTTTTTTATAATAAGCCATTAGTGTCACCTACTTATAAACAGGGCTGTGGAGTCGGAGTCGAGGAGTCGAACTATTTTAGCGGAGTCGGAGTTGGAGTTGGGAAAATTCTGACCGGATTTTATGTTTTCTTTCCCTCCTAAAATGCACCTTACCCTAAGTTAGAAAAATACTCCAATCAGTATATTTGACCCCCGGTCAATTTTATAAAGGTTGGCGTAGCGTAATGTATTACTTAGCAAAAATCTTAAAAATCCTCGCAACACAAATAAAACATCGTTAACATATATGCATAGAGAAATTGTTCTGCTTGATAACGAGATATTACTTACGGAAATTTATGTTATAGTGACCAGCCGTAATCTTCATCTATTAACCACTAAGAAAATCCTGTTGAAAAAGTAGAAGCGAAACATGAATTCTAAAAATTTCTAGATGACCATGAGAAATCGAAACGACTTCGGATTAGAATAATTCAGAAATCGAAACGACTTCGGATTACAAAATTCAGGATTTATTTTTTTGATGGCTGGGAGAAAATGGAAAAAAATCCACATAAGTACGAGTTTTAATATTCTTGAGGCCATGCTAATTTTAAGAGCAAATTTGTAATTATCTGCAGTAGTAGTGTTGAGAAAATGAAGATTAAAGTTTTGAAATTGAATGGGATGAGAGAATTATACGTATTACCTCATAACTTTTTTATTTTTAAGCGATTTTCACCTAAATTTGATACAATCTAAATAGTGGACAAATTTAATTATTTATGTGAAATTCATAAAAATCGCTTAAAGTCACTTAGGCGACTTTTGCTTTTAAGTACAGTTCATTTTATAGCAGTTAAAATTTTAGTACAAAGTCACAAAAAATTGTCATTTGTCACTTGATCAGAATCAACGGTGGTTTATTCTGTAAGCAATATATGAATTTTGTGAATTTTATGGAAATTTAGCAAGACGGGATTATGTAAGATATTTCAAATTTTTGAAATCTTACATAATCGCGTTTTAATCTAAGAGCGACTTGATGAATTGTAAGTTCTCGAAACTTGTAACTCGAAATGCAGGAGATATAGTATAGGTGAAATTGAAATGTGGATGGATTACAACCACCGTATATATAACTTGCTGTGAATTTGAAGTGCATCAGTCATCAGTATAAATTTACTTGGTAAAATCGGTTACTATCGGTTAGACTAACCAAAACGTTTAGATAATATATCGATTGACATTAACCGTTTTTCTATGCTACTGGTTCTAAGCGAGCTATTTAAAATTATCAAATAACTTGTTTGTATAACTATTTTAAAATTGCGGAACCCCGAAACCTTCGGTGATTTTTGAAATAAAATATAAAAATGCCCCTAATAGGATTTACATAATAATAAAATATTAGAAAACAAGAATACGTTTTTTCAAAGTAAATTTGTGCATATGTAAGTCACAATTGTTGAAAAAATTAATTTGATTTATAAGCAGATAAGTTAGAAAATGACTTGTTAAAACTTTTCGTGTTAAAAAAGCGATGTCGTGCGATTTGAACAAATTTGATTGTGTATTTAATTGTAATTGAATCGTTTGCGAAAACGGGAACGAAATCCGGCAAAATGTTACCAACTCCGGAGCTCCGGAGATATATGTACCTCCAAACCCGAAGACTCCGAATTAAAACATTCGAGTTGGTAACCCTATAGGTTAGAATTGGGGGCCCTATTATGAAATTTTCGATAGCATTTATTTTCGATAATTTCGAGAGTTTCGAATTTTCGATGATATCGAAAATAGCTATTATGAAATAATCGATATCGAAAATCATTTTTATTTTAGTTTCAAATCACATATGTAATTATTTTTAAATTAAAATTTTTTAACAAAACTAATTTTATTATTAAAAATAAATTTTCTAAAAACTCGTTTACTTATTATTATATCCAAGCAAACTGCGTCATTATTTTAAACTTTTAGTGTAGGCCTGTTAAAAATAATTGTAAACAAATCGTAAGAACTACAACAACAAAATTTATTTTGTAGTAAATATGTAATAATTTTAAATTAAAAGAGCACTTTTATTATCAAAAATTACTATATTAACATCGCGATTTTATTTGCGTTCTAAATAACCTTACTATTTTCCTCTCATCGACTGGTTTTTCTGGAGGACCTGCATAGTTCAATCATTTACGAACGAAAGGCCTCGCTAAGAGGACAAAATAATTATGCCATAGAAAACAAAAGGCCTCTATAAGAGGATATGTGAAGTATGGCATAGAGATAACCATGGAGATTTCCGAACAAACCGGATATGCAATTTGACATGCGTCTTGGAAAAGGGATCCTGAAATGATTTTTAAATGATTTTTTTGGAATATTGCCAATTAGGATGGAAATTGGCTATTCCTTAACCAATTACGAAGAAATTTAATATGTATGTATGTGCGTTAGAAATGGGATTCTAAAATGATTTTTACTGAAGCTCTGGAATATGGTGAAGAAGGATGGAACTTGGCTGAGAGTTCTGGAATATTGCCAAGTAAGATGGAACTTGGCTTTTTCTTAACCGATTTTAGTGGAATTTTTTATTGGCGATGGCAATGGGATTCTAAGATGATTTTTGAATGAAATTCTGGAATTTGGTCAACTAGGATGGAACTTGGCTATTCCTTAAACGATTTTAGTGAATTTTTTTTATTGGCGATGGCAATGGGATTCTAACATGATTTTTGGATGAAATTCTGGAATTAGGCCAACTAGGATAAAACTAGCCTACTCATTATCTGATTATGATGAAATTCGACATGCATTTCATATTTCAGAACTTTATCCAAAAATCATTTTAGAATTCTATTTCCATCGCGCATGTAAATTTTTACTAAAATCGGTTAAGGAATAGCCAAGTTTCAACCTAGTTGGGCATATTCCAGAACTTCATCTAAAAATCATTTTAGAATCTCATTTCTATCTCACATGCCAATTTTTTACTAAAATCGGTTAAGGAACAGCCAAGTTCCGTCCTAGTTGGCCATATTTCAGAACTTCATCTAAAAATCATTTTATAATCCCATTTCGATCTCGCATCCCAAATTTCACTTAAATCGGTTAAGGAATATCCAAGTTCCATTGTAGTTGGCCATATTCCAGAACTTTGTCCAAGAATCATTTTAGAATCCCATTTCCATCGCGCATGCCAAATTTCACTAAAATCGGTTAAGGAATATCCAAGTTCCATTGTAGTTGGCCATATTTCAAACCTTAAGAGTATTACAAAAAAAGCTCTCATTCTTTAAGGATTAAGCGTTCCACCACTTCAGTCCACAAAACTTGTGGCTTCCTTGAATTGTAAGGAATTTAAATAATTTTTGGCAATGCCCAATGCCTACGTTTTTCTCCGTAAAATCCATTAACATTTCAAATTGTTCATTGTTTGTTGCAGTCGTATTGGGAAAATTAAAAAATTAATAATAATATTAATATTAAAATATTAATACGATATAACACAAATTTAATTTAAATATAAAATAAAGGTTTATTTACAACTCACATTTTGAAAAAAATATTTTTATTTATTAAATATTGCAGTTTAATTCTATTAAATTACGTTGATGAAATAAATTGGTCGTCACCTCAAGAGCAGTCGAAAATTTTCGATATTATCGAAAAAAACACTATCGAAAAATTTCGTGATCGCTCATTTTCGATAGTATCGAAAAAAAAAAACGAAATCGAAAAATTTCGTGATAGGTCAATTTCGATACTATCGAAAAAAAAAACGCTATCGAAATTTTCATAATAGGGCCCCAGAAGATTAGAATGTGAGAGGTATAGGAAAGTAGAATTTATAGGATACACCTTTTGAATCTACAGTGGTGGTATGTATTATAATTAAGCCAAAATTAGTAGAACACATATTTTGACCTATAAAGTCCCAAAATTTTTTTTTATTTCAGTTTTTTTGTTTATTTTAAATAATTCTTAGGTATATAATCAAATGATGTTACAATTCATACGTTGACAATTACAGTTTGTCGAACAAAAAAAAATTAAAAATAGTTTTTTTGGGTGACATTTTAATTAAGCCACTTACTTGTAAAACTAAATAATTTATAAAAAAATCATTATTTAATCGGGAAACCCTTTTGCTTCAAGATTACACTTCTTCTCCTGCCTATACTATTTGTAATAGAGGCATTTTGGGCTGGCGTTGTATTCTTCCAAACCTCCAGAATTTTGGCCCATAAATATTCTCTGTTTGTCTTTTTCTTAGTGGGCCCTGGGAGCGCCCCGAAATCTTGCATAACAAAATCTTGCAAGTACAAAATCTTGCATTTTTTAAAAATCATGCAAATCAAAATCTTGCTAACCCAAAATCTTGCAGTTACAAAATCTTACAAGTACAAAATCTTGCAAGTACAAAATCTTGCAAATACAAAATCTTGCAAATTCAATATCTTGCATTTAAAAAATTTTGCAGTTTTATTATCTGTACCTACCTGTCTTTAGTATCTAACATAATATTAATTGCGAATTCATAAAAGTTCAATATAATAAAAAAAAAATAAAATAAAAAAAATTGTACAGATAGCGATCCGGATAACTATGTGTCAAGAAATACGGCTAATATTAAAATTAAAATGGAAATCTCCTTTTTCCAGAATATCTCAACATAATATTCTGGTTAAGAATATTTAATCGTGGACATTTGATTTTTGATATCTTAAGCAAAATTCTACTGTATATAATTATCATTATACAGTAGAATTTTGTCAATGCGATTTGTTATCTTGCACAACAATTGCTCGTACATTTATAGAATCGCGCGCGCAAGATTTTGTAATGCAAGATTTTGTAATACAAGATTAAGGCGCTAACCCGAGGGCCCTACCATTTTACCATTTTCCTTGCCGTTCTAAATACGCCGTTTAAACTTTTGGATTACCCTCGGGGTGCTGATAACGCCACCATAGTGGAAGACCGCTATAATCATCTAAATTCTGATCGAGAACTTCGATATATTTAAGGACATCCACAATTCCATCGACGTATCCGACGTATTCCATCCCACGTATGGTCTCCCATCACGCCCAACCATGCTGGAACCACTCTCATCCTGTCAAACTACCAAATTACAAAATGCCCCAGGAGGCCTTGCCAAACGCTTCCCAGCAAAAGCAATTCTCTCGGCCACGTTCCGGTTGCCTAATTGTGATTTCCCCCTCAACAAAGCAAAATTGGCTTAATTATAATACCACAACTGCAGAAATTAGCATTTTATTTTCGAAGTGATGATGAGGTGTGTTGATTTTCGTTTTTGAATTTTTACATAGTGAAGTTGGCTGTAATTTTTCCTTATCTTCCTTATATGCTATTTTTTTAAGTTAAATTAAACAGGCAAAAGCAGAAATTTTTTTCGTTTGAGATGCTCTATGTGAGTCGTAAACATAATCTTTACCTTTAGATATTAAATGAATTAAAATAGTCTTATGAAATGCGTTATAATATGAAATAATCGTTTATATTGTTATACAAGGTAGAAACGGCACCCCAATGCAAAACTAGTTTACTGCCGTGCTAAGTAAAAAAAAGTCATAAGCGCCAAAAATCGAAAAATGCGATAAGGCCATATTAGAATCTCTCAAACAAAAACCTATATTTCTGTTTTTTTTAAAAGTCAAAAATCGTTCATCAAATGCCATAAAATCACATTATTTATTAGTACAATAACATACAGCGTATTTGTTAGTGTATGTGAAAAGAGGGGCATAATACTCGACCAAAGAAAATGAGAGTAGCGCAGACACTGGAGTAGAAACAAATTTTACCCGCAGTGCATTTTTTTTTTAATAGAACATTTTGAGAGCAGAAAGAGTATTCTTTTATCCTCAGTGTAAAATTTTTCATTCAATCGAACTCAACGTGAGAAATCGTTTAGCAATATTATCGCAACGTAACGTAATGCTGCTTTAATGAAATTAATTGAAATTTTATCACAGTCACTCTAAACTAAATATATGTTTTTTTTGTGCGAAACTACATAGTTAACTACATTTTTGTCGATTTTGAGTTATGAATGAAAATAACTCGACAATTGTCTAAAGTTTCAAAAATTAATTTCAGTTTTCCAATATTTTTCTCCATTTCTCCAGGAAATCTAAATAAAAATGAGTAGGTAATTACTACTAAAAGCTACTGCGACTTTTTATTTCAAATGCGTTTTCTGACAAATTTACATTTTGCAGTTAACTAGTTTTATGTGTCGGTATTATTCCACTCACAGATGGAGATGCTGTCTAACAGATACCACTGACAAATGTAGGAGAGTGTTTCGGCCAGTTACGATACGGGTTCGCTGAAGAGTGATGCCGACTCCTCTAAAACCGAGCAGATCGTATTCAATAAAGCATTTCCGTCACCCGAAGATGCGTGGAGACTGTTGTCGTGTCGTGTCTAGCAAACACGATATCGGAATCATGAGAAAACTTCTAATTCTGCTATCTGTATATTAAGTAGGGCATCAAATTTTTGGTCAAAAAGTAATTCCGGAATTTTTGAATTTGAATGTTCTCGATTTCGGAATTCCGAAATCAATTCCGGAATTGAATTTTTATTCAATAATCTCTGATTAAAAATTAAAAATCAACGTTTTACAAAAAACAAGTTTTTTTTTTATTTCGATTATTTCGTTTTATAATAAATGTTCATATTTATGAACGATGCTAAATCGCAGCTACTACTTACACAATTTTTACCCACCACGGTTGCACTAGTGCACTAATTTCGATCCAAGTGAAATTTCACTTGGGAATTTCCAAAAATCAGGCACAAAGTGGTCGATTGGACGAAAACGTTCCAGTGACCGTGTAAGTTTAAGTGAAAATTCAAAAGAGTGATTTTTTGTCAGCACTTGCTAAAATTCTCTATAGAAAACCTGCTCGTTTTGCTGATACGCAAATACACATAATATAATTTTTAGCTGTATTAGTCACTACGAAAAGCCATATAAAAAAAAATTATATTTTGTCATTTATCACTCACACCACTCAATGTGCTATCAAACACACTATGTACGCCGACTGATATTTGAACATTTTCAGTCTCTATTCTATGCTCTATATCAGTACTTCTCAAACTGTGGGCCGCTGTCCCGTGCCGTGGAGCTGTTGCCAGGAAGCCTTAAAACTTCGCCTCAATATCTCTAATAACTGCACAATTTCCTCGAACACATATGTCTGAATCTGCCTATTATCAATGACCGCTACGGTTTTCTGGGTTAATGTTTTTTGTGAGATGTCTGATGTATGAATTTCACAATCACGAGAATTTTGGTAGGCAAGTTCTTATTCTATAATGAACATGAACAGGAATTTCAGATCGCAACTGAGGCCTTTTATGAAGTAACAGCATTTGTAAATCAGAAGTCGATATTCGAAGTTCGGAAGTTTCGGAGCTAAATTTAAAGTAAAAACTATAGGAATTTAGCTCTATGAAAATTTACGAATTGAAAATGTACGTATTTAGTATGTAATATTAAAAAATTACTCGTACTTTAATTAAATTTGAAATTTCAAATGACAGCTTGTCAAATTTGGCATCGAAAATTTCAATTTGGTTGAATTTTATATCACGTTAGTATTGAGAACTCCAAATCGAAAATTCCAGGGTAAGTCAATTTTCTAAAAATTAAGAACCAAAGTTTGTGAATCAAATCACTACAAATAGTAATGGAAAAATTCTGACAATTTTTTGCTAAATTACGGATATTACAATTAAAAAATTATCGAAAACCGGAAATTCAAAGTGCGGTAATTTTCGAATGCCTGGGACCAAAAAAACTGAACTACTATCATCTACTGAGAAGTAACTCGTCATAAATAAAATTTCAAATTTGGGATATAAAATTTCTAACTCTGAATTTTGTACAGAAAACTTAATTTTTTTTTTTTTTTTTATTGTTTTAAGTATTTTCAGAATTTTTATTTCATTCACCTAAGTAAAAACCATTTGATGCTAAAATTAAAAACGAAGCAAATTCGGGTCGGAGTATCCAGAATAGTCAGCTCAAAAATGTTTAGCTGTAACTTTAGAATCATTTCGTTATCTGTTCTGCTCCACTCTTATGTCTAGTTAAAATATTTAGTACCGGAGTTTTTACAGAAGCATCCAATTTTTAATAGTTCCTTATGCCGAATCTTTTCAAGTTTTTTAAAATGTTTAAGAGATTTTTGGAATTCTACAATGTTTGCATAAAAGAATTTTGTAATCCTACAAATCGGATGAAGCTGAAGGAATATTTTGGGTTGGTAGAACATTTTTTTAAATTGTGGATTACGGACATGAATTACAATTGATAGTGTCTCAGCTGCGCGGAACGTCTGAGATCCTTGAACAATAATGCCCAAAATTCTTGCTGTAAATTCATTATTATTGAATAAAATTTTTGGGGACCTGGATTTCATTTCTCTGATTTCGGGGACCGCAGTATGAAACAGTGCTTCTCAAATTCAATAAATTTTATGAATTTTATAAATTCCATCAATTCTATAAATTATATAAACTCCGCAAATTCAATAAATTTATAGAATGAAGTTTTAAAATTCAGTAAATTCAGCAAATCTCATAAATTGTTTACTTCTTAAAAATTCTGTAAATGTGATTTATTTTATAAGTTCTTCAAAGACTCTAATTATGTTTATAAAACCTCTAACTATAAATATTAAGGGTTTTATAAATTCCATTAATTCTATAAATTATATAATCTCCGCAAATTCTATAAATTTTGTAAATTCCTCAAATTTTATAGATTCAAGAACCCCATGAATTGTTCTTCTATAAATTGTTCAAGTCTGTCAGTTCTATAAATTCTACTTACCCAAATTTGGCTATTTTTAACAATGCCTTAATTTCTATAAATTCTACAAATCGAATAAATTCTGTAAAGCCTATACATTTTATTATTTCTATGGTTTCTATAAAGTCTAAAAATTCAGTAGGTTAGGTTTGGTTAGTTGGAGTGTCACAGAATGTATCCCCTTTACCCTTACTGGAACTATTTAGAATTATTTAGGTCGAATTATGTAAAATTATGTTGAAATTACTTAAATTAGTGTGAAAAAAAGAAATTCATTAATTCTGAATTAAGTGTTTTCAGTTCCGGAATAACCGAAACCAAAATATGGGCCGGTATTCCGGAACACCGCAATTCCGAATTCCGGAATTGAATGCCCTAATTTACCTGAGCGGTATCTGTATACATATCTGATTTAGTCTGATTTAGAATAAAATTCTACATTATGCCTGTTAGAAGAGGAATGAGGGAGGTTATATAATTTTAGTTTTTTTAAGTTTCCATGAAATTCGAAACATTTTTTTCAATCATTATCGATTTAGTCAAGGTTTTGGGATTTTAATAAATTAATTTTTGTTTTTTTATTACTTGGTTTCTTATATTAACAATTTACCGCAATCTTTGTTGTATGTAATTAAAATTTCATTAAGGGTTTAATTGCACCGAACATAATAGTACTTATGCATAAGCATGTATATACCTAGTCTTGATGTCATCATGTTCTATACCATGCATCTATAATGCTATCGTCTTAATGTTTCTTAAATATAGATCTCAAAATATTTAACGACCAGCTTCTCGTTTAACACAATTTCCATTTAATTATTGTGTGAAGATTATATGCCACTCTTAAAATAATCCGCCTAAATTAGACTAATACCTCTTCTCTCACGCATCCATAAATCTTTCGAACAGAAATACGTAAAATGAAATACATTTCAATCGTAAATCTGTTTATTGACATTTATGATGTTTTGATCGTAAATCACATACATCTTAAGTAAAAAATTAAAAATAAATTTTAATAAAAAGAAAATTATGGTCGGTATGGTAAGTATTCAATGTTACTAATACGTGGCTATATACAGTCAAACCTACTTCGAGAATTTTTGTTAGTTTCACTGTAAATAAATTATATAAAGTATGTACTAAGAAAATATTTGTTT
The DNA here is from genome assembly GCA_963556165.1 of Tipula helvola. Lineage (NCBI taxonomy): Eukaryota > Metazoa > Arthropoda > Insecta > Diptera > Tipulidae > Tipula > Tipula helvola. The sequence goes on along the minus strand of OY744481.1, from coordinate 174,709,735 downwards.
CGTAATTAGATAGTATCAGTAGTGTACCGTGTATTTACTGTTTAAATCTGCTTTGCAATTAACTTTCTCGTAACTAAAAACAAAAAAAACTTTTTTCAATTAACTCATTTCGCATTTCGATTTTAGTTTAATATTTTTATTTTTTTTTATTTTCCTTCCCGCCAAATTTATTTCTTTTAGATAAAATATATATCTCTTACCTAGAACCATTTCAACAAGCCGTTGTCTGGCCAACTTATCCTCAAACATCTATTCAACCTCATTTGCTATTACCACCGTTGGCGCAACAAATTCAACCGCCACCATTAGCACCACTCCAACTACTCGGATCGGATTATTTAGCAACCGCGAGTACAACGCTGCATCAGCACACCCAAACGCATAGTACAAGACTAGTAGCACTCACCGAATCAAAACGAAAACCAAATACAACAATCCCATTACCGATTCCTTCGCATACGTTAATTAAAATCGAAGATTGTAGCGGAAGTACAAATGGCACAAATAGTACAACACACCACCATCATTTGCAGCAGCAACACCATCATCACCACCAACATCACCAGTCGACGATATTCGAACAGGAAAAATCGACAATACAAACAGCGACAATCGCTACTGCGGTACAAACAAATGACCTACCGACACAATTGTATTACCAGCATCCGGGTAATTTGATACAAATCGCACCGACAAATCATCATCATCATCAGCATCAACCACAGCAACAACAGCATGCACAAATGGCATCGATTGAGGCTCCATTGGATTGTCGTAATAATATTACACCTCCCCTAATTCAAGTACCTGCCGAAACGTCAGCATGTTTAACACCGCCGTCCGATCAACCACAAAATTTAACCACCACCTGTAATATACCTGAAGTACAAGACGCCAATATCCAAACGGATTCGTTGAGCGAAGATGAAAATACGAATCATGGCCATGATGATTGTTCAATGCCAGAGCATTATAACGACGATACTAGTAACCAGTGCCATAAACTAGACGATAATGAATGTGATGATACGATAAATAATTGTGATATTATTGCAAATAGTAATAGTAATAATAATAATAATAGTAATAATCTAAATGATAGTAACAACAATAATAAACTAAACGATGATATTCCGCCAACCCTGACAAATGGATGTAGCGTGCAAATTATTGAGAACGAGAAAATTGAAACAAAACTCTTTGGAAAATGTGATGTTATTAAGTTGGCGATCCCGTTGCAGAGCAACGAGGTACCCGATGAATTAAATTCAATGACGGACGCAAATACCGAGTACGTAAATCAGATGCCACCACTAGTGGCCACAACAAATTTTTCGATTGCCAACAGTCATCATCATGTTAGTGAGGTAAACCATATGATGCAAGTGCAAATTGCTGAGGCGGTCGCAACTATACTCCCACCACCCGAAATTTGTACTTTACAACCAGAAACGCACCATGTCGAGAATAATCATATGATTGAAGATGAAATAGTCGATCGAAAATGTGTTCCGCTCGTCAAACCGAACATTGAAATGCACAATCAAACTCCAATCCACGTCGATGTCAGTGGACTCGAATTGCTGTCTAACAGCATAGAGGCATTCGAAAAGAAAGCTTTTATTAAAAAAGAACCAATCGACGAAGGATCAATGGATGAAACTGAAGAGCACGATCAACAAATCGTCGAACAAATTATGACACCAAATATTGTAACAACAACAGTAACAGCAGAGCTGGCGAATAAATCTTTAGCCACTGATGATGCCGCCGAGCTCGAAGGTCTAAATTTATTATGTGCCCTAGCCGAACAGCGATTTCAAGAAGAAATCGATCAACGCAATAAGGCTGTGACTAGTCCGTCGAGCCCGTTAAATGATAACACTGTTTCCGGTGAACAGCAATTTGGTAAAAAACGTAAACACAAACACTCGAAGTCATCGAAAAAATCGAAAGATAAGGATCGTAAAAAGCGGAAGCATTCATCGACTGGGGCGGAACACGAGGAATGCGAGGAGAACGACAATGATATAGACGATGATCTAAAGGAGACCCTTACCAAGCACACAAAATGTAAAAATGAAAAATGTTGTCACGAGAAATGTGATTATCCGACACCCGTGGAACTATTCAATGCCATGGAAATCGACATGAAACAAAAATTGGCCGACATCACAAAAAAATGCCAAGAAAAGAAGCGTGAGCTCGACGAAATTAGTCCATTGCTTATCAAGCACACACCAAACACAATCATAAAATCCTCAACCCTATTTGGTGGCACAAGCCTAACGAGTAGTACACCGATCACAACGCAATCGACATCATCAATATTCTCGAAAATCACTTCGGTTCCAGTTGTGTCACCAAATTTTTCCAATTCGTCTCAATCCGAGAGTAATTTAGTTGAACTTCCAAAATTATCGAGTGACACGGATTCCAGTAAATACGATGATTTCGATATAAATTCAGGGGCGAACGACAAAAATATGACACCGTCGAAACGAAAGCTTGGCATCCCAAAAAAACATGACAACGATAATAATTTGACCGAAACGATATACGCGAAAAAAAAGAGTTTGGTCGGTTACATACTCGCTTCGAAAAATCGTAATGCCACCAATACTAATGTGAAAGGGAATAAATTCCTATACTCATCATCATCCTCATCACCGTCCGGTGCAATGGTGACGAGTGGTGAAACACAAAAAAAACTAGCCAGTAAAATTAAAGTGGAAGATTACGACTCAAACAGTTGTCACTCCACATTCAATGCAAGTACAAATAATAATACCAATAATTTCCAAATGTCACAGCTAAGCAGCACACTTAATTTTGCCTCCTCATTCAAAGTTGAGGCCACGTCGTGCGAGAGTCCGAAAAATATTTTTGGTGAAAGTGCGAAAAAGGTGAAGCATCATCATTCAAAGCGGAAGAAATCACGGTCAAAAGATCGAAAACATCATCACCACCATCATCATCATAAGAAGTCGTCGGAAGCGAAAGACCGGAAGCGGAAGATCGATAGTATGTGCACGTTAACTGAAACGATGTTAGAAAAGGATGGAATTCGTGTGATTACCGTGATGGGTGGCCTATTTTACGCCGGCCGGTTGAGTGCTATTCAGCCACCAGATGTTTATGCGGTTACACTGGATGGAGAACGGGGTAATCGGCCGCATATTATGTCGCGCGAAGAAGTACTTCGGGATGCTGTAAGTATAGAATTATGATCTATCCCGGTTTTTCTTCACTCTCAATTGAAAATCCAGCTCCTCAATATTTAATAACTTTAACAATTTTTGTTCTTTTACTTCATTAGATGATCGAAGTTGCACCACAGAACGTCGATGAAATTCCACCAGGTACACGAATTTGTGCATTTTGGAGCCAACAATACAGATGTCTATATCCGGGAACGGTCGCGGAGCCGGGATCTCCCGACTCTATAAACGACAAAAAATTTGTTAGTGTTGAATTCGATGACGGCGATAATGGTCGTATAGCAGTTGAAGACACTCGATATTTACTAAGCGACTATCCCATCGTTGGTAAGCATACGCAACTAAACCAACCACAAGCATTACGATACAATAATAACAATTTTGTTATTCTAGAATACGATCCTAACCCATTGCTTAGTTTGGGCAAGCGTAAAAGACGTTCGAGTCAAAGTAATCCCGAGGCACAAAATGAAAACAGTCTTGGACTATCGAAATCAAACTTTTTGCAATCATCTAATGGTAATAACGACAGTGATGAGGATAAGAATGGCGATAAATTGGCACAAAGGTAAGAATGCAATACAAAACCAAAATCGATTTCTTACGTAACCGTAACAAAAAAAAATCTTTCTTATCTGTCCCCACAGAGAACGAAAACGTCTCAAGAAAATCAAAAAGGATAAATTAAAGCAACAATTATCATTGGATTCATCAAATGGTGATGTTGCCGCCACTACACCTGAACAACAAAAGAAACACAAACGGAAGCATAAGTGTGCCGATGAATTTTGTAAACATCGTAAGCATAAAAAACGAAGAAAGCATAAGAAGCATCATCGTGAAAATGAATTGTCGGCTGAAGATGATGCATCATCGTCACGTGACGATACAGATAGTAAGGATAAGTTGACCTATGAAATTATTAATAAGGCAGAGATTTTGGCGAATAATTCATTTGAGCCGGCCTCGAAAGACAGTGATGATTTTGATCCGTCAATCAAGGAGGAGACAATGACCGAGGAAGAGGTAGCCTCGTCGGTGACAGAAAGTTCGGGTTCATTTTATGTAAGTAGTTTTAAGTGTAGTATCTTAATTCATATTTTGTTAGCAGCAAATTTTAATTAGCACACTACGTACAAATTAACCAATTTGAATGGTACTTATAATAAGAAAATTATCTTATGTTATTATTTTGTTACATCATAAATTATCTTTCATTGGCCCATTCATGAGAAAAAAGTAAATATTTGACCAATACGAGAAAACTTTTTATGTAAGAAGAATTTCTATAATTATGATGAATTGGCCATTCTAATTTTATTTACTTTATATTCTCTGCTCCATACCAACATTTTCGACCAATGGTGGGTAATTCTTCAAAAGAAACAAAAGAAAAAAGTCCAGTCCTTTGATATTGCGTTGAAGCAAGAGAGGTTGTTGCTTGGACGGTGGTGCCTGTCTATTTTGAAGCGAGGAGAAATCATTTCGCTGCACTTCGATGACGGTTTTAATGTCCATCTTTAATTCACCGGATTCGTTGCGCGAGTAGCGCTGCTACGTGAATGAAAGTATGTAGCTAGTTCTCTTAAGTAGCGATATCTATCTGTCAGGCTAGATTTTTGAATGTTGAGAGCCTGATGATCATGCAATTCTCATATCTTTCGTCTGCAAAGCCGAAAAGTCGGTTACAGAATGTAAGCTCACACGGTTTTATAAGCATTCTACTATATTGAAGAGCAAATGGGCCGACTAATTTAACGTTAACTAGGAATCTCGTCTAATAGAATACCAAACACACAACATGTTTTCAAAATGTGAATAAGATCATACAAAGCGATTCAATTTTCAAATTTTGTTCTCGATGTATGTAAATCTGTAATGAAATTTTTCACGAGCGAATATGTTTTGTACAGATGTAATCAAGCGATTATGTTTTGTACAGATGTATCTCCAACAACAAGTAAGATAGAAACCGGTGGCGGTGTATTGATTGATTTACACACCATGACCAGAAGCGCAGAGGTCGCCTACGTACCACCTTATTCACCCAGCGAAATATATTCAAACTGGGTTGAATTTAATCTAGATGATGTGAATTGGTCTTATAAAAAAGAACTTCGGTGTATGCGTCCATCAGGAAGCACTTTATTCGAAAGTGAATCCTGCTTCATTGATCTCTGCTTATACTCGTATATAAATTTTAAACTATTAAACCGCATTCTTAATGTGAACGGAACATATCTTGGTCTTGCCTTCTCTAATGACACCGTACGTAAAATGAGCGAACCCTTAATACCATTCACATTAAATGAATTAAATCAAAACCGTTGGAAATCAGCTTCAATATCTCTGGGATCATTGTTTCATGCAACCATCACTACTTATCATCCAGAATCAAACATAATTTCATTGAAGCTGATATTGGTAAACTCAGCAATTTCTTAATCAATATTAACTGGAGATTCAATTAACTTTGTGACTCAAGGTATCCATGCTAATTTTGTCGACCAACATACCAGTAACTACTTTAACAAACATTTATAAACAAATAATTTTGTTAACAATATGTATCTGACGTATATCTCGGTCGTCGGTCGTTGACGCTCGAAGAAGAAGGACGTGTTTTTGTCGTCTTCTTCGAGAAAATTTTAATTTAATTAATTTTTAGTTTATTTATTTTCTAATGTAGTGTAAAGTGTTTAAATATATAATTTATATATAATTTATTTTAATTTAAGTTATTTAAGTAAAAGTGTGTGAATAAGAATAGTGAAAATTTAAATATGGATAGAATGCAATCCATCGGGATGCATTCAACAGGCATTGTTTTATATTTTTATTTTTATTTTCATATTTATAGCGAAACAAGTCAAATTTTGGCTTTCTCGCTTAATAATGCATGTCTTAAATTTGTGTAGTTGGTGCATAAAATTCGAATGGTCAAATACATTATCTCGTATTTAAATTTAATTAAAATCGAATAAATAAATTTACGCATTAAATTTCTGTTTCTGTACATGAATATACAAGTTTTCGGTTTCTCTCTTTCCTCTTACGAGATTATGTATGTGTTGTATTTTTTGTTTTATGTGGAAACGACACAAACACATATATTCTTTATTTATATACATAAAAAGAATATAATTTCTATTATATAATTTCTATCAAGACAACATTGGTTCTATAGTGTTCGATTGTTGATATTTGCTTCTGAATTGTATTCACAGTCGTGTATGTGTAGTGTGCGAGGTTATTTTCGGAAATATATACAGTAATATATAATATAGTGAAGCCTATTATATATGTATATAATATAGAGAAGGCATGTACCAAAACACACTATGTACACATCGATACTTTCCCTGCTGCGCACGTGAAGGATTATATGAAAACGTTTGTTTTCTCTATGTGCGTTGGTGGTTTTAGTTTTGTACTGTAATACGATTTTATTATTTTTACTTGGCGTTGTTGTATTCTTTGTGTTTATAGTGCTCTTTATATACAGTGAACTACACAACGCAAAATTTTCATGTATTCAATTCAAATAAGATTCTTATACTACGTATAATCGAGTAATTTTGAGTTGAATTGGAAATTTAATTAGAATTAAAAGTTTCTTGTGTTCGATTCTAATGGGATTTGTTTACTTTGTATTATCGAGTAAATTTGAGTTGAACCAGAAACTATCGTATGTAATACAGTGAGGTCTCGTTATAGTGAATACTGATTTAAGGAAATTGTAATTTCGCAAGGAAATTATATTCGCCAAAGTGATAAGTGTTTATGTGAAAATATATGGTTAATAAGGAAATAAAATAATAAAACTTTGCAGATGTAAATACACAACTAAATTAAATAATTAAATACATTTCTCCGGTTCCTTTGGCTGCGCTGTTTCGAGATTTCACTGTTCATATATAAAAATTTTTTTGTTTATTTAAGCATGATTATTTTTAATACGGGGTAGTTAATTTTACTGAACTGCATGGAATTCCTAAACTGAATTCATACTTTAGAAACTAATTAGTTCTTATAACTTTAATTTTGGGTACTGGTGATATTAATTGTAATTCATTCCAGAAAAGTCATCACAGATGAAACTTCTATACTTTAAGTGGCAGGTTCACGAAAATGGTTCATTTATAATAGTAGTTTTGAGTTAAACTGTAGTTTTTTGGATTGGATTGGTGAAATTGGGATTCCGGGAAGGACTGGCACCCTATTGATTTTGTTTATCAGTTATTTTTGTTAATATGTGAATAGTATCTAAAGGAGTTCCTTTTTTAGTTCACTGATTAATAAGTTAATTTTCAGAATATAACTCAGTTCCAGAATTAATCATTATTAGAGGGATTAAAATTAATCCTTTCTAATAAAGAAGCTAATTTCAAGTATAGATTATAGTTTCAGAATTAGTAATTATTGGGGATTAAATTAATCCCGTGTTTCAGAATTAAATTCCAGCTTAAATCAACCTTCCAGGATCAACAAGGAGTGAAGAAGCTGAAATTAAAAATTGTGTTAATTTTGTAAGCTGATGAAATTAATTAATTGTTAAAATTTGTAGGGGTGCCAACTAGAGGATTTTTTAAATTATTTATTGAATTATTTAAGTGGCCTAGGCTAGGATTGATGCGGATGTAATTTTAAGTATACTTAAATTAATAAAATCTTAGGTGTTTAGAGGGGTTTATTTTAAATATACTGATGAATAATTTAATTTGTTTCAGAATTTAAGATTGCTCCAGAATTAATCATTCTTAAAGGGATTAAATTTAATCCTAATTTTCAGTAACAAAGGTATAGCCGGACTCAACGCTCCAGGAACAACAAGCAGTTAACAATCATGTAGTTTAGAAATTGTGTTGTCTTGTGTTGTCTTATTTACTAACTATCAACCGCCATGGTGTCTGGAACCGGGTTGAGTCTCTGCTACTAACATACCTTTCCTTTCCCTCGATTTTGTTATTCGTAAGAGGGTGTACGGTGGACCCGGCGTATCCGGGAAACTTGCCTTAGGCTTGGTCGTACACACTAAATCAATCAATCAATCAATCAATATGTATCTGACGTATATCTCGCGATACTTCGAACTGGCTCGTTTCCGATTTAGTATATCTATTCTTAACATTCGTGGATGGCCAAAATATCGAGAAAACAACAATTTTCTTGATGCTCGTATTCCGGGATGTGATAACGACTGTACATTTATAAAAACGTTGTTACACAAGGATACAGGTACATTCCTATGTCGATACGTCACATCAAATAGGAGTTTTATATTCCTCCTTTTAGATTAATTTCAATCTACATTTCGAAACTATGTAGATTACGCTGATTTAGTAGGTACATACTTATAAGAGTTTAAGAGTCCATTTTTTGAATTCAAAACAAATATTCAATAAGTTATAATGGTGTATATCCATTTTGTTTAGTTAGTTATTAAAAAAATATTCAATATTTAGACTAGAAAGAGAGGTAATTCATTCTTGAGCATAGGTAATTATTTTAGCAATTTGCCCATGTAATAGCGCTATCAGTTCTGCGAGATGGTACACAATACACTGGTAATAATTTACTTTTGCTTACTTTATGAAATTTGGGGATGAGCGCGTAGCAAATCAATATTCGTTGAAATTGTTTATTTATTAACCTCATCGAAAAATCGTGTAATTGTGCCCCATGGTGAATGGAGTTTCTGTATCTGTATGGTATGGTCAAGGAGGCTAGGCTTATAATCTCCGCAAAGTCTTCAATTTATTCTCATCATTTTTGAGAAATAGTTGTGTAGAGATAATACCGTCGAGAGGATGGTCTAATTCGACTTATAACTGAGAGACAGCATTAAATTCGGTATTAGTGATATCTTATATTATGATTTGCTCCAATTGGGGTGGTCACAGTTGGTAACAATTCTGAATATTTTCCGAGTTATCATAAAATGTTTCGTCTATTATGATTTCCGATCATATTTAATAAAATATTGAAATTATAAATCGGAAACTCCGACTACGATTGATTCGAATTTAAAGGGAAAGGTGTAATTGTTTCACAAGTCATGCATCGATATGTTTTAACAGAGCTTGCTGATGGTTACTCCGAAGGTAATTGTACGGATTGAATAGCCCGACAATTTTTGTTCTGGTTACTATCTACGGTCATCGAAGCACTAAAAAATTAATTCTCTATCCACTAGTTGGTACTTATCTGAAAAATTCAAGGAATTTGCTAACAATCGGAATTTTAAGTGTAGAACTGCTAGTCTGGGATATTTTCAGTCTAACGACTTGACGGAAACGTATGATTAAATTGCAAATAACAATTTGACGAAGCGTAAGCGTAACACCTCGCTTTAATAAACTAAGGGATAATTACCGGAAATTTATTAGAGCCTATAGGTATGTACCAGTCGCGATGTAAAAATTCCATGTTGATTTGCGCTTATTTGAGAATATTCCTCAAGTTGGTAAGGTGGCCGGAGTCCGAATATAGTATCGAGCATGGAGGATTGGGGATAACATTTTCCAGAAGTTTAAAGAGCCAATGTCATCTAGCCAAAACCTGTAAAGCTCCCAGCAAGAAATGTAACCTGCGTCAGTAGTAGCCGGATACCATAACTTCTAATAATAATTTACCATTAGATTCTCGAGGTGATGTTATCCCCGCTAATATCTTATTTAAAACGCGTTGGAGTAGAACTGTTAAATAAAGCGATTAAAAGATTACACCTGTGATTTCAAATTACCTTTTTGTTTGTAAATTCGGCAAACGAAATTAAGATACATTTTTTATATGTAGGTACTTCAAATTCAATCTTTTACAATTCAATTTCAACCTTTTACAATTAAAATTCATTATTTTGCAAATTATATTTAGGGGCCCTTCACATAACGCGTAAAACAATTCTCAAACACAATTCTAGTTTTATTTACTTCAACTAGACGCATTTATATCGATTCTGTCAAAATTTATTATAAAAGCCGACAGAAGTTAAAAATATTGTTTTTACTCCAAATTTATCCACTTGAAAAAGATCGGCTCATCGTTATTTCGGCATTTCCGCATTTCTGAAGGGGCACGTAATAAGAGGTATTCAGAGAATAGCCCGTTTTGTTAATTGAAAAATTCACTTTTAAGTGATTAAATAAATTTAAAAATGTTTATACATTTATGTATGTTACATTACGCCTGGGAGAGGGAGGGGTTCCGTTCTATAATGTATTACGATCTGTTACGAGAGGAGAGGGAGTGGTCAAAAAGCGAAATAAACCTTACGTATTATGTGAACGGCCCTTTAGGTTATTTCAATTTCAAATTAAATCATTTAAAGTTCAATCGAAACTTTCTTCAAAACAAAAGAAACCTTTTCCAAATTCAAATAAACCCCTTATAAAATAAAATAAAACCGAAACAAAAATGGGTTTGTTTCAACGTAGTTGCTTGCCTATTAACTGGTTTTGGCAGTTGCATCAGCGTAATTGTTTTATAACTTTCGCAGTCGTTTCGAGAGTTACTATTTGTAACGCCTCTTTTGCAATTTGAAATGCAAAAGGTTGAATTTGAATTGTAAAATGTTGAATCTGAAGTTTAAAAGATTCAATTTGAAGTGTAAAACCTGTAAGTAATAGTAGCATAAGTTTGGGTAAGTCGTTTGGTTCTTTTTAAAATGCAATGGCTCTACAAGCTAAATTTGGTATTGCCTCTCTTCCTATATTTGTCCATTTGGTGGTTGTATCACGAGTAAGGAATTTTATCTAGCTATATAGTCATATAGTGTATGTATTGTAGTTCCTTATTTAACGAATTTTCACCAATAAAACTGGTTTTTGATATTTTATGATTATCCAATACTACCTTTTACAGTTTTGCTTGTGGTTTTGTTAAGATTAGCGTTAACTTCCTTAATAATAATACAGGTTTTCACAGACAATTTAGAAACAGAAAGCCCACAAATTTTTGTTGACAAACCTAAGCGATTTTCGACATTTTCGAGATTAGTGGCGGTTTTTTGAGATTTGTAACCTTATTCGAATTTTGCTTTGACAGGAATAGGGCGAAAGGCCGAATGTCGAAAGGCTGAATGTGTCGAAAGGCCGAATATGTCGAAAGGCCGATTGTGTCGAAAGGCCGAATGTCGAAAGGCCGTTTGTGTCGAAATTGATTTTAATTTTTCATCTTTTTATGAATAAAAATTTTCAAAATTTATGTTTTTTTATGAAAACGAAAATTTATATTTTTATCAAAATTTTTGTATAAAAATGTTTACTAGTAAATCGCCTTATATAATTAAATCTTAGGGTTTTTTCTTATTAAGTTTTTATTTTAATTTATTAAAACGATTTATTTGTTTTTTAACTTATTTTTATTTTGTATATACCCCTACGTTTCGACAGTATATTCCGTCATCTCTAATTAATTTCCCCCTGAAAATCACGGAATATACCGTCGAAACGTAGAGGTATATACAAAATAAAACTAAGTTAAGAAACAAATAAATCGTTTAACCCTCGTCCGGCGGCATAATTTTACAACGCTAAAAGGCGGCAGAGGTACAATTGTACCTTCATATGTTTTATATGGAAATCGTCACTGAAGGCATACGATAAATAGATAATATTAGCCGCATTTATTGGCGTTTGATCTGATCCAGATCAGATCATGTCTCATGAAACGACACCATAGTGCGTAAAACAAACAAACATCAAATTTCAATTTTCTGTCTCGTTTTGTTTTGAATATTCCTCTTCATACTCGTACTGTATTCATCTTATTCTTTGTCGCTTTACAAAATATTGTTCAACTATATACATTTTAATAGCTGAACTAATTTTTAGATCACCGTAGGGATCCAAAACGAATGTTGGATCATGTGTTGTTGTTGCTTCACATATAAATTTTGATCTGATCCGGATCACTATGCGTCAAGAAATGCAGCTATTTAGTATTTTCACATTATTTAAACCATGATTTGTGATATTTCATGTATTTTTGCAATTATTTCAATAATCTGTCAATATAGATTTGGACGATTTGCGTTAGAACCTATTTTAAGGCTCTTATTACCATAATTTAGTACCATTAGATTTTCGTAAATCTATTGTAAAAGTAATTTATAAGGAACGGATACAGTCTTAATAGAGGCAACAAGCCAATTTAAATTGTTTTTCTGTTTCCACTCATATCATGTTGAGCATTTTGTAGTATATTCACAAAAGTCGATCAACGCTGGGCAAAAGTACTGTTAATTTTTAAGGATTTGTAAAATAAAAAGTATATTTCATAAATATTCTCACATTTAACGATACAAGTTTTTTTCGACATAAGTAAGTTACAGAAGTTGGTTTAGCATAACATAATTATTGTCAATTTTTTTACTAATTATAATGAATGATAGTGAAAGTAGTTCTAGAATCTGGTATAAGCCAGAAAGGCGCAGGCGCAGGTTAGTAATATCATGACAAGCTTGTACTGTAGTAATACAGTGGTAGACATTCGTATAAACGCACTATGTTTTTTGAATATAGTTTTAAGAGTAAAGTGTTTTGATTTTTTTCAAGTAGTCTAAATTGCGTCTATCATCAATCTGTTGCTAAGATAAACCATTAGTAAAAATTTTAATGTTTTACTTTAATAAATTGAAAAATTTAAATTTCAGGTGGACATTCGTATAAACGCACTTCTGATAATGTACTAAAATAAAAAATAAAATTATCAATTTTTCATATATTATTGTATTTAATATTTGGTCTGGCCCCGACCATTCTGAATAACTTCGAAAATTCGAGTAGGCATTTGAATTTGTTAAATTTTTGAGGGTTTCCGGATCAATTGTGGTCCAACATTCACGGATGGCACTTTTCAAATCTTTAATTGAATTATATTGCTGTTCATTTCCATAAACTTTTCGAGGAAGGCCCTCTAAAGATTTTCGATAGGATTGCAATCAGGACTATTGCCTATCCAAGATCTCAGCTCGCCAGAAAGGTCTAATCCGCAAAGAAGCTACATGAAACCGTCTATCATGCAGGCCATTGGATCTTCCTGTGACGACCCGACACATTGCCCGTATTTTTAATAGTTCACCGAACATAAAATGGACAAAATTTTGGATCAAACCACTTTTAACGGCCATGCATACGAATAATCGTATGGTCGATAACGGATTGGCAGAGTGTGATTTTTCTTACGGGAAAAAAATTAATCTGGATTTTCCCGACTGCTACAGTTGCTACTGGCATAATTTGGAGGAACATGGCGTCGTTAAGTCGAAGCGTAATTTTGTGGCAGTGTGTTATGGTATGCGGAGCATTTTCTAATAACGAGGAGCTTCCCATCTGCTTTATAACGACACGAATGAACTTCCGTATGTACGTGAAACTTTTGGAAGACGTTTTGATAAATTATCTGGATAATAACATCAACAAAAATTATAATTTTCAACAAGACAATGCCTCGATCCATGCTTCGAAGGAGACCACACCGTGGTTTCTCGAGAAAAACATTCCCCTTCTTGAATGGCCAGCTTGCAGTCCTGATTGCAATCCTATCGAAAACCTTTAGAGGGCCTTCCTCGAAAAGTTTATGGAAATAAACAGCAATATAATTCAATTAAAGATTTGAAAAGTGCCATCCGTGAATGTTGGGCCACAATTGATCTGAAAGCCCTCAAAAATTTAACAAATTCAAATGCCTATTCGAATTTTCGAAGTTATTCAAAATGGTCGGGGCCAGACCAAATATTAAATAAAATAATATATGAAAAAATTGATAATTTTATTTTTTATTTTAGTACATTATCAGAAGTGCGTTTATACGAATGTCCACCTGAAATTTAAATTTTTCAATTTATTAAAGTAAAACATTAAAATTTTTACTAATGGTTTATCTTAGCAACAGATTTAAGATGATAGACGCAATTTAGACTACTTGAAAAAAATCAAAACACTTTACTCTTAGAACTATATTCAAAAAACATAGTGCGTTTATACGAATGTCTACCACTGTATTACATAACAAAAATTATTTATTTGTTTGATATACCACTTTGATTATAGGTAATCGTCCGATGAATTAACACGAATTCTTGAAGAGTCATTTTCTGAATATGAGGAACAACCATATGTATGTTGTAACTGATGATGAAAACTACGTACCAGATGCTGTTCTTGAGTCAAAAACAGTTAGATATTGAAAATGAGGATGATCCTCGACAAGTAAACATTGATAAACGCACAGTATTGGAACTAGTTAGCTCGTATAAAGGCTCTGGAATAAATGTGACTAACGGCTTCTTCATGGAACTAGCAAAAGTATTAATCTCCTTGAGTACTATATGTCACTAATTGGCACTGCTAGAAAAAATAAAAGTTTTTCACGAAACAACATGCGACCTTCTAAATAAAGGGCCATATACTCGACTAGTTTTGCTTATAAGCATGGGGTGCGTCCGAAATGGAAAATGTGCATTTAGCGAGGATACATTTAAAAAACTACATGCGATGTAGTTTTTATGTGCATGTTTAATACATTTGTTTGATGTCAATTTATATTTTAATTAACCATATTTATCGATTTATTAATTTATTTTTGTCCAATTTTAATTAATTTAATGATTTTAGTGAAATTTAATTTAATCAAAAAATGCACATTTTAAAAAAAGTGCATTTAAATTTACATTTCGGACTCACCCATGATGTACATCTAACACTCTGTTCAAACGTGCCAAACAAAAAAAATCAATCGTACTTCTATCATCTATGCATAAGACGGGGGTAGTCGAGGAGACACAAATAGCAAAGCCAGAGTTAATAAAATATTATAATAAAACCAAAGGCGGAGTCCCGTAATGGGTAAAATGTTGGGACAGTACTCAGTGAAACGAAGAACATTACGTTGGTCTCTGGCATTTTTCTACAACATGATTGATGCTGTCTATTTAGCATTATATATTAATATAGAGAACACTATCCACAGTTCTGAACAAAGGATCAATCAGCTATGTAAGCTTTCGATCGAAGCTCGTAGCGCAAGGCCCATTTTGATGAGAAACTACTTTTTCCGAGGTGCAATAGAAATGGGCAGTAGCTGGCCCTCCAGTACCTCATTGTAGTCGTGGAGGCTCCCCTATCATAAGTAGTTGCTATTTCGGCCGAGAGCTAAAAAGGAAACAACGCAAAGCTACAAAATCATGTGGGATTTGTTTGAAATCCATTTGCGATAAACACGCAATAGTAAAGACAATGAAAATTAATGAAAACAATAAGAACAATCCTTATTTTGCTTTTATATAATGTAACTGAAATATTTATAATTTTTTTTATAATAAAATAACTTTAAAACATTTAAAAAAGTCGCACTAATTTTTTTGTTTCAGTATATTCATACAATTGTACCTTTGCCTTTGCGGCCTGTTATGATACAAAAAACTACTCGACCCCCTATTTCTCAGGAGGGTGGGGACATTTTTCTAAAATTAGGTAGCTATGATCTAGCAAAAAAATGTAGAGATCTCATTAAACTTAAACCCTCTCCGGCTTCTACAAGAATATTTATTAGTATTTAAAAATGGAAAAGATACAATTATACCTATGCCGCCTGACGAGGGTTAAATAAATTAAAATCTTACGTTTTTTTGTCATGTAATTAAAAGTTAATTAATTATAATTAAAAAAGAAAAACAAATAATTGGTTTGTGGCTACCTTATTTAGAAGAAAATAATCCAGAACTGAAAATCCCGAAAAAAATCCAGAAACAAAAAAATTCAGAAAAACAAAAATCCAGAAAACTAAAATCCAGAAACGCAATTATCAAAGTACGGACCAAATTAAAATTAAAATTTATAAAATGTCTATCGAATTTTACTTTTTCCGTAAAGTTCTTAATATTTACGATATTGCTTCGTCAACCCTTCAAACACAAATCAAATCGCTTCTACTGATAGTTCTGCCACAAATGTTTCAAGTTATTTTGTGGTTTTCTTACTTCGTTGGGTTAGTATTATATCGACGAATGTATTGGAGCGAATTGCGGATTTAATGATTCGTCAACTTTGCAGATACAGATCAAAGGAATTGTATCGCTCGTATCTCTTCTACTGATAGATGTATCACAAATGTTTCAACTGATGTCAAAGGTTTAGAAATGCCCATTAAATTGAATTTTTTTCATTTATTTTAAACAAAAAATTGTTTCTGGATTTTTTTCTGGATTGCTTTTCCGGTAATTTCTAGATTTCTTTTCGGGATTTTAATTTTCTGGATTTTTATTTTTCAACTATTCTGGATTTTAAAATTTCTGAATTTTTTTTCAGGTAAATGTAGTGATCCCGAAATAATTTTTTTTCCCGCCAAAATTTGATCACATTATTATGCTACATACACAGGATTTATTATTAGCACATATTTTCAATTTAGTTAAATCATTTTACACTAAGAAATAAATTCAATGGTTTTAAATATTGATTTCAGTCAATTAAGTGAAGGAAAATTTAATGAAAATTCGGCTTTTCGACATTCGGCCTTTTGACCAATTCGACCCGTTCGGCTTTTCGACATTCGGCTTTTCGACACATTCGCCCTTTCGGCACATTCGGCCTTTCGGCACATTCGGCCTTCCGACCCATTCGGCTTTTCGGCGTTCAGCCTTCCGACATTCGGCCTTTCGACATCGAACGGCTTTGGCAGTGTTTTGCTCTTATATATGAGTTGCGGATGTTACAGAGTTATACCAAAGATCATAGTATATTAGAGATGAGTCATTCAGTACAAAAAATAAAAAAGACTAGAAAACCCCCCATTTCTTTATAAGGGGTACCTTTGCATATCATGTAGTAGATTAGAAACCGGCACATTAAAGGTTAAATATTTACAAGTAATTTGAATGCAAAATATTTACGTATAAGTATATCAAAGGAACCCTATATATTGCGTCGGGGGGACCCTATTTTTACTTCATATTTTAGTACTGAATGAATTATCTTTAATATGTGATTATCTTTGGTTATACATAGCATTCACAATGAAAACACTTTTTATTTTTGACTTACAGGTTTGTAAGAATTTCCAACATAACGAACAAAAATCATACAAACCTGTAAGTTAAAAGTAAGAAATTTCTTCATTGTGAATGCTGAGACAGATATAATCTGAATCGTGAATTTAGTAAATTTTGAACATTTTTGAGCTTATTCGAAATTTTCAATATTTCGATTCGTTTATTCGATATTTTCTAGGCTATTTGAGAATTTCCAGATCGCTCCAGATAATTCGATGTTTGGAAAAGTTTTCTAAAATTTTCAAGACATAAGTTATTTGAAATTTTAACATTTCTGACAATATTTCGAAATTATTGATATTTCTAAAATATATCGTTCATTCAGTTGTTTGCGTTTTGTATTATTGTTTGAATTGCACAAAATTTCAGATGATTTAAAAATCAGCCCAACATCGAAAATAATTTTCGAGATTTCTCGAAGAAATTAATTCTCTATTCAGGCCGTGAGTGAATTAGTTAAAAACCAGTTAAAAATTAAAATTTTGACATAAAAATTAAAATTAAAAAATTTACTCACCACAAAAAATAAATAAAAAATGCATCATGGTAGGCACCGTATATAAAATTTGACAAGCGAGTTAAAAAAACATAACCTCGTTTTTTTAATATTGGTTCAGTTGATACATAAGCACGACGTTTTTCTTTCTGTTCCTTCTTAAAACAGCTTCATTTGATAAATTACGCTTTTTATAAAGTAATCAAATAGATAACAAACTAGGAAAATGATTGTTATAAATGCGCTCCATGTTGTTGTTCAGTTGTCACAATTTTAATTTTTAACTAATTCACACAGCAATATTAAATTTGGTAGATAAAAATATTTCACCACAATAATTTGATTTTCACCAAATTTTTAACCAAATATTTTTAACATATTCACTCACGGCCTCAATGACGAATTTAAGCAAAATGGTGATTGCCTAATTTTAAACTAGCGGTAAAAACATAATGGGTTTTACCGGTAAATGGTAAATAGTCCGTCCATCAATTCGATTTTACTTAATTATATCGTTTAAATTATTAATTAAAAATTTAAAATTAATCAACTGGTTGATGTTGTGCTCAGAGTATTCCAATAATCACATATAAAAAAAATTAGAACACAGAATGCCGAACAATTAAAATATGACGTTTTTTGCTATTTACATTCGCTTAAATCTGGACGTATTGGGATTTTTTTGGCATTATAAGGCCCTTTAGCGTTTCACTTTATTTTTTGTTTTATTAAAAACGCTATTTTTGATGTTATTACCTATTTAATATTTTTATTTTATTGTATTAAATCACCACCAACACAAAGAGCGACGTGTTGTGTCACTATGAAATCCGAGACGCGGAGACGAGACTGTAGACTGATACTTAAAAGGTTTTAATTTATTTTGTTTTGTGTCCTCGCGCTGTGATTGGTCCAGCCAAAACGTGAAGGGGAAGTTAACCCAATATACATTCTAGGCGGAAAGTGCGCTGCCAAGTTTGTAGTGGTTTCTTGGGTGAACCGCTACAGCCCATTGGTGGATTACTTGACAATCTACCACCTCCATACTACAAGCATTATACGTTAAATTTTTTGTTAATCGTCCGATCGTCGAATGAATCAACTACAGAGATCAACAATCATTTTATTATACTATAATTTACAGAGATATTTTATTATCTCCACCAATGTTTTACTACGACACGAAACATATAATAAAATCTTAAAAATGTATATGTCGATGGCAAGAATACAATAGTGTGTATCTACGTTTTTCCTAATTTTACAGGAGTCGAATAAAACATTTCATTTAAACTGTACATATTAAAGTTAAATAAAATAATTTAACTTACATAAATAATTAGTAAATAATTTTAAAATGGATTTTAAGTAGGGAAATTTTGGCTAAAATAAACAAGAAAACTACAAAAAAAGCAAAAAAAACTTTTGTCAGTATCAATTACCTACTTAAAAATATTTAGTCTTTATATTTTAAAATGTAGTTACATAAAAACTCCTGTATGAATGATTTTTCGAAACTTTGTAGATACACACTATTGCATTTTTATGGGTTGGTATCGTTATCCAAAATAAAAAAATCCCAAAAAAAACAAAAATCCCAAAAAATCAAGATTTATAGGTATAACAAATTTAGAAAAATTATTCTAATTCGTTTTATACCTTAGAGGATGGGGGCTGCCGCCCCCAAATCCCCCGATTTGACGATTTTTTGAAATTTTCACATTCATATAGATTAGAGCATTGTTTAAAAATTAGTGTTTTTTAATAATTATTCACATACTAAAATAGAGAACTCCCAACTCCCCAAAGCCGCTTAGCATTGAACCCTTGTCGCAAGGATGACAGGAAAACGTCAGAAAAATTTCAAAAAGATTGTCATTTGTAACAATATTTACGTTTGTATTTCACATACTAAAATAAAAAACTCTTCAAAGCCTTGGTCCTTTCCGCGCAGGGGTGACATGAAATTATGTAGATTCCTTTTGTTTTTATATTGTAGTTAACAAAAAATTATTGGTCTCTTCCCTTTCGATGGGGCAGTTTACTTTGTATTTTTCGGTATTATATTTTGGGATTTTTTCTTCCGGGAATATGATGGTATCCCCATTTTTATACAAAAAACAACAATAAGCGTCTTCCATTGGCGAAAGCAAACTACTCGCAAGTACTTGTATCTACTCACAACTACCCATGCTCATACGATGGTGTAGAAAACAGAAGTAGTTACGCATAAAATTTGCGCTAGTGGATTTTAGTTACGAAAATTCCAATAGATGGCTTTTAGACCTTTTTCGATATTTTTCGAGAGTTTTTTATTACGTTCGAGTTTTTTTATTTTTTGATGATGTAAAATGTCAAAATTAATACAAAATTATTTTATTGTTAATGATACATTTTTAAGAAAAATGTGTTTAAATATCAATGCGGTAAATATCAATGCTTTCCTTTTACCACATGTCCATTTTTTTTTGTCATATTTTGAATCTAACTTTAAATATCGCCATTACAATAATAAACAACTTTACAAAAGACAAAAAAAACAACTAAACAGAAGGCTGTGTTTTACTTGTGTTACTCAATTTCTCGTTCCATTGGGTATCTACTCGCAAGTACTTCGAAGTAGCAAATTTTGCCCATTGGAAGACGGCTAATTAAGACCGAAAACAACATAACAAAAAATTGGGTTGGGTACGTTATCCCAATTACTAAATCCCCAAATAAAAATCCCAAAATTACAAAATCCCAAATTTTAAAATCCCAAATTATGAAATATATAATTAAATATCATACATAATTTTATAAATTTACTATATAGAGAATTGGATGTTTTTCATAAACATAGGCTTACCAGCTCGAAGCGATTAATTATCTTACAATTTTCAGGAATATTAACTTATAATATGTAAATAATTATTACAAGAGTAGGGTCGCTCCCATCTCTAGGTACAAAAATAATAATATATTAAATTTTGATCTCTCCAAAGGAACAGGAATATAGAAACGAATTGCATCAGTTCTATTCTACTGTACTATAAAATTATAAATATTCTGATGTTCATTTATATTAGTAGTCTGCATATTTCATATCTGAAATCAGTTCTCTCTATTAAATGTTCGATGTTTAGAAATTTTGATTTATAACACTATATGAATTTCGTGTTTATCATAATAAAGAATACAAAAGTCTTTAATCAATTCAAATCAATCAATTATTTTATATGTACAAAAAATTGGTTTATCAATAATATGTATATTCGTATTTAGGCCTCAATACAAAATGAAAATAGTAAAAAACAACAAAGGTGGGAATAATTTATATCATGACGGATTCGGCTACCATTTGGACTCAGAAAAAAATAATATTTATGAGAGACGTGCAGCAAGAAAAAAATTTTCAGAGAAAAATCAGCACAAAATTAGTACTTCGTTTTTTGATCATTCACATGATCCACGAGCTTCAGAAGTTCATCTTGTTGGCTGTAATGCAAAAACTAAAAAATCAGGCTGCAAGCCAAATGCACGCGTTTACCTACCCAATAAGATGGCACAAAAAAGCAAAATAACACGAATTCGTTCCAGCAAAATGAAAGTGCCAGAAAATATCGATGAAATTGACATACCGCAGCACTTAGGATCATTACGGGTTTTGAAAAAAAAACATTTATTTAGCAGCTAAAGAATATTTTCCTAATACAGAATTTAAAGACTGTTTTTTTCATTTTGAACAAATCGTATGGCGTCAAGTACAAAAGTGTGGAGCAGCGAGTAAATACGGCAAAAGTGAAGATTTTAGTCTCCAAATTAGGATGACAAAAAGCCTCGCAATTTGTTCCTCCTGATGAAATGTCTCTATTATACTGCATTGTAAATAATCTTGAAGATGAAAATGCAAAAAAAAAAAAATTGTAGATTGGTTAAATGTAATTACATAACCGGAAGCAGCTGTAACAAAAAACCGCGTTATATAACTCTAGTTTTTGGTCTGTCGAAAACGCAGCAAAAAGGCAAGTTCCCCCGAGCTCAAAACAGTGTCGAGGCTTGGCACCGCCGTCTTAATGTTATTGTAGGAAAGCAGAACAGTGGGCTGTACCAAATGATATCTCATCTTGGAAAGGAAATTATTGTTTCTAAAACAATTATTGAAAAAATTAATACCGGTCAAAGATTTCCGAAAAAGAGACAAAATATTAAGAAATATAAAACCATTAAACGTGTTATCAAAAGACGAATTTCAACTATGATACTAGAATATTTAAGAAATATTGCTCACAATATTCATCTTATTCGTTAATTTTGTACTCCACCTAACAAACTACTAATTTGAAATAATACATTTTTAATTTCTGCTCTTTATTAATTTTGTGTGTTTTTCAAATGTAGGGATTATCATATTTGGGATTTCCGCCATTTTCGAATTAATGGGATTTTCATATTTGGGATTTTCATTTTATGGATTATGCTTTTTGGGATTTATTTTTCGTTTGGGATTTTGTATACATGGGATTTATTTTGGGATACCATCATATTCCCGAACCGAAAAATCCTAAAATATAATACCGAAAAATACAAAGTAAACTGTCCCATCGAAAGGGAAGACTCCAATAAATTTTTGATAACTAAAATATGAAAACAAAAGAAATCTACATAATTTCATGTCATCCTTGCGCGCAAAGGGTCCAATGCTAAGCGGCTTTGGGGAGTTCTCTATTTTAGTATGTGAATTTATGTTTTTTTTGGGTTTTTTTTTATTTTGGATACGATACCAGCCCATTTATTTTTCTGGGATTTCCCCAAAAAATTTCCATAAAGTTATAAAGAAACTATGGTTTAATATAAAAATTATGTCTTCATAAACAAATATTTTTTGCTAGCTGAAAAAGAAAAAGTTGCAGCACCTCTTGAATAGTACCGCACTCTCAATATAAATATGCGAGCATCTAAATTAAAAAATAACCTTTCAAAAGTAATCATCGATACTAACGATATTAGTCTAGTCGCCAATAAAATAGAACTATCAATATTGGGATCTTTCGTTTTTTCGGCAACTTTCGTTTTGACTATCTTATGTCATAAGTTATGATAATCAACCCTTTTTCTTTTGTACGGTCGTTTTTGTATTATGCTGCGTAAAACAAACAATTATAAGCTCTTCTATTTCTTCGCAGACGTATCATTTCACATTCACAGTTCTCTCTGTGAGTGACACTTATTAATAAATTTTAGTAGGGTCATTCTGCTTTCAGGTTAACGACCCACTTATCACAAATTTGCAACTTATTTTTGACATAATTTGTTCCAGGAACCCAAAAAGAAGAAAGAACGTCAAAATTCAGCCGAAAATCGAAGTAAAATTGCAGCATTTCTACCGGCCCGCCAACTGTGGGCATGGTCTGGCAAGGGATTCAAACGATCGATTGGTAAAGGCCGCCAAAAGCGAACATTTTTCCGCATGATTCAACGCGGCAAAGAACTAATATCGGTCGGAGATAGTGCGGTATTTTTATCGACGGGTCGACCCGATCGACCATACATCGGCCGCATTGAATCAATGTGGGAAACATCATGCAGTAAAATGGTGGTACGCGTGAAATGGTTCTATCACCCGGAAGAAACAGTGGGATGCCCCAATTTAAAATTTCCTGTATGTTTTATATAAACGATCATCTTATATATATTTTACTAACTTATTTACAATTTTTCGTTCTTTAGGGTGCTCTATTCGAATCACCACACGAAGATGAAAATGACGTACAAACAATATCACACAAATGTGAAGTTTTACAATTACCAAACTACACCAAAAAATTTGGACCCGATCCAAAAACCTACACATCAATTTATGATAATAACGATACATATTATTTGGCTGGGCATTATGATCCCACGGTTAAAACAATTAAATTTCAACCCGAAATTCCAGTCGTACACAACGAAGGAGAATCATGGGCGTAAGTATATAGTGACACGATTGTTGCACATAAGAAAAAATTGAATTTACAATTATTACCTAGTTGTAAATCATGAACAAAACAAAAACTTTGTAAATATAATTTAGTTAATTAGTCTAGTAAGCCAATACCACATATACATTCCTTATTTTTAAAATACATTAATTAAAAAAAAAGTCAATCATTAAATATTTTTAATAACTATAAGTATAAAAAAAACTTAACACAAAAACACAAACTTAATTAATTAAGTTGTAAATATTAAAATATGTAAATAGTATATAAATAAGTTATTTTTTTATATTAACATTATAAAATAATATTAAGTGTAAATAATAGATATTTTTTTTATTTACTATACATAATAACATTGAATTAAATATTATATATTTTTACTAAATACAAAATTGAACTATAATTAAGAAATAAAATTAAAAATTCTTGTCTAATGATAACAAAATTTAAAATGGAAAATGTATTTTGGGTGCCTCTCATTTTGTATTTTACATTATTTATGTATTTCTGTGTATGTGTGTATAATATGGGGCACTTATACATTTTTGTTTGTTATATAAAACAAAAAAAGTTATTTACATAAATTAAAAATAATCTAAATATTGAAAATAATAGACTGAAGTTTACAATAATTTAATAGATTCTGGATTTAGAAACAAAAAAAAAACAAAAATAATAATAAATTTGATGAAGAATAAGATATTTATTAAATGTATAAATATTAAAATAATTTAAAATTTAAATATTAATTACAAAATTTTAAAAAGTTACATAAAAATTTCAAAAAACAAAACAAGTACAAATTTAAATTTAAAATTAAATGTTAAAATAATAATTATCTACCTTCTGTAGACGCAAATGCTGCTCTTATTTTTGCGACACACAAAACACATCAATATTATTTGAGCGCAGATTGTAGCAGCTGCTTACATTAGATCGCGATTAACAATCTGTTTAAATATTTAGCCAGTGAATTATGGGTTTTGTTCAGCCCGAGTATAGACACTATCACAATAGTATAATAATATTGTATATTTTTTACAGATTTATATGAAATTCGAAATTCATTATATCAAACAAAAGTAAAGTAAACATATTCTATTATTTTTATTGGTAACCAAGTTGTAGCCAATACCCAATTTTTAATTTCAAACAGGCACAAATTTTGTGAGACTGTGCAAACCAGTTCGCCGAATACACAAACAATAAACGACACCGTGATCTATCCTTCTAAATAATTTTTATTTTTTATCATCCTTTTTACAAAACGAAAGGAATTGAAGTAACATCTTATTAAAAGATATTATATTTGTATAAAATAAGGTGAGACTCAAGCACGTTGCACTCTCTCACTCGTCCCAAGCACAGCTCATTTTGTAATTCTTCAAATCTGTTTCTTTGTAGATACTATATATAGTTCAGGCAAATTCATTGTTCCATACAAGGTCTCTTACATAATGATATTTAATATCTATATGCTTCGTTCTTTTGTACTCTGGATTTTTTGCAATTTTTAAACATCCTTGGTTGTCCTTAAAAATTGGAATTAGCTGTTGACAATGAAACCAAATTTTGTTTTTTACTGCACCAGTATACTAAATTGTTGAAAACTTTGAACAAATATCCATTTATAGAATTTCGATCATAATCTGCGTCAACAAACCCGATTAAAATATCACTAATGAAGGATCAGCGTGTTAACATCAAACCAACTTAGATTGGAGTACTTATATTAATACGATTTTCCATTTCAAAACGATCAAGTATCCGTTTCGCAAATGTTGTTTGATATATCTCGATCTCACCAGCTTTCTAATTAACGTTTCTTGACATACACATAAAATGATTAATTAGCCCCAAATCATTCATTTTTCGAATTTTTTTGCCAGTTGACTATTTAAATATTCACAAATCATCAACGTAGAGAACCAAATAAGCTAGATAACTTTCTTTAGTTTCTACATAAACAATAATATGCATTTGATCTTTTAAATCCCAAGCTTAAAATATAATTGTCAAAAGAAATATTCCAACAGCTTGGAGATTGTTTCAGCCCGTACATCCATGTAAATTATTTCCTCCAATTTTCTATTAAGAAAGGCGGTTTTAACATCAAGATGATGAAATTAACAGTTTCCTTGTATTCCAATCGCCAGCAACAATCTTATTTGCCACTGGTTCATATATTTCACTCTAGTCCATTCCTTCTTTTTGTAAAAAAACCAAGAGCTACAATCCAACCCTTATATCTTTCAACATTACCTCCTCTATCATATGTTTTTTTGAAAACCAACTTTGATGATATACATAGGTAATTTTGCACCAATGGGAGGTGCTACTAGATTCCAAGTGTTGTTTTGTTCCAAAATTTTAAATTCCGTTCTTTCCAAAGTTGTTCATCAAATCTCCCACATATTTATTTATAACTTCCAGGTGCATCATTAAAGCTTCCACAAACATACCAGTAGGATCAATTACATAATGCCAGACTGGTTGGTTTACGTCGCCCTCTCTTCGAAGTTCTTCCAGTTGCTGAAATCTCAGGCACTATTTACGGTTTTGATGACAGTAACTCGTTCATCAGTTTCAATACCGCTTATTTCAACCATCGGATCCAAAAGTGAATTCGAACACACGTCATTATAGTGTTTTTCATTATCTTGCATGTAAATCTTAGTTTCGCCAAATATTACATCACGGGACAACACGATTTTTTTGTTTTTCTGCATTTTCAAAATCAATAACCATTTTTACAATATTCGATAAAATAGAATTGTTTACTCTTTTCATCGATCTTTTTACGTAATTTACATTTTACACAAAACATTAGGAATTACACCATCCATTTTTTCAGCAGGAGTTTCAACATTTTCCTTTGAAGTTGGATTCCGGTTTATTAAATATGTTGCCCAGAAAACAGCTTCGTTTCACATATCTTTCATAAACCACTATCAAAAATCATACATCGGGCTCTGTTCAATATTGTTCGGTTCATTCTTTCGGCTGTACCGTTTTTCTCCGGAGTATACGCCATTATTTTCTCAATCAAAATGCCCTGGTATAGACAGTAGCCGTTCACTTTATTTGAAATATATTCTTCACCACCGTCACATCTTAATTTCGATACTTTAAAATTAAACTGCGCGGTTGCCATTGAATGGTAGTTCACAAATTTTTTAAAACTTCATCCGTAGATTTCATCACATATGTAAATTACAGTAAAATGTATTTAGTCATCGATAAATGTGACAAAAAAATTTTCATGATTCCATGATTTAGGTGTAATTGGACCACAAACGTCAGTCTGCACTCGTTCTAAAGGTCTCAATGCGAATTTGCACGTTAAATAAATGTGTTCGATGTTTTCCGATGACCCAACTTTCACAAATATTCAGGTTTTGTGTTTAGATAACATCCATGCCAGTAACCAGTTGCAACTTTGCCAATTTAAAGACAGGTTGCGTACCTAGATATCCAAATATTCGATGCCACAAATAACATGTGGTACCAATCGCAACATTTGATTGATTTATTATAATTTCAGCTTAAATGTCAATTGGTGTGTAACACTTGCAATGATACCTTCAGCTGTTTTCAAAAAAACTTGTTGGTTCGCAGAAGTTACAGCAACGCCATTCTTTGCTATGCGTCGTACTGAAAGCAAAGCAGGTTTAATCTGAGATCAGGCACGTAAGTAAAATCTTTAATCAAAAAAGGTACTCCATTATTTTCTGCGGCGCGGATGAGACTTACCTATAACTATCTCCAAATCTTTTTGCAGAAATTGCAACATTTTTTTCAGTAAATTTTATTTGCACTGTTGATATAGTGTATAAATTTTCATCATTGGACATGTGACCAGTTGCGCCTGAATCTACATACCATTTGATTAACGAACTCTTTAGTCTTTGCTTTATCATTTAAAGTTGGATAAACTTTGTCACTCGCCATAAATACTACAGTACCATCGATTTTATTGACTTCCGGTTGTTGGATTCAGATCCAGACACAAATTTTCATGAACAGTCAGTTGACTTATGTGCCACAAGATCACATGAATAACATCTAAATTTAAATCTAGCTTTAGCTATCGATTGTTTCTAGTGTAGTTACCTTATCAAGTGTTTCAGGCGGTGTCAGCAATAAATGTCACACAACATCTGATCCATCCAACTGTGCATCAGCTGATTTAAGTTCGCACATGATTCCATGAAAAAATATAAAATGCCTTTCCATTGAATCATTTTCGGCGAATTTGATTGACAACAATTTTCTACGGAGGTAAAATTGACGTATTAGTATTAGGTACCCTTTTTCGTTGAAACGCACTATTCAATACATTCCACAACGAATATGCAATAATCTCATTTCTCTCCTAGTACAAATGAGAATTTGGGATAGATTTAATCAACAATGATTTAGCTTGGGCATTCAATCTTTTCCACATTTCCTTATCTTTTTGATTTGTGATGCATCAGTAAGATATTTTAACAAATCTTTTTCATTAAATAGCAATTCAACATGAAACTTCCAACTTGAGAAATCACTTGCGCTAACAACAAAGTTTGTTTCAGTGTCAGCCACTGTGCCATTTAAACATTTTTTTAAATCATGAGTTGACATTGATTTTTAAATAGCTTGATTTAAAATCGTCTTAAAATTAGCTTGCACAGCAACTTTAAATTTCATTCCTTTGCTTTGAAATCTTTCTGAAATTGAACCAAACCAATGGAACGTTATAATTAAAATAATTAAAAATTAATTTTAAACAAAACTTTATTGAACTTTTTTACCTAGTAGCCTTTCAATTCCTTTTGCGATTTTGGTCAACTCTTTGATCCAATTGTGGGGAGACCGAGAACTCACCTCACGAGAAATTTTTGTTAAGAAGAACGGGTTGATCAATAGTAAACATCGTACCAGTCATGTGTTTTACCATTATTTACTAATAATTTTGATGTTTAAAAATTCGAACGATGCTTTTAGCACGGCAGTCGGCTTATACCAAACACTCAGTTCTAACGTGCCTTTTACGTGTTTTACTTCCTTTTACCGTTCGAATGGTGGTAATGGTCGATATTTTCATTAATGTGACATTTGTTTTATTTTTGAACGGACTTTTCTGTTTCACGCTTCTTTCGATTTTCTGAATTGCTGAATCTCCCAAAATTTATTTATTTTTTCTCAATATTCGAAGCTCACAGATGATAGAAGCCTGGTTTTTATCCAATGGCCATGTTTGAAACACGATCTGTTGATTTTCGGCGAACAAATTTTTAAATTATGACGACATCTATTCGATCATATTTAGAAGATTGTTTGCCTCGACAGTAGATGATCTTGGACGAAAACTAGCCTGGTTTACTTCCTGAAAACACTATCCGGTTCCTCGCTTTCAAAATATCAGTTCCCTTTACTGGTTTATTTTGTTTTTCTATAACTTTGATGATTGAGGTCGTGATGTTTGATTTTGCAATCGTATAGTTACATAAACAGTTGAATTTTGTTACTTTATTTTTGATCGATGCAACGAAATTTCTTTTAAACATATCCAACAATAATAGAAAAAAAATTGTTTGTAAATTAAAATAAAAAAATGAAATATTAAATTAATAAATCATTAGACAAGACAAATAAAAAAAAAAATATCAAATAAAATCGAAATTAAAAATTTAATATTTTAAGTTCCTTGTTTTATTTATAATTAAATAAAACTATTTTTATTTAAAGAAATTTATGTGTAATAAATGGATTATTGTTTTGGAAAAAATTAATTAGCCAGTGCAATAAAAACAAAAGAAACACAAAATAAAACGAATGTTAATTAATTATTTTCATGTAAATATTTGTTTTCAATATTTGTATATTAATAAATGTAAACAATAATGCTCTTCCAAATTAGAAAAAAAAACATAAAAAATAAAGAAATGCATTAACATTATTTTTAAGTTTGTATTTAAAATAACAGCATTGATTTGAAAAGGAATTTTAATCAATCAAAGGACAACAATTTTTTTATCAATACGAAAATATCAATTAACATTTTCTTTTTTTATTATAAATTTATTGGATTTTAATTAGAACGTGATATAATGAGTTGGTGCTAAATTTTAAAATTTTATTAAATTACGATGAAAATTAATTGGATAAATAATTTTATTTTTAAAAATATTTTTTTATCATACATAATTTCGAAAAAAAAAATATTTTTGTGTACAGGGAGAACAAATCTTAAAATTTGTTTTATGTAATAAGAAAAATGATTGATAAAATTAAGGCTGGTCTCTAGAATTAGAGGGTGATGAATAATAGTTATCGAAAAGGAATTTGATCCATCCAGAAGATTTTTTTTAAATTTTGAAAATCTAGTCTCGGTACATAATAAATCTAAAAAAAAGGAAAGTTTTGAATAACTTTTATAATTTTTAAATATTGATTGTATATTGATATTTTCTGAGTTACACATACACAAAAAAATATATATTGTAATAAAATTGAACTTAATAATTGTTAAAGCTCTAAACACTACTGCATATTATGTAAAAAATACTCCAACCACCTGTAAAATAGAATACAAAAATATGAAAATCTATATTTTTATTAATAAAAACAAAATAAAACTAAAGCAATCAAATACTAATATTTAAATATATAATTAATTAACTTAAGTTATTTTTCATTAGTTTTTATTAAATCTAAATATAATATAAATATCTCCAGTGCTTAAAAATAAAACACAATAATAATATTTATAATTTTAGTTGTTTATGATTTTTAATTATGCTTCAATATTATTATTATATTTAATAAATGCTTACATATAATTATTATATATTCATAAATACAAATTATGATTAAAAACTTTTAAGAACACTTTATATTTATGTACAGTTTGAGAAAAATTATAATAAATCAAAATAAATAAGAGAGAATAAAAAAAATTATATATTACTAATCATTTAAAATTAATTAATATAAACAAATAAAAATCTATATGAGAAATAGTTATATAATATGAATTATTAATTATATAGATGATTATTTGGAATGAATTTTAACAAAAATATTGTATAAGAACTATGAAAAAATAAATTGTATATTTTAATTAATTTAATTAAAAATAAATAATATTAAATAATCTATAATTTTATTTTATTTTAATTTTTCTTAATTACTTTACTATATATATTATATATATTTACATATATTATTATATGAATTAAGAGATGAATATAAATAATTATATAAAAATGAAAAATAATTTTTAACAAACAAAAAATTAATTAAAAAAAAAAAAACAAAAGTAAAAATTAATAAAAGAGAATTATATGAGTCCAAAATAAATTTGTTTTAATTAAATATTATATTCTGCTGCGCTAAACATAGTTTACATAACTACAGTTTCAATCGAAAATTTAAAGAGGTTTAATGCACATGTGCTGGTGCATAAACAAAATAATTCAAAGCGCGAAGTGATTATTAAACAAAAAGTAAAATATAATTAACTAAAGTTTAGGGGAAAAAGTGGAAGAAAACAGTGAGGATGAAGAAATAAAAGACGGATTCAAAGGATTCTCTGATGACGAAATTTTTCGAAAAAAACAAAAAGTGTGCTTCACAGAAACTAAAACAAAGGACAATCAAAACGAATACAAAACAAAACAAATAAATGATAGGGATACCACAGTATTTAAACGTAAAGAATACCAAATTAGTGAATTCCAGGCGGTAAATCTAATACGATCGCAAAATACAAAGTGATAAAAAAATCAAAGTAATCAAAGAGTTGATAAAAGTGTTAATCAAAGGATAATCCAAGGTGAAATTCTAAGACAGACAACAAGTGAAAATCAAAGTAAAAACAAAATGGGGGAAGATACATCAAATCAGGTCTACAATATTCAACAAAATATAAATATAAAGGAGCAATGTTAATTTATATTCAAGAAAAGGAGGACTTTTCTCAGTAATATTGGAAAAAGAACAGACCAATATTATCAACATTTTTCCCCTTTTCTGTTCGTTTAACTTTTTTCATTGTTCAGTGTTCGTTTACACTTCTTTTTTGGTAAAATTAAAGCTTAATTTTTTAATATTATTATTATTAAACAAAATTAACAGAAATAACTATTCTCGTCGAAGTTTGAAGTGTACAAGCAAAGTATAATCGAGAAAACCACAGTGTGGAAGCATTTTTTGCGCGAAGTATCTGGCGAGTCTGTTCAGTGCAAAATTTGTCGAAAAGTGTTGAAAACGACTGGCGGGCCAACAAGTAGCTTCCACAAGCAAATGAAATCGCTTCACTCTATCGTAACGAATCCAGTAAAGAGGCATGTTTGTGAAAACACAGAATTACCAGCAAAACGCACCACTTCAAAGTCATCAATCACAAGCTACTTTATTGGACATGATAACTCATTGGAAGCTGTATTGGCTCGTTTGACAGCAGCTGATGGTTTACCATTTAGTATTTTTATAACATCTGCTGAAATGCGCAAATCGCTTTTAGCACGGAGATTCGATGTGACAAAATCAGCAAACACTATTCGAAGCATGGTTATCGAATGGTTCAACCAACAACACAAAATTGAATTACAAAGCTTAAAATCACGAGGCCAGCGATTCAGTCTTACTTTCGATGAATGGACATCAACCAAAAACCCAGAAACCGTCGGTATTTGAACTTGAACGCTCACATTAAGCATGCCTTCTGGAATTTGGGGCTGGCTGGCCCCAGTTCAAGGATCATTGCCGGCAGAAAGCTACATCAAACTTATTTAGAACAGGCTAGAAATATATGG
The DNA here is from genome assembly GCA_963556165.1 of Tipula helvola. Classification (NCBI taxonomy): domain Eukaryota; kingdom Metazoa; phylum Arthropoda; class Insecta; order Diptera; family Tipulidae; genus Tipula; species Tipula helvola. The sequence continues at coordinate 174,677,201 of OY744481.1, read as the reverse complement.
TCTGAATTTGCATTTAGACATTGTATGCATCACAACAGATGGTGCTCCTATGATGCAAAATGTTGGAAAATTACCTTCTTATGAGCAACAACTTTGCTTCACCCATGTAGTGCATTTGGCAGTTTTGAAGTGTTCTATAAGAAATCAAAATCTCCACCAAAGGAACAAGTTTTCGAAGACGATAAATGTGATGTCAATCTGGTCCTTCGAGGAAGAAGAATTAGATCAGATTCATAATTTGGTGAGAACGCTTGAGCCGGTGAAATTGGCAGTTGACGCTCTATAGCAGTTGACGCAGTTGACACTCCTACTTTCAGCTGATACAACGATTTCATTCATGTTGGACAATTTGGGCACCAGTGAGTTTACCATCAAACTAAAACAGACTCTTTCACGTAGAATTAACGAGCGACGGATGAATGCATCAAGTTTGTTACAGTACTTACACAAGGGAAAGCAAGATTATGCTAATTTGAACTAAGACACATCATTAAAGTTTAAATGTTTGAACAAGGCAGAGGTTGTTTCTATGGTTATTAATATGTATGTTAAAGTTAAATGACGATGACATCATTATTTTGCTTGAATTATAGTCTGTTTCATGGTGTAGATCTGGAGAACAAATGTCAGAACAAAACCAATTGTTACAACTGTATAGAAGGATATAGATCTAACTCAAAAGAATATCCAAAAAAGAAAAAAGAAATGGCAATACAGGTCATCAAAGCAAAAACAAGAATATCATACAGGATACAATATGAACAAAGATTTCCGGAATTCAAACAAAATGATTTCCACTTTTCAGCTATCATTAAGCAAAATTACATGAAAGGACAATTAAAGTATAATGAGATAGTACAGCTAGACTCTTAAGATGAACAAATAAAAGTAGTTAATAAAAATGGCCGAAAAGATAATAGAAAAACTTATTAAAAAGTACTTGAACATTTCAGGAAGAGTGGCTTTAGTTATAGGCGTTGGTTCACAAAAAAGAAAACTGACGTAATTCTCGTCAAAATGGTGTTCGTCAAAAGTATTTTTGATTAACATTGGCTGAGATACAGTCATTCAAAGTTACCAACTACCACCTTTATACTATATGATTTTAATTTTTTCACGCAAACATTTTTCACGTCCGTTACTCAATACAAAAATTATTTTCGGTACATTTATGATAATGATAAAGGTATTTTATTGATAAACCGAAAATAATTTTTGTATTGAATAAAAAAAAAATGTTGCGTGAAAAAATTAAAATCACATGGTATAAAGGTGGTAGGTGGTAACTTTGAATAACAAAAATACTTTTGACGGACAAAAATACTTTTTTGGGAATTACGTCATCTTTCTTTTTTGTGAACCAATGCCTATACCAAAACCCACTCAGATAAAAGTTCTACACAAAAACTTAAAAAAACCAAAAAAATTGAAATTTTTAGTTTTCCTTTTTTTGTTTTAGTTTTTTTGACTTATTGTGTTCAAAACAAAAGTTTTTTGACATTTTAAAGTATTATCCCTCCAGACCAGGTGTATCATAAACGTACGGTTTACGAAGACTTTGCTATACTACGGAGTTCGTAAACGTTACACTAAAACAGTATACATATAGTACGTAATGTGTACTTTTGTCACATGAGAAGTGAAACAAATTTGCGAAGAGTTGTGAATGTATTAGTGAGTATTAAACTGTTCATAATGTGTACGCAGAAACGTAATGTTTACGAACTGTTTTAGCAAAACGTTTTTGAGCCACCTAGGTGTAACATTTACGTACGGTTTGGATTTGTCACAAGTATATAATTTTAAATGAAATCAATATAATACAAATAAATTGTGTTTTAAATAAAATTTATTTTAATGTATTCAAATATTCATAGTAAATAATTTTATCGGTATATTATCGTGTTGTATGTGCCATGAGAAACTGCTGGCTGCTTCTTCAGTAATGATTCTTTTGAGACATCCTCGAACATATTTTTGATGGGTTGAATCCGATATACCTCTGAGATGTTGTAACTACAAGAAAAATTAATTAAATAGTAGTCGGTATATGTATAATGATATAACCAAGTATGTTTTCATAAATAATGCGTAATTGATACGTACAAGTAATTTCTCTTTGATATTGTGCTTGTTTTGCCATTTTAAAACAAAATGAGATAGGTAATATTAAAAAGTAAAATATATATAAGAAAAAAAAATTCTAACGTTTAATATACGAAATTATTTAAATTAAAAATGAAATTTATTTATTAAAAAGAATGGCGCACAAAACCACAAAGACGTTTTCACAAGTTGAAAGCAAAGCAGTTGTATGAAGAATAAAATTAAAGCGAGGTATGCACATACCTACATGTGGAAACTTGTACTAAAGTGTATAGTATGTACAATAGTTGGAATGTTTGTGTAGTAGTGTAAAAACGTCGTTCGTAAAGCGTTCGTAAACTGTATACTTTCGATGTATACATTTTTGCGCCGGAAGGGATTTCGATAGGAAATTTATTTCAATCGCAGTGGTCTAGTTGTCTTGTCAAGACGTGTTTTTTCTGCGTGCGAAAAAATAAAAGCGATTTCAAAGCATTTTGAGTCGATTTTAAAATCTTTAATTATTTTAATAATTCTAACTTCATTTTACCTGGTTATATAATAAATATAATTATAGTTGGTGTATAATAAAAATATATAATAAAAAAAGTGGATAGTGACAAAAATCTCAATAAGGAAGGCGTCATTAGCCTTCCGAACATTCTAGAGAAAGACAATGAAAATTCTAATGGCTTCCTTGGTTTTAGTGAAAAACTGAATAGCGTAAAAAGAAAATCAAATGAAATATTTGATGAATATAATCTAAAAGTGTATAAATCTAATAATAATAATTCTAATATTCCGAAAAACATAAATTCTAAACCATCTGTTATAAACATGTCTAATAAACCAAATTCAAATATGGCGAATGCTAATAATACTTTCTCTTCAGAGGATACAAATCCAAAAATTTCTAAATTTAATAAAAATAATTCTAAAAATCTTAATAATAATCCTAATACGTCAAGTGTAAGTACGCCTACTATTTCAAGTTCTAACATGCCGAATAATAATAATATTACTATTAATAATCAAAATACCACTGACATAAATATGGCAAATTTATCAAATAATATTTCCGATACGACAAAAAATATTCTACCAATAAATCTATATAATAAAACAGATAAAGGGCCTTTCTACGTCCTAATTAGTTCTAAAAATCCTAATAGATTACTTTCAGTCATTGTATCAAAAATATTCATCCAAAATAATACTAAGTTTATTGATATTATTGAAGTTAATAAAAAATTGGTAAGGGTTGAATTCGGCTCTTATGATCTAGCTAACAATTGTATAAGAGCTGACGATCCGTTACATAAAATTTTAACAAATAAAGAATACAAACCTTTTATCCCAAAAACATACACTAATGTAGTGGGTACCATAAAAGGACTTCTGGATGATTTTGACTTTGATGAGATTAGGAATAATTTGAGTAGTGATGCGAAAATTACAAATCTCGAAATAATAAAATTTTGGGATTTTAATACTAAAACCTTAAAAGATACAAAAATTATAAAAATTGAGTTTAGAAATGATGACCTGCCCAGATTTGTTGATTTTTATAAGGTCAAGATTCAGGTAAATATTTTTATTCCAAAGATTAGATTTTGCGGTAATTGTATCAAATACGGTCATATAAAAAAGTTTTGTAAATCAAAAGTCGTCAAATGCATGAAATGCACAAAGGATATTACGGATAAAGATACGCATGAATGTGTAAATGATCCAACATGTTTATATTGTGAGGACAATGCACATTACACTAATTCAAAAAATTGTTCTGAGAAAAAAATTCAAATCAAAATTAAAATTCATGCTATTAAAAATAAATTATCCTTTGTGCAAGCTAGAAATGATATTTTCCCTAGGAATAAAAATCTAAACTTAAATACATCAGAATTTCCTAGATTAAATAACAACAATAATGATTTACCAAACTTTTGGATTAACAAGGACAAGAACTATGACCTTATCATTAATGAACAAAGAGCTAGATTGGAATTTTTCGATTCAGTACTCAAAAATATTTACAAAATTAGCAATAAGTCTTATGAGATGACAGATCTATTAACGGTGGACATCCAAAATGCCATCAAAAATGTTAAGTTTAATTAAATGATTAATTTAAAAATTTTACAGTTAAACATAAGAAGTTTTAGAAGTAATTTTAACTTGTTGGACTCCTTTATGAATAAACACAATATCGATATCGCGGTATTATGTGAAACGTGGTTGAATGATAACAATTATATTTCGGTTAAGAATTACAAATTTTTTTCTAGAAACAGAAACGACGGATATGGTGGATTAGCGTTCTTAATACATAACAAAATAGCAAGCAAAAAAATTGATATTAACATTAACTTAAGACACATTGAATTACTTTACGTTACCATTAAATATAATAATTATGCTTTAAACTTAATCAGTTTCTACAACCCCCCAAATAGTTATAATAATACAGATGTAATCGATTTCGATTATATTATTCAAAATTTTAACAGTCACAATAATACTTTAATCCTAGGTGATATTAACGCTCATAATAATTTATGGGACTCTAATACAAAAAATAACAAAAAAGGCAACAATATTGCAAATATTATCAATAATAGTAATTTCCACATACTCAATAACGGTAATCCCACCAGAATCGATTATAGAAGAAACCATAAATCAGCTATTGATATTTCATTATCCTCAGCAGATATCTTTGACAAAGTATCATGGACGTGTATTGATGAATTCATTGGTTCCGATGATCTACCGATCTTAATTGAATTTAAATTAAATAAATTCATTAAAAAAGATTTTATTAATTGGAATAGCGTAATAAACGATAAAAATAAAATTGTTGCAATTGATAAAAACAATAATATTGAAGGTTTGATCAATAACATAATTCATGACAATACTAAATCCATTAACATTAACATACATAACAAGCCGAAACCCTGGTGGAATCCTTTATTAGATAGGTTATGGAAAATTAAAAATAACAAACAAAAAATCTACAATAAACTTAAAAATCTTTTCTCGGCAATAGAACTATTAAGATCTACAGCTGTTCTAAAAAGGAAAATTGTCAAAGCCAAAAGAAAATGTTGGAAACTATTTATTGACGACCTACATTCTGATATAGATAGTAAAAAATTATGGAACAAAATAAACAAACTCAGATGCAAAAGATCAATTTCCTTTAACTTATTAGAAAATCATGATATGGCAAAAAAAATTTTAAATGATAATTTCCCTCATTCAATCGAAGATGAAAGTCTTCCGGTATCTACTTCCAACAATAACAATAATAAATTTAATATTTCACTTATATCTAATATATTAAAACGTAAATCTAGAACAGCTCCAGGTAATGACGGTTTATCATTCAAATTTCTTCTAAAAATCATTGACAATAACCCTAACATCTTATATTTTTTGATTAATTACTTAAATAACATCTACAATAATAATATTTACCCTCAAGCATGGAAAACTTTCAAAGTCGTTTCCATCATAAAACCAAATAAAGATGAACTAAACGTTGATAGTTACAGACCAATATGTCTCCAAAATTCCATATCAAAGATTTTTGATAAAGCAATCCTGGAAGACTTAGTATTACATTTGGATGTGAATAAGATTTTGCCACCAAACTCCTACGGTTTTCGTAAGGGTCACAGTATTATGGATTACTTCATAAACTTGTTTTCGGAAATTTGTTACGAAAAAAATAAAAATAAAAACCTAATACTAATAATACTAATAACGTTAGACATTAAGAAAGCCTTTGACAATGTTGGGAAAAATATACTCATCAAAAAATTGATTGATACTGATACCCCGGGGAATTTAATAAACTGGATTCACCAATATCTAACCAATAGAACAGTTATATTTAATAATGGCACGAATTCTATTAAACAGACAACTAATAAAGGCATTCCACAGGGTTCTTGCTTAAGTCCCACTTTATTTAACATTTATACTTCTAATATTCACAATTTACAAAATAACAATATTTCAATTTATCAATTTGCTGACGATTTAGCGGTTCTGGTTAAGGGAGCTAATGAATCATTCTCTTTTGAATCATGTAAATATATTTTAAATAAATTAAGGTTGGAATTAAATAAATTGAATCTCGAAATTAACTTCGATAAAACTTCTTATGTTAGACTATTTAAAAACAAAAGTTCAAATCATGAAATTAAAATTAATAATATCATTTTAAATGAAGTCAAATCTACCAAATTATTGGGTATATCTTTTAATAACAAGCTATCTTTACTGAATCATTATAAAAACTTGGATAAAGAAATATCAAAATCTACAAATTTGTTAAAGATTATTTCAAATAAAAAAGGAGGCGCTCATCCTCAAATTGTGCTTAATCTATTCAAATCATTAATTCAATCTAAAATTAGTTTCGCTGATATAATCACCCCGGTAAACCTTAAAAATTCCTTAAAAATAAAACAACAGTTAATAAACAAGAATTTAAGAATCATTTCCGGTTATACTAAATCTACACCCATTTCAACAATCTTAGCAGAAACCAATACACTTCCTGCCATTTTAGATAACAGAAAAAACACGTCAAAGTATATAGGAAAAAATATCTGTAATAATAATAATTTTTATGACAAAATTATCAATAATAATATAATTCCCAAACTTACCGATCTATACTCGGAATTTAGTTTTCTGTCTAATATGGCAAAAAATAAAAATAATTACATCAATAAAAACATTAATAATTTAATAATAAATAATACTTTAAACAATATTAACAATAATAACATGAACCAACTTGAAATAATATCTAATTATACCCAAACTTCGAATTATTACAATGACTATCAACATATATTCACTGACGGCTCATTAAAAGCTAACAAGGGTGGTATTGGTATCCACTTTAAAAATTTAAACATAAACACTAAAATTAAATTAAAAAATACAGCCTCTATAAAAACCATTGAAATAATAGCCATTAAAAGTGCCATAGAAAAATCTATTAATATGAACTTTAATAAAATAATCATTTTCACCGATTCCAAAAGTAGCTGTGATTCCCTAATTAATGTTATAAACTCTAATAAATCGAAATATTATGAAAATGAAATCATTAACACACTAAGAAATAATAACAATACGAAAGTAATTATCTAATGGATCCCGGGTCACTCTGGTATCAGTGGAAATAACATCGCAGATCTGCTAGCAAAAGAAGCTATTGAAGAGAATAGTGAACCTATAAACAATTTATTAACCTTGGAAGACTCATTTAAATTAATAGATAACATAATCACTCTGGAATGGCATGAACTATATAAAAACTGGACTTCTTCAAAAGGCAAATATAACAAAAAAATAATTAATTCACCCCTAATAAAACATGGTTTAAAAACGCCAAACTAAACAGATTAAGATCAGGCCACGCCTACAATAAGAAGTTTCTAAACCTGATGGGCTTAGTCGATAATAATTTGTGTGATGTATGTAATATCATTGAAGACAATAAACACATTATCAGCAAATGTACAAAACACAATAACATAAGAAACAAATATCCCTTAATACTAAATAATAATCTAATTAACATTTTGAAATCTAATAATACTAATAATTACAAAATTTTGTGTAACTTTATAAAAGAAATTGAATATAATCTTTAACTTAGTCCATTTTAATTAATCACATTTAATCTCCAATGTAAACAATAGCAGGTCATATACAGCTATAAGTGCTAGTCGACCTAATCAAAAGAAAAATACAACAACAACAACAACAACAACAACATACGAAATTTATTTCTCTACAAAAAATTGTATATCGTGTATATACTAAAAATGCATAGTTTTTGAGTTATAGTTAAAAAACATTAAGGTGTCCAAATTTACTCAAATTTACTCCTTTCTCAAAACTCCAAGCCTAAATTGAATAGCACTTTGTGGATTTATCAGGTTCGGGTACCATTCTACATATGAAACAATAAAATATCGCTAACGAATTAGTTCCTTTTACCCCTGTTTTTTTTTCGAAATAGTCAATAGCCTACTCGACAAGAAACATAAACTTAACTCAAGAAGTAAGTAATCAATTTGAAATACTTTCGAAAAAATACGAAAATCAAAATAATACAATAATACGAGGAGACATAAATGGAAAAAGTGAACTATGGGGAAACCTGACAAGCTTGGAATGATGATTGAAAAAAATATTCTTACATATCAATACAAAATTTTAAATGATGGATCTTCTACACACCAGAATCTATATAATTTCACTGATTCAGCAATAACCAATAAAATCAAATCTGAATGTACAAGCAATAACTTATTATCAGAGCATATTCCAATAAAACTAACTATAAGTGAAAACTTAACCACAGAAAACCACCATAATTTAATTAAATTCAAAATCAATAAATACAAATAAGATAAACCATTAGTAAAAAATACTTTAATAAATTGAAAAAGTTAAATTTCAGGTAGATATTTGTTTCAAAGCACTTCCGATAATGTACTAAAATAAAAAACAAAATCAGCAATTTTTCGTATAAGTATTATTTTATTTAATATTTGGTCTGGCCCCCATCTTTTTGAATAACATTGAAAATTCGAGTAGGTATTGAATTTTAAAACTGTTTAAGAGTTTTCGGATAAATTTTGGTCCAACATTCACGAACGGTACTTTTCAAATCAGTAATTGATTTATATTGCTGTCCATTTCCATAAGACTTTCAGGCAAGGCCCACTAAATATTTTGCCTATCCAAGATCTCAGCTCTCCAGAAAGGGCTAATTCGTAAAGAAGCCATACGAAACTGGGGGGCTATTATGAAATTTTTTCGATTTCGTAAAATACGAAATCGAAAAATTCGATCCGCGGCGAATATTCCTATTATGAAACTTTCGTTTTGTTCGTAAAATTTACGACGATAAAGTTTGCCATTTTATGTTATGTGTTATGTATCTACAAATTTTCACAATTAAATAAGTTTTAATTAAATTGTAAATCAATTTGTATAAATTAATTGTATAATTTACATTTTAAAAAATAATTATGTTTAATTTTAATATGTATGTATTTTATTATACGTCCTTTCTTCATTACCTTCGTAAATACGATATTCGTCTCATATAAAGCAGTCGGATTTTGACGTTTGCTTTTCGAAAAATTCGATTTCGTTTTTTTTTTTTGGTTCATAATAAGGCGGATTTTACGATTTTCGTATTTTACGAAACAAAAAAAAATTCATAATAGGAATATCCGCGGCGGATCGAATTTTACGATATCGTAAAAATTTCATAATAGACCCCCTGCCTATCATGCAGGCAAATAAAGGAAAAATTGCATCTTCTTGTGACGACCGACACATTGCTCGGATTTTAAATAGTTCACCGAACAAAAAATAGACAAAACTTCGGAGCAAACTAAGTTTAACGGCCATGTATACAAATTTGCTCATGAATACATGCCGTGGACAACGGATTGGCAGAGAGGGATTTTTTTCTGATGAAAAAAAATTTAATCTAGATTGATCAAAATTGATTCGAAAAATTTAACAAATTCAATGCCTACTCAAATTTTCGAAGTTATTCAAAAAGGTGGGGGCCAGACCAAATATTAAATAAAATAATACTTATACGAAAAATTGCTAATTTTGTTTTGTATTTTAGTACATTATCGGAAGTGCTTTGAAACGAATATCTACCTGAAATTTAACTTTTTCAATTTATTAAAGTATTTTTTACTAATGGTTTATCTTAGCAACAGATTTAAGATGATAGACACAATTTAGACTAATTGAAAAAATCAAAACACTTTACTCTTAGAGACTACTCACACCAAACGCGAACTGCGAATTGCGAGTAACCATTTTTCAGGAAATTTTGATATAAAATACACTTAAACACAATGGATTTTTCGATTTATAATATAATTACGATTATTTTATTCAAAATAAACTAAAACGAGTCCTAAAAATTCTTTAAAATAAGAAAAATTACTTAATTCGTTCAAAGATGAAATATTCGCGCATTCGCTAAAAAATAAAATTACGTTCCACTCGCGTTCTACATAATTTTTACTCGTACGAGTATTGACATTCGTACGAGTATTTTTTTAAAAATCATTTCAAATACGGTCAAAATGATTTTTAAAGATTAAAATAATATTATTTATATCGAATTATGTATTTTAAGCTTTGTTAAAACGACCAATATAAAAAAACAGGTTTTGGAAAAAATTACCGTATTATTACAAATATTTGATCATGGATGGTATTGATTTTGACATATAAATTCGCTCGCGTTTGGTGTGCATCAAATTTGCGAATTCGTGTATGGAATTTATTCGCAACTCGCAGTTCGCATTTGGTGTGAGTAGTCTCTTAGAGGTATGCCCGACAAACAATTATGAACCGTAACAATTCTTACGGTTTGGTGACCGTAAACGGTCGGTTGTAAAATTACAGCAAATTTGGAAATATATACACGAAGAGAAACACGATTTCATAACGTCAGAAAACAAATAATAAACGTAAACACGAATAAAATATTCAAAAAAAATACATCGACAAAACTCGATTTTAACGAAAGCTATCCGATTTTAAAAAGTCAGAAAAGAAAAATAATTGCACACACGACTATATTATTAAAATGATAAAAAACAACCGATTGTACCACGAAATAATATATACTTATACTTTACGGTTTAATAACCGTAGAAAGTCCGTCGCAAATAACGAAATAATAAATCGAACACGAACAGCCACAAAAAACGTATCGTCAGATCGTCATAACAACCGATTCCTCGACGTGTAGCTATACACGAATAAAGTTAAGAAAACAAAAGTCAGTCTGCAGGTCTGATTCAAAACGAACACGTACGTATGGTTTATCATAAATAAAGTTTTAAAAAAAGTGTTACTACTAATTTAACTGATTTATTACCAATAATCAACAAATACAAGTAAGTGCAAGATTTTTTATATTATTGTAATATTGTTATGTGGATTTAAGTGAAATGTTTGATTAATTATATCAATAATTGTGCTATTGATTAATAAAAGTGAATTTGGAATGTGAGTATGTGTATAACAATATGGCGGCAAGCGGGATTTACTAGATTATTACGTACGAATATGTTCCACGTATTACACACGTATACTGCCGTACTAAAAATGTTTTACATAACTACAGAAAACGCATTTTGAGAAAATTGAAAGTTTTGAAATTAGTTTATTTTGCACCAAAAATGAAAGCCTGTTTTCTTATTACTTGTTTGTTAATTTAGTTTTAATTCTTTTTTTAATTTTAATGTTAAAGTTTGTTATTAGCTATCTCAATTGGTACATATCAATAACTGAATTTGGTCAAAAATGCAGTTATGTAAAACATACTTAGCACGGCAGTATACAGATTACTGGAAATTTATTAAATACGTGTAATTTTTGGAAACTGTTTTTTTAATTTGTTTGTAATCGGTTAATCTTAATGTCAACTTTGTATTTTTCTGGATTTTTGATTTCCTAACAGCAAGCTTCTTTTAGCAATCAATCATTTTCGTACAAAAAAAGTACCTACTTGCAAAATTTCAATTTTTATACAATTATTAATAAAAAATGATTTATTAATTTAAATCGATACCTTTAAAATTATTTTTTTCCGTTCTATAAAATATTGGTACGAATTCACAAAAAAAAACATTTCTTACTTGTTCAAAAAAGTTGTTACAGTCTTAGTTTTTGAAAATTTTTGGTTTTACTGTGCCACCGAGCCTCTGAAAAGTATAGATCATTTTTTTACTTATTTATTTTTCAATTTGACCAACTTTACCAATTTTGTTCAACTCGTTTTTGTAATTTATTGTTTATATCTTTTGGTATTTGGTACATATCGGCTAAGGGTTTTCTGAAATGAAACGCTAAATGAATCGATTTGAACGTAGTATGTATAACCTACAGTCAAATGGTGATCGATACTAAAGCCGATATTTACAATTCTGATAAAACTCCATTTGGATTACATTTCTAATTCGACCTTTACATTTCTAATTCTTTAGTTTTGAGGAAAATGCCAAAATATAAAATGTGGAAAAATCTTTCGAAGCAATCTGTCAAAAGGCGTATTTTTAATAACAACACCAATCAGAGGTCTAGGGGAATTCCAACTCATACTAATGATAATGAACAATTTCCAATTATCGCACATGAACAAAACTTTTTACCAAACTTGACTCCGCCCCCACTTGACGAGGATTCGTCCGATAAATCATTACATATTGAACTAAATGATGAAGATGGCCTAAGTGACCTAGAAGTATTGTCGGATTTTGATGGGGATGATATTGACTTGAAAAATAATTGTAAAATGCTCGATTTTTTGCATATTTGGGCGGTTAAATATAGAATAGAAGCAAATGCTTTGAATGAACTGCTAGTGTTTATTAAATCTCTTGGGTATAGCGTTCCCGCTGACAGCAGAACGCTTTTAAACACACCAAAAAACAGAGACATTTTAGATTGTACTCCAGTGTATTTGACTCCAGGGAAGTATGTGCATATTGGTTGCACTTCAGCTTTTGAGTTGTTTTTAGATAATAATGAAACAGACCCATCTGAAATTGTTTTGGATATAAATATTGATGGGTTGCCTATTTCAAAAAGTAACCAAAGCTGTTTTTGGCCCATTTTGGGTAGACTCTATAATTCTACATGCAATAAGATATTTGTTATAGGAATATATCATGGCTATAATAAACCAAAAGAGTTTAATGATATTTTAAGACCACTCGTTGATGAGCTTAAAAGATATTTATCAGATGGATATCTCTGAAAAAATAACACAATTAATGTGAAAATTAGAGCAATAATTTGTGATGCGCCTGCACGCTCCAGTATTCTTGGCACAAAATCGCACACGGGATATTTTGGTTGTCTGAAATGTAACGTCGAGGATGATTTCATAAAAAATAGAATGACATTCCCAATTAACACAACAGCATGGATAAGGACGAATAATTCTTTTAGGGACCGGGAAAATATGGAGCATCATAAGTCTGACACAATATTAGAAGAACTTCCGATCGATATGATCAAAACCTTCCCATTGGATTACATGCATCTTGTCTGCCTTGGAATCATGAAAAAATTACTACAGATGTGGGTTTGTGGAGATCCCAAATCACTTTTACCTTCTTCAAGTATACAACAAATATCAAAAAAACTCTCAAAAATATCTTGTACTCAACCGTCCGAATTTCAACGGAAAATCAGAACATTATCTGATTTGTCGTATTTTAAGGCTACAGAATTTAGAGTATTTTTGTTATACTTGCTATGTCCATTTGTGTTAAAAAATATATTACTGTCTGACAAATATAACAATTTTCTATCGCTCTACAACGGAATCCATATTTTATGTCATCCAGTGTTAAGTAAAGCTAAATATAATTTGGCAACTGATATGCTTAAACATTTTATTCAAGGAGTAAGACATCTCTATGGAATGCACCATTTATCATATAATATGCACTGTCTGTCTCATTTGGCGGAAGACGTAAAAGAATTTGGCAATTTAGATGCTTTTTCGGCTTTTGAATTTGAGTCCTTTATGTACAAGATTAAATGTTTACTTAGAAAACCAAATCAACCTCTCGCACAAATATGCAATAGGATTTATGAAATAACTAACGTGAATGCTCCTATTAATCGAACTAAATTGAAATTAAGCTATCCTATTCTAAAAAAGAAACTAATTAAAAATGGAAAAACGCCGTATCACCGAATTTTGTTCGATTATGCCGAATTTGATTCTACCAAGAGGAATCGATGGTTTTTAACAAAAGACAAAGTAATTGCAAAGTATGAATATGCTGACGTAATTGAAACAAAAACATATATCTGGGGAAGGAGAATGAAAACCACTTCGGACTTCTACGACTTACCAATTTCATCAAGTAAATTAGATATTTACCAGACCTCCTTGAAACTGAGGAAATTATCGAAAAATTTGATACATCCGCTATCTATAAGAAATTATTTGCAATGCGAGATGATGAGAATGAATTTTACGTTTTCTTTCCACTCCTTCATTTCATTAATTGACATTATAATTAATTATTTTAATCTTTACAGCTCCTTCATATAAGCCATGTATTCGGTAGTAGAAACATTAAGCAAAGAAGGCAAGAGAGAAGTATCTGTCGTATGTACAACTTGGATCAAGGATGGGATGGTAGCCTGGCCAAACCACTATAAACAGGCAATTAAAAAGAAGCTGGATCTTCTACGACTTACCAATTTCATCAAGTAAATTAGATATTTACCAGACCTCCTTGAATACTGAGGAAATTATCGAAAAATTTGATACATCCGCTATCTATAAGAAATTATTTGCAATGCGAGATGATGAGAATGAATTTTACGTTTTCTTTCCACTCCTTCATTTCATTAATTGACATTATAATTAATTATTTTAATCTTTACAGCTCCTTCATATAAGCCATGTATTCGGTAGTAGAAACATTAAGCAAAGAAGGCAAGAGAGAAGTATCTGTCGTATGTACAACTTGGATCAAGGATGGGATGGTAGCCTGGCCAAACCACTATAAACAGGCAATTAAAAAGAAGCTGGATCCAAATCCAGATTGGAAACACTATAGTTGCAAAATTTTAAAACAAGATATAAGTAACTACATCGAAGCAAAGGAAAAAGAAAAATATCTAGCTGATTTTTCGAATTCCGAATGCGATGAGCAATTACATGGTCAAAGAAAAAGAGTCTACGACATTATAGATTTTAATGAAAACTTTGAACAACCATCAGCACAGGGATTTTGGTCGCAAAATGAGGATTGAGGATTGAGAATTTTGTATATGTACACGGTGTATAATATACATTTTGCTATTGTGTGCCGTCAAATATTTGTATTGTATTAGTGTATTTTCTCATACGTTTTTTCATAGGGTAAGTATCAAAAACAAGCCAAGCGGGTGAATCGGTTCAAATTTTTGGTGCTTACGCTCGCCTTGAGTTATTTTTACCTTTCTTCTTACTAGTGGAATTCATTCGTTAATAAAAAACCAAAACAAAATACATAAACGTAACCCATGATTCAATAAAACAAAAGGTTAGCTCGAAATATGTAAACAAATAGCCATCTTTTTTTTTTTGACGTCCCTCAATTCTCAATACGTATATAAATTACAACAACAAATAAAAAAACGAAAAGTAAAAAAGAATTGCATGACGTCACAAACACGTGTTTTGAAAAATCGAGCTAACTTGGGATTTATAGAATCATGAACGTAACCAAAACAATTTCTCGCAAATAAAAAAAAACAAAAAGCAACATAAATGAAAACAAAAAAAATTAAACATTTTAATTTTTAAATTTTGAACAAAGGAACCAAAACAGAAAGTAAGAAAATAAAATGATTTTGTTTATTTTTTTAGTATTGTGTTGCCTGGCAGCTCGTGAGGGTTGTTCCTTTACGATGTTATGTCGAAGTGTGCGGACATTTTATTCTAAACAAAAAAAAATTGTATATAAAAAAAGGTTACGCAAGTTAAAAAGGAAAGTAATAAAATAAACCATCTCGCTTTTTTATTTGCTGTGTATATGCTAGAATAAAATTTCTCCAACCTCGGACATACAATCAACAATCAATGTACATAGGTTTAAGGGGAAGCTCCCGAAACCTCGAACTGAAGAAATCAAGCGCGAATTTTTATACCGAACATCAAAAAAGTGGAATTCGCTAATACACTTCAAATTTCCGAAAGAATACCAAATGAATAAATTTAAGGTAGTTATTAATCTTTACTTGCAGAATCGTGCATTGGGTGCAGAAGCTCTGACAGTTACAAGGAGCTAGGACCATTAATAAGTCCGTTCTGCACCCAATTAAAAAATGTGTAAAAAAAAAAAAATAACCCCCCCCCCCCCCAAACTTAAAAGCTGGATAGGAGCAACCGACCATCATGAGTAGCAACACAATACTAAACAAAATAAACAAAATCGTTTTGTTTTCTAGGTTTTTTTTTTTTTTTTTGGTTAATATTTTTTATTTTGAGTCTCGCTTCTTAATACATATTTTTAATTTTTTTTCTTCGGAATTTGTTGTTCTGTCTCAGTCTCCTTAATACATCCTCTCAATCGTTCTCTTCTGAGCTTATTCCTCTTATTTGTATCATGTTATCCCTATTACTCGCTTCATTATATCTCTTTTATTTGCATCATATTAAACGAAAAACTGAAAGAAAAAATGCACATTCAACACCAATACAATTTACCAATACTATTGCCTTCCGGTAATCCTCAAATCAATCCTCATTTTGCGACTAAAATCGCTGTCCAGATCAAATTCTTATTGTTGATTCAGTAACTAATACTACTGAGAATGAACCTCAGCTACCAGCATTAACACCAATTTTACAAACTTACAATTGTACAAATTCTCCACAAGAGGAAATAACTACCGAAACAGCAGATATAATTACTCTTACCACTCCAGTAAGTAGATCGAGCTGCTTTATCGATGATAGAAAATTATGTTAGCTATAAAATTCAACAAAAAATTAAAAAACTAGAAGAGAAAATAAAAAACAACAAAACTATAATTAAAGAAGTCAAATCAAATGTATCAACTGTGTTGGACAACCAACAAAAAATATTGTGTAACCAAACGGACATTAAGGAACTCTTACAGGTAGTGATGAACACACTACCAAAAAAAAACCAGACTACAATTACCAAAGATATTAAGTTTGTTTATCCAAAATTGCCTATTACGATCATTGAGCATGGACCAAATGGTATTTGTTACTACATGGACCAAATGGTATTTGTTACTATTATACATTATTAAAAAACTAAATGAATTAATTATATTTGTTTATTTTATTACAGACCCTGCACCTACATAAATTTTCAGCAGAAAAAAGCAATAAAACAGTTAAAAACTGCTTAGAGTACTTGTGCTCATATGAATTATTAATTCAATATTCATAGTCGGGGCAGAATTCACTCTCCAAAGGTGAAATTTTAAATCTTGGTTATTCCGAGCCCTAAACTGATGTTTCCTTAATTTTCTGTTTTTCTTTCAGATATCATTAAGCAGGTATTTGCGGAACTTGTGAATATCATGGAACTGTTGCGCAACGTGCACAACTATTTTAAATCTAATGACCCTGTGGCAACGGAAACGATCAATGCAAGCGTTAAGGAATTTCTAAAGCGGACTAATTTTCGTCACAAAAATATTTAATAATATAAATTAAATTTAAGTCAACAAAATACTGAAATGTTAGTTTTAAGTATTATTTTCAATTATTCAATTAAATTCTGAAATAAAATTATACTATGTATGTATCTAGTACTATGTAAAATTGGAATGTTAATGATACTTACTGAATCTTATAATAAATAAAAAAATTTGATTTAAGTAAGTTTTTTGTTTATGAATTTTGATAGTTAATTTAAAAGTATGATACGCACACCGCTTCGATAGTGACACCACTAAAGAAAGATAGTTTTTTGAGGAAAACGATTTGAAAAGTAGCCTTTTATTTCAACCAGAGTTCTGATGTCATCTGTAAATCAATAACTTTCATTCTTATAATAAATTATGCAATACTCCTTCCTCTTATAGAGTACAAGTACTACACTAAAGTTATATGTAAGTTTACTTTCCCGACTATTAATCGCCGCGTTTCAAACGGCAATTAATAGTCGGAAAAGTAAACTTACTTATTACCGGCAATTGGCCTGTAACACTAAATGGCGAATTACCCACAAACCGGCTATTAAAAGCCAATAAACGTAACTAACAATTAACCGGCAATTGAACTGCAACGAAAAACAGCGGTTTATAGTCGGAAAAGTATATTTACTTTTTACCGGCAATTGGGCCGTAAAACTAAACGACGGCTAATTGACACGAAACAGTGGTTTATGGTCGGAAAATATTACTCACATTTTACCGGTAACTGGGCCGTAAAACTAAACGACGATTAATAGACACAAAACGGTGGTTTATGGTCGGAAACGAATACTTACTTTCTACCGGCAATTTGACCATAAAACTAAACGACGATAATAAACACAAGTTTACGTACTTATTACCGACAATTGCACTGTAAAATAACTCACGGTGTTCGTTCAGACATTAAGGATCGCCCCAAGTGTTCCAAAACTTGGTTTTTTTACAGTACTTGAGGAAGCGAAAGTCTAACAAAGAACCCATCGGTCCATCAAACTCACATCGGTTATTTTACAATACCAAAAATTCAAATTGTTTGTCGGGATGTATATTCAAAAAACATAATAAGACGGTGAAAATGAATTAACAAACATTATAAAAACAGTTATACATTATCGGGAAGGAGACTTATCAATAGGAATAAACGCTGGTGGAACAACAAAATAGAAGAGGTATGGACAAAAAGAGGCCCAAACAAAATATAATAGAACCAAAGATACATGTACATACGGTAATACAATTAAATAGAGCAGAAGCAATAGTATCTAGAGAAATAAGAAGGCAAAATACTAGTATAAAGCATGGAATGAAATAACTGAGGAAATAACAAATGGCATAGTTGATAGAAGAGTATGGAAAATAATAAATTTATTCAATATAAAAATCCTAAGGCATACAATATATTAGATAATACAAGTACAGCGAGAGAGTTTCTTTCCAGAGAAAACTTCTCAGAGTCATCAGAACAATTAAAAATACCATATCCAAACTCATATCCACGTCCATTAGTGAATGAATTCCAACAACACGAAATAAATAAAATAATAAAAAACAATAAAAATACATCACCAGGAATTAACAAATTATCTAACAAAATATTAAAATACCTACCGGATAATCATCTCAAAGTATTTACTAACCATCTGAATAAAATATGGTGCAGCAGGAGTTTTCCAGATAATATGAAGCGAATTGAAATAGTGACCATAAAACAACCCAATAAAATCGAACATATAGTAAAAAATTATAGACCCATTATTGCCAACCTTTACAAAAATAATAAACAAAATGTTAATACAACAGATTAAATAACAAGCTAAATATATTCTGGAATACTCATATGGTTTCAGGGAAAAGAAAAGCGTCACTGATTACTTCGTCACTCTGATAGACAAAATTAATGACAATAGAAATAATAGAAAAAAATCAATACTTAATACTTATATTAAGCATTCGACAACATTAATAAAAATATTCTAATAAACAAACTTAAACAATTACAAATCAATCAAACAAGGTAAATTAATCAGAATAACAAATCAGGGTTAAGTCCACTGCTTTTCAATATTTATAGTACATAAATTCATCAATTAAATACAAGAAATGTCATGGTCATACAATTATCATTAGTCATCGTCATACAATAACCTGACAAATAATTTTCACAAAAACAATCAGTAATATTATGCAATTAAAAATAGCATACCTAGAGACTAAGTACACGGATGGGTCGAAAAAGGAAAATGTATGTGGAATAGGTATTCATACAGATGAAGATGTTAACATTTACATAAAATTACATAATGAAACTAGCATTAAAACTACAGAGATGATAGCAATATACATATCAAATAAATAAAAAACACAAAAAAAAACACAGACTCGAAAAGTTGTTGCATATCGTTGAAAAATTGTATCAACACTCAAAAAACAAAATTCTAATGAATCATTAATAACAGAAAAAATAAATGGAAAACCAGACACAGAGGTAATAATTCAATGAATTCCAGCACACATTGGGATCAAAGGGAATGAGATTGCTGACAGCCTGGCGAAAGTGGCAGTAGAGATGAGCAACCAAAATTTATTTAACAATAAAATACCAATAGAAGATATATTCATCCTAACAAAAAATTTAATATATGTAATTATAATGATTGGAAAAAAGATTAAAAAATTAATACAAGAACAAAAGGATTATTCAACAGAGTGATAAATAACGCAACTCCCTCATAATCATCTTTGTTCAGAAAAGTAAATACAAAAACAAAATACATAATAATTGTAAATCGATTAAGAACAGGACACATGTAATAAGATTTTCAGATATAGATTAAAAATGGACAACGATGACAAACGTAACATATGCAATATAAGTGTAATCGATATTCACGTTATGGCAATTGCTCAAAATACATAAATGTGAAGAACAAGTACAAAAAGATAGAGGGAAAAAGATTTTTATTTTTTTATTTTCCAAAATAATTTATTTGTTACATCAGCCAATTTACAAACAATTAAAGTTGTCATTAAACAAAATTACATCAGGAAAACATTTACAAATAATGTATTAATTGGCAAAATATAACGATTGTTGCAAGAGAAAAAAAAAATAATGTTAATTGAATTAAATTATAAAAAAAAAACAAAGGGGAAAAATTGGTTGGTAATGAATTAATGATGGTGATGGTTACAGGACGTTTTTATATTTTTATTAATTTTTTATTTTATAGACAGTTAAGAATAATTGTGAGAAACATTATAATCCGCAATGTAGTTTTGATGCAGCTTTGTCTTTATATAATCTTTAAATGTTTTAATTCTATTTGCTTTTATCTCATTCGGCAAGTCATTAAACAACTGTAGGCCCATGTAAAAAACACTACGCTGAGTATGAGATAAACAATATCTTGGCAACCTGTAAAATCTTGATATTCTTGTTTGCCGTTCCGTTACTTCATAGTTTTCACGGAATGACAAATCACAACTTAGTAAACTATGGTGGATTTTAAAGATAGTCAGTAGGAATTCATATTTTATATAGTATGTAACCGGAAGAATACTTACTGAATATAGATCTATACTAGGAGTAATATAGGGAAGTAGGAAAGCTGCTTTTAGAACTTTATTCTGCAGAACTTGTAAGGTGTTTTGATACCGGACACAAGTGCTGCCCCAGATAGGACATAGATATGCGAAATGCGTTTGAATATTGGCGTAGTAAAATTGTAGGACTATGTTTCTGGGTATAAATCTAGATACTCTTCTTAGCACTGCAACTAGCGGGGATACTTTTTTGATAATTTTATGGATGTGACTTTCCCAGCTTAGTGATGATTGAATAGAAAGACCGAGATATGATGTTTTGTCCGATCGATAAATTGGAATATTATTGATAGTTATTTCATCAAAAATGTTGGAAACCTGATGACTTGCAAGGTTAAAAATAATGAAATTGGTTTTATTATAGTTTAATTGGAGCCTATTTTGCAATAACCAATGGTTTAAACTTATTAAGTCACTTTCCATCTTTTGCTTCAGAAGTGTATAATTTACAGCTGAATATGTGAGCACAGCATCGTCTGCGAATAATTGTAACTTGCCATTAAAATTGACATCAAACAAATCATTTATGAAAATCAAGAATAAAATCGGCCCAAGAATTGATCCCTGAGGTACTCCGCAATTAATTGTTAACCATTCGGATTGGACACTATTCAGCTGAACAAATTGCTGCCTATACGATAAGTAATTTTCAATAAGATCTAAAGCTTTGCCTTTAATTCCAGCCCTATTCAACTTGGAGAGTAAGATTTTATGATTTAAACTGTCAAAAGCTTTTCTTATATCAATAAATAGGCTAGACACTTTTTGTTTGTTTTCCAGGCCAGAATAGATGTTTTTTAATAAGTTAAGCGCTGCTGATAAGGTATTGGAGTTCCGCTGAAAACCATATTGATCTTTGTTTATAAGTTTATGCTGGTTAAAGAAGGTAATCAACCGATTGTAAATAATCCTTTCAAAAATTTTAGATATAGTTGGGAGTATCGAGATTGGCCTATAGTTATTAGGTACTTCTTTATCTCCCGATTTGTGTATGAGTAAAATTCTAGCCACCTTTAATTTGTTAGGAAATGAACAAGAATCAAAACACTTATTAATAGCCTTAACTAAAATAGGAACAAATATATTTTTAAATTCTATTAAGGTTTTGGCAGATAAATAGTCGAAACCAACAGCGCTAGAAGGTTTCAGACCGTCGATAATGCCAACTATTTCATCTTCCGTAGCGGGAGAGAAAGCATCTAAATTGCTACCAGTGACATCAAACTGATATTGATGGTTCAATGTATTGTAGTTAACATTTCCAACATCTACGAAGTGTTTATTTAACACATCCGCAACTGCTTTTTGATCATTCAAGTTGCGATTATCAACCTTTAAAGAGATTTCCGATAGTACGTTGCAATTAGATTTTTTATGGAGGATTTCATTTACCAGTTTCCACACATTTTTATTGGCAGAGCAATTAGTGAATTTGTAAGTATAATACCGTGATTTTGATTGTCTTATTAATTTTTTTACTTGTTGCCTATACAGAGCGAACGTTTGTTTAAATACCTCATTGCTGGGAAAGTCATTCATTAATTTGTAAAACCTATCCCTTTTTTTCATTTTAGATTTTATATCATTAGTGAACCATGGCTGGTTTTTCAAATTATTTCTGACCAGCGATTTTGTTATCTTAACGGAATTTATGGACAGCGAAATAAGCTGGTTATAGAAATCTTCAAAATCAAGGTTCAAAATATCAAGATTAGCCAGAAAGCTCATTAATTTTGACTCATCGACACTTAATTTGTATAAGCAATTATCGGTATTCGAACATTTAGATAAAATTGGACAGTTTACTATTAGTAATTTATGATCACTAAGGTAAGTAAATTGATATAAGATTTTTAAGGGAGTTGACGTATCTGTGGCAACATGATCTAATATAGTTTGAATGGTATTTGATTTCCTAGTAAAATATTCGCGATCATGTTTGTTTTATATGGTAAGATTGTTAGATTGCATAACAGAATGATACTTAATGACTGAGTTTTATTACGATCCAGTAGGTTTATGTTAAAGTCACCAATTACTAGCCATTGAGAATACTTTGATAGATTAAAATCAAGGCGCTCTAGGAAACCATTTATGTTTGTATGGGGAGGTCTATAGACAGCCATGATATTCCTATTTATTTTTTTAGAGCGAACCATTAAAAATTCATTTTCTGCTAGAGTATCATTCATCAGCAATTGACAACATAGCTCAGGCTTTGAATAGACACTTATGCCACCGCCACTCCTACCATTCCGAGTATTGTGAAAAGATTCATATCCAGATAGATTATAAAAAGCAATATTATCAGCGTCTAAAAAAGTTTCCACTAAGACCACCAAGTCTATACTTATATCAAGGCTTAACAAGAACTCCTCTAATTTATCAATTTTGTTGTGGAGCCTATTAATATTTAGATATAGGATATTTATGTTTTTCTCACCACCACAATTGTTTAGTTCTCGCTCAAAGTTATCTATATCCAAAAAATACTGTATATTACCGACACCGACACAGATTAATAAATATATTAAAAGATAACAAGGTAGAAGAGCTATCGAACTGGCTAAGTTCTATATACCGGGTGATTTTTTTAACCTGATACACTCAAATATCTCGGAAAATAAGCACTCTACGAAAGAAATGGTTGAGATAAAAATTTAATTATTCCGCGGGGGAAATACATTAGTGTTAAAACTAGTACCCTCACCCTCTCCTTGTAGGTGGGGCGGGGGGTAGCTTTGAAACTAAAATAAGAACCCATATATTTTATTGTAGATTCGGATTCTACGGCTAAAAATACGTAGGATTTGACTGAAACACTTGTTTCGATTCATGATAGATGGCGCTGTAATTGACGATATTCAATTTTTTTCGATTTCTCCTTCTGAGAACCTACACAAACGATTCTGCAATACGTCTGCAATAAAAATATCATGGTTTCGTTGCAAATACACGAAGTTAGTCTTAAACAAATTATTCATTTGCAAATTTCGAATTACTTGGAAAAGGGTGCCTGCTTTACATGAGTCCCCTCGCCTCGTCATCTTTCAATTAAATTGAGTGCTAAAAATGATGGCCTTCGAATTCAATGCACTTATTAATCCGCATTTCAAATTACTACACAACTGAGAAGTGTGTCTGTTTGAATTTCAGCACAAGCATTTCTAATTCGCTCAATCATATTCTCACGTGTTGTTGGTTTTTGTTTATAAACTTGGTCTTTGAGATAGCCCCACAAAAAGAAATCTGGCGAAGTAAGATCTGGGATCTGGCAGGCCAATTTACCGGACCAGCTCTCCCGATCCACCGACGATCATGTACTACACGTGCTACCAACGAATGGTGTGCGGGACAACCATCATGTTAAAACCACATGTTACGTCGCACTTCTAGCTCAAGTCTTCAAATAATGTTGGCAGTTAAACTTGAGATAAAAACTTGAGTGAAATTTATGATACAAAGTTTTAACAAATACTTAGGCATTCAACTAATTGATTATTGCAATTTCCTTTTAATATGTGAGTGGTATTCAGACTAGTAACTTAGTTTAAAATCAAAATGGATTCGAAGAAAATTAAGATTTTTAGTCAGAAATTTAGTTCTAAGCTGTTGAAGAAAAGAAATTGAACAAAATGATAATGGAATTTTGAACATAAATCTACTGTAAATTAGTCAACTGCTTTCGACAGTGAGGAAATTGATTAAGAAAACGAAATTCTTTATATTGCATTTGGGAAACACGTTTTGAAAACATTTTAGCAAAATATTTAATGCACTTTTGTGACTGAGATTAAATTCTAAACAAAATTTCAACAAATTTTTTGTTCAACAGTTAACTTCAGGAATCGAGCAAAAATCTGAATGCTTTTTGTTTAAAAATAATTGAATAAAATCTTATGTAGGAACTAACATTAGATATACCTATAATTTAAATTACAAAATTTGGTTTAAGCAAAGACATGAGCTTATAGCTTAAAACTTGAGTTTGTAATCCGGACTGATTTTAATAAGAGTTTGAGTGAATTTGAAAAATTTAGTTAAAATTATTCGAACAAAATTTTTATTTAGAACAGAGTAAAACAAGCTTTGAACAAAGTTTGGACTAAAAATTCAATTTCAATCCAATCGAGAGTCTGAGCAAAAATTTGGATCCAATTTAATTAAAAAATTTGTTATATAATTAAATTAACACAACATTATTGTTGAAATTAATCTAGAAATTTTGTTACATTTTGTTTACAAATGAATTAAAAATTCCAACCTATAGACCCATAGATTTGTCTAAATGTGCTTGATTAGAATTTGGAATACAACTTCAGCTTTAGTGCAAGTGTATTTAAGAAAAATTTGAGTGTTATTAAAAATGCTGAGCTAGAGTATAATTTAAAACTCTAGTTTAGGTTAGAAGGTTCGTTAAATTTGTATCAACATTTTGAGCAGAAAACTGACTAATGATTATTATTTATATTTCAAATTTAAATTTTTGTATGAGCCCTATAGTGTTCGCCTTGTAAGATTTCGAATGACTACTTTGGTAGTTAGATGAATTTTCTTTGACGAATTGGTTCTATTTAAGGTAGTTAACCAAATTATTGAAACTTCTCTTTTAGATCGTATTAATTTTGCTCCTGACAAAGGATATTTGTTGCGGGATACTTTAACATTTAACCTTCCGGCCTGTCGCACTAATCTTAGAAATAACTCACCATTAATCCGACTTCAATTTAATCACAATTCTCATTTTAATTCCGTTGATTTGTTTTCGTTCACATCAGTCACCTCATTTAAATCTTGTATTTGTCAGGTCATTAATGCTCTTAGATTATTATTTAGTTTTAATTTATGTATTTACTATTAATTGTTTTGTAAAGCTTAAGATAATTAGTCTGTACACCTTATGTTTAAGCCAACATGTAATTGGAGGTAATCTCTGTATGTTGGCGAAATAATGAATAAATAAATAAGTATCGAAGTATTTGTATTTTAAGCAGAAATTGAATAAAATGTTGAGTAGAAATTGAATTTTTATAGTAATTTGGACTTGAGCAAAAACATAACGGTAATCTGGTTTTTAGTTTAAAAGTGGAGTTTGTATTTCGAATTGGACTGTCAATAGAAAAATTAAAGATAAAGTTACAATTACAAAATAGATTTGAGCAAAATTTTAGGTTTAGTGAGGGCAAAATCCTGAGAAAAACTTGAGTTTGAATTCCAAAATTTTGGTTGCAATTAGATAGGAATTTTGTGATATTTTGCATACAAATAGGTAAAATTCGAAACTCGATTGGACAAAATTGAAGGAGGAATTGAGTTATAATTTTGAGTGAAATTTAAACTATAAAATTTACAGTTTAATTTTTCATTTTAAAATTATTCGGGAAGTGTAATTTTGATATTCCAAACTAAATTTTAATTGCAATTAGTAAAAAATATAAAGGGCTGAAACCTCACGAGGTGATCAGAACTTCGGTCTTTGGTATCTCCAATGGAGATAGTATTCACCTGTGTCATAAAGTTGGTGTGACAATTTTGACAGTATTGATTTCAAATTTAACCAAGATATATTTACTTATACAACAACAGCCAAACAGCTCAAATGCTTCAGTAACATGAGTACAGGCATCCAATTTAACACGAAAAATCGTCTAGAACTTTATACATAAAGTAGTACACAAAATTATACTGATATATCTAACCGTGTAACTGATCATATTCCAGAACTTTATCCAAAAATCATTTCAGAACCCCATTTATAACGCATGTGTAAAATTTCATATTAATCGGGTAAGGAATAACCAAGTTCCATCCTACTTGGCCATATTCCAGAGATTTATCCAAAAATCATTTTAGAATCCCATTTCTAACACACATATCAAATTTCATGATAATCGGTTAAGAAATAGCCAAGTTCCATCTTACATGGCCATATTCCAGAACTTCATCCAAAAGTCATTTTAGAATCCTATTCCTATTACACATGTCGAATTTCAGCATAATCGGTTGAGAAATAGCCAAGTTCCATCATACTTGGCCATATTCCAGAACTTCATGCAAACAACATTTTAGAATCCCATTTCCAACACACATGTCAAATTCCAAAATAATAGGTTGAGAAATGGGCAAGTTCCATCATACCTGGCCATATTCCAGAACTTCATCCAGAAAACATGCTGGAATCTCAGAACTTCATCCAAAACACATTTTGGAATCCCATTTCCAACGCACATGTTGAATTTCATCTTAATCGGTTGAAAAATAGGTAACTTCCATCATACCTGGCCATATTCCAGAACTCCATCCAAAAATCATTTTAGATTCCCATTTCCGACACACATGTCAAATTACATAATAATCGGTTGATAAATACACAAGTTCCATCATATAAAAAATTTGTTAACTACTCACTACATCCTAATCCAACCCCAACTCAACTCCAACTCAACTTCAACTTAAACCTCAAATTGACCACTAACTTAACCTTCCAATCTAAGTGTGCGATAGCAGCCACTTCAACCTAACCTTCCAATCAATTCCAAATTCAATGCCCAATTTAATAATCAAACCAGCATATATAAAAAAATCATAAATATTTATAAAACCAGGTATTTTGGGTCAATTCGTATGGCAGGTACCCCACCCTCTTGACGTACAGTCTTCAAAAGCTTTTCAAATCTCCGCCTTGACCACAGAAACAGATTGCGAAAAAAAATTAAAATCAGACAAGCCGTTCTCGAGATACCACTGGTACAGACATCCAGACATCCAGACAGACGGACGGACATTTTTTTTTTCTGCTTTTTCAGACTCAGGGACTTTCAAAACGTCGAGAAAAGTGGTTTTGGACCATATCTACCAAAAAAGTAGAAATATCAAAATCCCCCCCGTACTTTAACCCAAGAGTCTTACAAAGTGTATTAACCCCAAAAACTGAAAACCTTCCTTGAGTTTTCTATGTGGTAGTTTGGTTTCGTACTGAAAAGTTCGTACGAACAAAAAGTTCGATCTACTCTTCAGGTAGCTCGTAGCTATGA
The DNA here is from genome assembly GCA_963556165.1 of Tipula helvola. Lineage (NCBI taxonomy): Eukaryota > Metazoa > Arthropoda > Insecta > Diptera > Tipulidae > Tipula > Tipula helvola. Next base: position 174,649,197 of record OY744481.1, on the reverse strand, counting down.
CCAAACTACAAATGTATTGTTAATATATTTTGTCTATAAAAAAACAAAAAAATCTTATTGATTAAAATTTTAAAAAAATAATTAAAATTAAATTTGACAAAATAGTTTTTATTTTTGCTACAAAGTACCTAAGCTTCTAAACTTTAACATCGAATTTCCCAAAATGCATTTTCTGTTGTTAAGTAAAATATGTTTAGCACGGCAGTTTGCTTTATGCAGCAATATACACGGCACATTTTTTGATGAAAAACATCTTACATTTCATTATACATAGGAGGTACCTCGGCACTTGGGTGCTTAGCGTCAACTTCCCCTAGAGCAGTTAGTGAACGATACATCGTTTGAAGATATGGAATATTTATATGAGTACAAGATAAAAAACTATCAAAGATTTTTGTTATCTTGGCTCTCTCTTGGTTATTATGAAATTTATCGAATAATTCGTAAAGTCCTTTTTTGTTTACACAAAATTACAAAAATCTCCGATAATTTTTAAAATGTTAATATGAAACACTGATATAACTAAAATAATTCAAATTATAACATATTTGACAGCTCGATTCAATGGCCAATGGCGTCGATTGCATGCGTAAAGAAATCCAAATTTTTCAATATAAAATGATGGAATCAATAAAAGTTGAAGTAATCAGACGTGTTTAAGTTAAATTAAAATAAATTAATTTACAATCAAGTTGTATTGCTAAAGTGGAATAAATATATTTGTTCAAGTGAAATTGTGTTTCAACGATTTTTTGTAGAAAACAAAAATAAGTAATGTTGAAATAAGCTTGATTACGCCTACGACCAACAGAGCTGTAAAAAAAAGAAAACTATGTCAGATAGTATAGACATGGATAATCAATCTAACGGATGAAGAAATAACGGAAGCTGAATTTCTCCTCATGTGCTATCCAATAATATGTTTAGCAGTATCGCTGATCTAGATCAAACTAATACGCCTACAAATAAGGGCACAAACAAAATAAAATATTGTCCTCCTATTACCATTAGAGGTCAATAATTCCAAACTATAAGATAAATTCTCACAATTAATGACAGTCTTATAAGATATAAACTACAATTTACCACATTTGGCATTCGTGTTCAATGCAAAACTTCATTACTCCATAAAAATTTATTACAAATATCGGAAGATAAGAATATTGAATATTTTTCGTTTCAAATTCAAGACACAGGCCGCTCACATTTGTGCTGGCGGAGCTCCCTGTATTGGAAACGGAAGACATTAAAAGTGAAATAATCCAAGCTGGGGGGCTAATATGAAATTTTTTCGATTTCGTAAAATACGAAATCGAAAAATTCGATCCGTTCATTGGAGTATGTCATTCGCCAGCTCAATATGGCGCAGCATAGCTATTTGTATTATAAATCAACCCAGCTTTTACCATACGCTGGCGATATTTTCATTCTGGGTCGCAACATCATCTCTTTGAACGAGGTTTTCCTCCCATTGGAATTACCAGCCCAACAAATAGGCCTTTAAATTAATGAAGGAATACCAAATACATGGTGACTGCGAGAAGGCATTCATGGGGAATCAGTTCAAATACCTAGGACCACTAATCACTGAGCAAAACTACGTTTCTGTGGACATTTCATCGAGGTTCGCAGCAAACTACCGAGCTTTTACCCCAATATGAAAATATTCAAGTCTCCTCATATATCGCGCAAAATAAAATTGGACATCCACAAGGCGCTGATAAAACCAGTTATCACCTTTGGTTGCGAGTCTCGGACACTGACAGCACAAAACATCAATTCGCTGTAACTGAGCGTAAGATCATAAGAAGATTCCTCGGTCCAATTAAAGTGTGCGAATGAATCACGAGACCAGAAATGGTGTCGATAAAATCAACATCATCGGATTTATAAAATCGTCAGTTAGCCTTGACGATGGCTTGCGCACGTACTTCGTTCACAAAATCGGACCACTAAACAGGTCTTGGAGTTGGCACCAATGAAAGTAGGACTTCGTGGGAGACCACTTACCCGATGGATGGGCGACGTTGAAACGGACCTATTATACACCCTCGGTCACCGTGTCTGGCGTTTTCTTGCGGCAGATCGAATTATTTAGAGAAGCTTCGTTGAGGCGACCAAATCCCTTCATGGGATGTCGCGCTACCGGAAGAAGAAAAAAATTCTCTGATGAATGTAACTTAAACAATCAGATCTATGTAGACTTCCAACTTTTGTATTAGCACTTCTTTGCTTTTTGAAGTTCACCAGAATCAGAATGCTTAGATTTTTTTGTTGTAACCATTTCCTTGGAAAGTATCTTTTCGAAGTAACGGGTTCAATTAGGAACAAACAAATATTTGTAAAATTCAAAGTTGCTTATAGGGTTTATAACCTAAATAACTGGGAAGGAATTATTTGATCCCGTTTTTATAATTCGTGCGAAAGATTTTAAAAGAAGTTAATTTTAAAAAAATTGAGACTACGAGTATGTATAATCAAATTTTTCTAAATTAACAAGTTTTGTTGTCTTAATAAAATTCAATTAAATTTCGATATTAGCATAATCGTAAAATACAGTTAGAACTCATGCTTTTTGCTCTAGGTACATCTACTTTAATTAATTTTTATTCTCAAAATTCAAGCTATTCCAAATCGACCACCATCACTACAAAATTTTTCGTATTTCAAATTTAATTTTAATTTATTCCCAATTATTAGTAGTGTATACTGTAATACATAGTAGATAAATAGTACATATTATTATTCCCATTATATGTATATGTACTAACTTCATGCTGTAACCATTATTATCGTTGTTATTATACATATTTGTGTTATTTCTATCTCTAAACATATTTATGCTCAAAATACTTGTAGTCGATTCTGCAGAGAGATGCGAAATTGAATAAAAATAACATTATTGCTATATACATATACATTTCGAGTGAATGTGGAATTGGTAACAAAACCAATAAAATCTGCATGAGGTACTGTGGAAAAAATTATCGGGTTTAGTTAATAAAATGGGGGAAAATCCAAAAAATACAAGAAAAAGGAGTTTAGATTGATTATTACATTGTTCTACTAACTACTCGTATTAGACTATACATATTTGTATGTACAATGTACATGCATATTATATACGTTCTATCATCTATACGTTAAATTTTTTTGCAAGAAACGAATGTAAATTTGTTATTTTCTTCTGAAGATTCGTAGATTGTTAGTGCTGGTAAAAATTACTGATTTGCTAAAGAGTTTATTTATTTTTTTGGTTTATTTTTAATTAAATTGAACAGTTTTAACCATTTACACCATTTGCAACTGGGATATTCGTTTATTTTGCTATGGTTTACTGCAATCGTTCACCTCGTAAATAACTGCTAGCGTAAGTAAAAAGTAAGGTCATCGAGAAGTTTTGTTTTGTACGCTTTAAATCGTAAATTTTAAGGATGAATTTGAAAGATTAAATTTAGCATGAACTAATAAATTTAAGCAAACTATGTAGTAGTTTACGTAAAAATTTTAATTTGTTTTTAGCAAATATGGATGCTCTTGAGATGATGCTTTAAATCATTTTATTATCGGAGGTGTGGATTAACCAATATGAGCTGAAAAATTATCAAATTTCTTGGTTTCAGATCCATAGAAACTGTAATTATGCAAACAGAGCCGATGGAGTGGTATACCACATAGTAAATGAGGTTATTAAATGTAATGCGATTTCTTGTTGTCGAACTGTGCTGACATTATTCAGGTAAATATTAAATTTAAGTGTGATTTGTTCTTAATCCTTTGTGTATATAAACTCAATGTTTCAAACACGACAGTATTTGTGGATGAATTTAGTAATGGTTTGCCGGCTAATAAATCTAAAACTTTGTTAGTTTTTGGTGACATGAATATCAATATTCTTAATAAGACTTTTTCATCCGATTATAATCTTATGATGTCATCTTATGGCTTGAGGTTTTGATAACTGGACCTACTCACATTTCAAACGGCTCGTCTACTTACTTAGATCGTTTGTTGGAAATTCCTTTTTGATTATGAAGCTGCTGTTCATTGATTTATATCCTAGACGATCAACTAAATTAAAAACCGAAGTGAAATTTTTCCCAAATAACAAAAAATATGTATGTATGTATGTGTTTGTACAAATTGCATTCATTCAGGCGATATTTTGGCCAACAATAGTTGCATATAAATCCCAAAAAAGTTGCTTATAAAATAAGAATCACAAAAAATTAATATTAGGGTCGGCTAAATGCCAACAAGCCTATAGGCTTTGAAATAAAAATGCCAAATGGGCACTAACAAGCAATATATGTATGTATGATGCACCAAGTTGAAACGAAAAATTTGTTCAACAAAAGTCAAAGATTCATATACGATAAGGGCTTCTGAAATACCTACTGTTTAGGTTTTGTACTGAAAACGTCAAACAGGGGAACACTGGTTTCGGCGAGATGAAAAACAGGCAATATGTGTACGGAATGTTGCAGCACGTTTCAATGAAGAAATCTCTTCAACAAAAATCAAAAAACCAAAATGCGAATATGGTTTCTAGGATGTCTGTTGTATTGGCTTTATACTGAAAATTACAAATAGTCGATCCCTGGGGTCGGCGATATGAATAACAGGCAATATGTATACGGAATGTTGCAGCAGGTTTCTATTAAGATTGAATTGTCTGTGTGTAGATATAGAGATTGTCTGATTTGCCGACTCTAGAACACACAACGTAAAATTGTCCATGTGAGAAGCAATCCATGTCTAGATCTGAACGCACAATTTTGGAACGCACAATTGGAAATGGAATAGATGAAGGAAAACCCACCTAATTCGAAAGAATTTCGAGGTTTATTAATTTTAAAGGCATTCAGTGGCAAAAATAACAAAAAATTTTTTTCTTAAAAATTGACATATTTATCGTTTTCCTCATCTTCCAAGGCAGGAACAAAATGTTTGCATGTGAAATAGCTGGAATTCATGTCAGCGTACTTCAAATGCACGTGCCGATCACACGTGTTGCACTTGATGGAATTCAATTCTTGACATCAGATGGTGAAGAGTTCTTTTGTTTAGAGCGTTTGGCCGACAGTTTGGCAGGTGCAGTGGCCTTCTTTTTCTTATTCTATTCTATCCTAGGTGTCACCGTAACAATATGTTATGTCGGCATAAACGATGATATCTGACAGTTTTCCAGTCAAATAGTCGCTTTAAATGAAAAAAAAGGTGCCCACAACCGGTTAAATTTGAGTGCCCACAATCGAAAATCACGACCATTCTCGGAGTAACCAAAAAAAATGTGATGCATCAGGATTTTGATATAAATCGATGTGGCATCCCAAATCACAACGAAAATACTGTAGACATATCGATACCACTCACCTGTTTGATTTATCGCACTTTTAAAACATTGGAAAATTACAATTACAAAGCTCGTCCATTCACTTCGATATTAGCTAGAAAACTGTGTACTGTCAAAATACAAGTACGACAACAGTCACTTTTCATTAAATAACGTAAAATTTAAAGATGCTTCAAATTTTATAGTAGAAAGCTTAGTTCACAAGATAAAATACATAATGTACTTTTTAACGTTAATACGCTTTTTGATACGTTTTCTCGAAAATTTCAATAACTCAACAAGGCGTCATCGTACAGAAACTTCCATAGTATCATTTTACAGATTTCTAAATTCTCTATAAAATGGCCGGTTTGGATTTGGGAAAGAAACATCGAACAAGTTCGTTGACAGTTGTAATGTTTTATGTCTTTCATTATGGAGGGAAGCATTTCCGTGATGACTATAATACCGGTTGATCCGATTATGCATTTAACGCGGTATATAGTGTTGTATAGTTCAGTGGACGCTACCCTTATTACACTTGATACCTGTATTACACGGTTATTCATATCGCCGACCCCAGGGATCTATTATTTGTAATTTCCAGTATAAAGCCAATACAACAGACATCCTAGAAACCATATTCGAATGTCAATCTTTTGATTTTTATTGAACTGATTTCGACGTTGAATTTTGTGCAACTCGATGTAATATGTTCGAACGGGGCTTTTATTTATTTTATTTTACAATAACATCAAAATGTAAAACCAATGAACGGTTTTTACTTTAGTCATTTTGAAAGCTGCCTAAATGGATTCTTTTAAATTAAATTGAATAATGGATTTCTCCTAAAAGAAGATTGTTTGAAATTTCTTTTTCTGTAAATGACATTTAGGCAAATAAATTACCACCACATACATAAAATGTATACGTATACGAGAAATTTGGGGTTTTATTTTGGGAAGTGTTTCATAGGCATAATTAAAAATTAATTTTTCAAAACTGGTTCATGATTTAGGCTTTCGGTTTATTCTAAGACTGATGTTTCTCAATCATATAATTGTTTCATTGACTTATTAAAATTTTATATTGATAATAATACTTTCCTTGTGGAAATTAATTAATTTTAATTTATAAATTTCAATATGACTTGATCGGACGCAAGTTCAAATAATATTGCTTTAAAAAGTTACAACACTCAGAAGGAGGTATTGATGAGTATCACGTGGTCACACAAGATATTGAGAAAGCTGAACTCTATAACAAGTTTTTCGTTAATGTGATTCAAGACCTAAAAATTAATGATTTAAATGGGGATATTTATTGTGATGAGTTAATTGCCAACAATTCTCAACTTAAATCTTTTGCTTTTGATGATACTTTTCCGTTAGAAATTCTACAAGTTATTTATCATTAAAATCAACAAATTCGTATACTGTATAAGATAGCAGAAAATTTCCAGCAGAAAAAATGAATTTTTCTACTCACCACCAGGGGCAGCATTAAAACAAAAGAGAACTTTTTCTGCTGATATATTTATTAGGCAGCAGAAAAATTATGAATATTGTTCATATTATGCTGTTGTTTTTTTAATGTGTATTTTTGTTTTTAATATTGTTGTTATTCGTATTTCTCGTTCGCAAAGATTGTCTAATTTATTTAGCGAAACGCTCTTCAAGCAGCCAAAATCAGTTGGCCAAACTGAATTTTTCATTTTTTTCACTGTATCGCATGGACGGATCCCCTTGTAACCAGTATGTAACCCTGATTTTTGGATACCTGGGGTCTAACACATCCACTCAAGCAATCTTAAGAAAATCGATTGAGTCTAAAGAGCTACAGAATTTTTCAAATAAATTTGGCCAAACTGAATTTTTCAGTTTTTTCATTGTATCGTATGGACGGACCTCCTTGTAACCCATATGGGATCCTGATTTTTGGATACCTGGGGTCATAACACATCCTGAATTTTTCATTTTTTGCACTGTATCGTATGGACGGACCCCCTTGTAACCAATATGGGACCCTGATTTTTGGATACCTGGGGTCATAGCAAATCCACAGAAGCAATCTTAAGAAAATCGATTGAGTCTAAAGAGCTACAGAATTTTTCAAATAAATTTGGCCAAAGTGAATTTTTCAGTTTTTTTACTGTATAGTATGGAGGACCCCCTTGTAACCAGTATGTGACCCTGATTTTTGGAAACCTGGGGTCATAATACATCCACACAAGCAATCTTAAGAAAATCGATCGAGTCTAAAGAGCTACAGAATTTTTCAAATAAATTTGGCCAAACTGAATTTTTCAGTTTTTCACTGTATCGTATGGAGGACCCCCTTGTAACCAGTATGGGATCCTGATTTTTGGATACCTGGGGTCTATCACATCCACTCAAGCAATCTTAAGAAAATCGATTGAGTCTAAAGAGCTACAGAATTTTTCAAATAAATTTGGTCAAAGTGAATTTTTCATTTTTTCACTGTATCGCATGGACGGACCCCCTTGTAACCAATATGGGACCCTGATTTTTGGATACCCGGGGTCATAACACATCCACTCAAGCAATCTTAAGAAAATCGATTGAGTCTAAAGAGTTACAGAATTTTTCAAATAAATTTGGCCAAAGTGAATTTTTCAGTTTTTTCACTGTATCGTATGGACGGACCCCCTTGTAACCAGTATGGGACCCTCATGTTTGGATACTTGGGGTCTAACACACCCACTCAAGAAATCTTAAGAAAATCGATTGAGTCTAAAGAGCTACAGAATTTTTCAAATAAATTTGGCCAACCTGAATTTTTCATTTTTTGCACTGTATCGTATGGACGGACCCCCTTGTAACCAATATGGGACCCTGATTTTTGGATACCTGGGGTCATAGCAAATCCACAGAAGCAATCTTAAGAAAATCGATTGAGTCTAAAGAGCTACAGAATTTTTCAAATAAATTTGGCCAAACTGAATTTTTCATTTTTTTCACTGTATCGTATGGACGGAACCCCTTGTAACCAATATGGGACCCTGATTTTTGGATACCTGGGGTCATAATACATCCACTCAAGCAATCTTAAGAAAATCGATTGAGTCTAAAGAGCTACAGAATTCTTCAAATAAATTTGGCCAAACTTAATTTTTCAGATTTTTCACTGTATCGTATGGACGGACCCCCTTGTAACCAGTATGGGACCCTCATGTTTGGATACCTGGGGTCTAACACATCCACTCAAGCAATCTTAAGAAAATCGATCGAGTCTAAAGAGCTACAGAATTTTTCAAATAAATTTGGTCAAAGTGAATTTTTCATTTTTTTCACTGTATCGCATGAACGGACCCCCTTGTACCCAATATGGGACCCTGATTTTTGGATACCTGGGGTCATAACACATCCACTCAAGCAATCTTAAGAAAATCGATTGAGTCTAAAGAGCTACAGAATTTTTCAAATAAATTTGGTCAAAGTGAATTTTTCATTTTTTTTACTGTATTGCATGGACGGACCTCCTTCTAACCAGTATGGGACCCTCATGTTTGGATACCTGGGGTCTAACACATCCACTCAAGCAATCTTAAGAAAATCGATTGAGTCTAAAGAGCTACAGAATTTTTCAAATAAATTTGGGCAAACTGAATTTTTCAGTTTTTTCATTGTATCGTATGGACGGACCTCCTTGTAACCCATATGGGATCCTGATTTTTGGATACCTGGGGTTATAATACATCCACACAAGCAATCTTAAGAAAATCGATCGAGTCTAAAAAACTAAAAAATTCACTTTGACCAAATTTATTTGAAAAATTCTGTAGCTCTTTAGACTCAATCGATTTTCTTAAGATTGCTTGAGTGGATGTGTTATGACTCCAGGTATCCAAAAATCAGGATCCCATATTTGTTACAAGGGGGTCCGTCCATACGATACAGTGGAAAACCTGAAAAATGCAGTTTGGCAACTGATTTTGGCTGCTTGAAGAGCGTTTCGCTAAATAAATTAGACAATCTTTGCGAACGAGAAATACGAATAATAACAATATTAAAAACAAAAATAAACATTAAAAAAACAACAACAAAAATATGAACAATATTCATAATTTTTCTGCTGCCTAATAAATATATCAGCAGAAAAATTTCTCTTTTGTTTTAGTGCTGCCCCTGGTGGTGAGTAGAAAAATTCATTTTTTCTGCTGGAAATTTTCTGCTATCTTATACAGCATCAAATTCGTCGGGCTAAAAATTGCTACTTATATTGTGGATGTTTTTTCCTATATGTATAGTATAATGCAAATTTTAGTGAACTGAAAATGCATTGCTAGAGGTTACTAATTTTGTGGATAAAGGTCTCCTCAATGTAAGAAATTCTGTAGCTTCAGTTTTTGTTGATTTCAAAAAGATGTTCGATATAGTAAACCATAGTGTATTATTAAAAAAGGCAATGTTGGCAGAAGAAGTTCTGCCGATTTATCCGTTAAAAAAACGGGCCGACTACAGGTCGGCCGTCATAATTCTAAACAGAGAGTCACTGACTGCGCTGGAAAAAACCAATGGTATTGTAAGCTATGGTTTCAGTGCAGTCACACTCAAAATTTACAAGAAGGATGCGGACAAGCCGGAGGCTCCGCAATCTGAGGAAGCTGCAGGAAGCTCATCTGGGCTCCTTGAAGAGGGGAACAGCCTGGTGGAAACTATCTCTACGGATACAGAGATGACAATGTCCTTGGAGTCATTAAAGAGAATCTCAGAGGACTTCACATCATCAGGGGAGGACTCTGATGATACAGTGGTAGAGAAGGAAGTCTAAGAATAGTGACGTTCTTGCAGATCAACCTACACCACTCAAAGGCAGCATCAGCTGCTCTACTTTTAAAAATTGGAAAGGAAGGGACGGATATTGTCTTGATCCAAGAACCTTGGGTCGCTGGTGACCGGGTACTTGGACTCAAGACACCCTGTTATAGATTAATGCACACGGAAAAAGAAGGTAGGGTTCGGTCGTGCATTCTCGTTAAAAATAATATAAGTTGTTTTCTGCTATCAAATTTCAGCAATGAAGATGTGGCAGCGGTCAGCATTGAGGTCAATAAACGAAACCTCTGGCTAATATCAGCCTACCTAGCCTATGATGCAGTGAACATTCCACCAGTCATCCTGGGGAGTGATGCAAATTCTCATCACACAATCTGGGGAAGTACGGACACAAATGAACGAGGTGAGTTACTCCTTGATTACATTCTAAGTACTAACCTTCATATATGTAACATAGGTAATAAGCCGACTTTTATAACTAGAAATAGACAGGAGGTTTTGGATATTACACTTGTCTCAAACTTTTTGACGACTGGTCTATTTAACTGGAAAGTGTCGGAAGACCACTCTTTTCTGATCACTGTTATCTTCAATTTGAAATGAGCTTGGTCTTTCCGAACAGCCCTCTCTACAGGAACAGGAGGAAAACCGACTGGAATATTTTCAGAACTATTCTGGGAAATTCACTACCAGTGCAGGTGCCTGAACCTCCAAAAACTATGGTAGAACTCGATGGCTTAGTGGACGAACTGTCCAGCGCTTTTAATGAAGCGGTACTAGGCTCTTGTCCTCTTAGTAGGCTTATGGGCAAATCTCGGCCACCTTGGTGGTCAAAGGAGATTCAACAAATACGTCAACGGTGCAAGAGACTCTTTAAAACAGCAAGGAAAACAAAAGCCGCTGTAGACTGGGACTCCTATAAGGCAGTCCTCAAAATTTACAAATATCAGCTAAGAAGCGCAAAGAACAGATCTTGGAGACTATACTGTGGTAAAATTCAGGAGTCTTCAGAGATGTCTAGGCTGCGTAAAGTACTATCTACTAGCCCTTCCATCCCAAGCTTCCTTCAAAGGCCGGATGGAGCATGGCCCACAAATAGTATGGAATCGCTGGAACTACTATTGGAGACGCATTTTCCTGGTTGTTCCGAAGCTGCACCTACTATATCAGCAGGTAAAAGGGCAAGTAGCCTCGTAGGCCAAATTATTAGCAGAAGAAAGATTCTGTGGGCGATTAGCAGTTTTAAACCATATAAGTCGCCAGGGCCTGATGGTATTATCCCTGCGGATATACAAAAAACTACGGATCTAACCATTCCCTGGTTAGAGGTAATTTTTAGAGGCAGCCTAGAACTATGTCACATTCCCAGTAAATGGACGGAAGTGAAGGTTGTCTTCATACCTAAGGCGGGAAAACGCTCACACTGCAGTCTCAAAGACCTTAGACTTTTGTTGTCTATGCCTGGTCCTGGGGGACCGCCACCCAAACCTAACCTAACCTATCCGTTAAAAACGGAGTTTGTAACTTGAAGAAATCATCTATCTACTCCTACTTCTCATTCCTTAGGAAGTTATTGTAATCTCGTTGTTAGTTAAATATAAGCCGTCTATATAAAGAACTTACTCGCGATAAACCAACGACAAAAAAACTGCCGTTCTAAACTAAATCAAATACAACCTTTTGGTAAGTTTCACCTTGGGATTTATGCACAGTCAAAGCACATGAGTCTACTAATGGAAACGAATTCTTTTGCGTTTCAACGGCCCTTGGAAAGAAATATTCGTCGTTCGCTTCGTTAGTGGGGTCCAGTTTTTATTGATGTTTTTTTAAATTTGAAATAACATGTGGTCTATAGCTTTTATCCGTGCCTTTCTACCACAATCAGCGTTTTCTATTTCGAGCCACAATCTTTTAATTGCTCTGGCTCCTCCGTCTTTTTCAATAAATTTTAAAATGCCTGTACTGCCGTTTACTAATCCATCTTCAACATCAATATTCGTTCATTGGATTACCAAGCCGTTTCTGTTACCTGGCCATTGCTCTATTTTCTACATTTGTTTCCCCTTGTAGTGCAATGCGTTTATATTCAGATACATTAATGTTGCGATCTGCGATGGAATAATCCAAGGGCTTGAGCTATGTAGTTGTATATACATTCCGTTGTCCGGATGCGACTGTCTATTACAAATCTCTCATTAAGCTAAGCGTTCACCGTTTCCTATTTTGTTAAGTATAATTAAAAAAACTATGTCCGATTGTCGCATTACTTCGGTCAATGTATGAAATTTAAGACTTTGCGAAAGCACGGGTCCTGTTATCGATGATGCTGCTGACTTAAAAATTTGCCTGACATTTACTGGTGGCAATTGGTGTAAATCTCCACAAACTATAATATCCAAACCACTGAAAGGAATATCATAACTGCCCATTATTTTTTGTAATCGATTAATAATTATACTGAAAATGTTAGCATGGCAGTGATCATAATTATTTCGTCGATGATTATAATTATTTCGTCCACTATTAGTGCGCTGATATTGTGGAAGGCGCTCCGTTACTGTTAAAGGCACTCTTTTGATAATCCAACGTGCTTATACGATCTAATGCAATTTTGAAAGCAGAATACACCGTAGTTTCACTTATGGCAACGGCCGGTTTTTCGGTAGAAGCGATATACGTATTGTTTACACAATTATGTTGTTGTGGGAATTTGTTGTAAGTCTCCATATGTTTTACCATAACCAGCAGGGCCAGTAGAACATATTTGCAGTGGATCTGTTGCTTCATGATAACATATTCGATTTATCACTTCTAAAATTAAATCGCGTTACTCTTTATTTGTTATTCGCAACGATTTGCGATATTCTTTAGATTGGGACAAAATACCCTGATGTCTACATTCGAGTACTCTTACTCCGTTATTTTATTTAAAATATTTTGCTCATTTTCTTCGTATAAATTAATAAATTGACTATTATCTAAATATTAACTTCTTCATTTTTAAATGACCAATATAATAGCACTATTTCTCTTTTATAGTCATCTAGCTGTGAAATGTCATATTGACGATATCGAATTATACGATATTCTTTTTATTTTTTGCATAGCGGGACGCAAAATCCGTCAAACATAATTGAGTCATGTCATTTGGTTGTTTTTCATATTTTTGAATGATATTCTCATTCCATATGTCAATAGAATAAATACTCTGCCAAATCCTCAGCGGTCATTTTCTTTTTAGTTTTATGAGATTTTGTGCACCATGTTGTCGACTAGACTCGGATATATTTTCGAGAGATAACAAGCCGCTTCTTCAGAGCTCACTTCGACGGTATTTAACATATTTATACTAAGCTTTTCAACAAATCAGTATAGGTAACTTGATAGAAAAATTTATTAAAAAAATCAAAGGAAAATATATAGTATATTGTATAATTAGGAGGTAAATTACTGCATTCCCGGACGATAGTGGAAATTGGTGGACGAGGCGATAGCCGAGTCCGGCAACCACGGGAGTCCGGGAATGCACTTTTCCTCCGAATTGTACATACTATTTCTTCTTCGATCGGACTTTAAAACGAATATAAAATAAACCCAAAATAATTTTTAGTATTATTCATTAATTATCATATTAAGAAATCAAAACAAAGTAAATAATCGAAAATAACATAAAATTATTGCTTAGTTAGCCACGACATCATAAGACATAAATACATTTTGTTTTTTTTTTCAAAAGTTGTCAAGTTTGTGTACCTATATGATTTATTAAAAACGTGTGAACGAAATTTAAGGGATATGGACAGTGAAAGCGAATTATCCTTATCTTGTACCCCGCCGGATATAGTGGAAGCAGCTAATTTAGCTACATGTGATTTACTCCCGCAAAACTCGAAGGAAAAATTCGAAAATGCTTATAAACGCTTTATGGATTATCGTCAATCTAAACACATCAAATCATTTTCGGAAAACGTCATTCTGGCGTATTTCGCTGATTTATCTACAAAATTGAAATCATCGACATTATGGTCAAACTGCTCAATGATCAGGTCGATGCTAGTGGTTAAAAATAATACCAAATTATTAATAATTGCATAATACCAAAAATTACGTGTCTTCTTGAAGCGCAAATCCGACGGATATAAAGCGAAGAAATCTAAAATATTAACTATGGAATATGTTCAACAATTCATTTTAGAAGCTTCAGATGATTCGTTCCTAGTTACTAAAGTAAGCATGTAGGTATTTAAAACGATTATTATTTGTATTTACACATTAAATTCAAATATGTTTTCGGATAAAATACAATTCACACTGCAATATTTTTTTGTATGTAATATTATGATTGTTTTTTGTAGGTTGCGTTAATTTTTGGAATCGGTGGTGCTTGTCGACGGGAGGAACCAGCCCGCATAGAAATTACTGACATTAGTGATTTGGGATCTAAACTTTTAGTTAAAATCCCGAATAACAAGACAAATAAACCACGATCATTTATCGTAAACGAAACTTATTTAGAATATTACAGAAAATATATAGCTTCGCGTCCAAAAGATTTCAATTCTTTGCGTTTTTTTTATATACACAAATGGTAAAGGTTTCAAACAAGCAGTTTTCATACATCAGTTTGGTAAACTGCCACAAATTGTTGCTCCTTTTTCAAAATTGTCAGACGCAAAACAATACACAGGGCGCAGATTTAACATGCTTAAAAAGATTTGGAGGATGGAAGTCATCGACTGTTGCTGAAGGTACATCGATGAATCCATTATCAATAAAATTTAAGTTTTTTTTTTATTTTTATAAATGCTGCCAATGGCTTTATTCTAGAATCTTTCTACAAAAGAAAGTAACAAGAAGTATTGAAATCTTAATCTAAAATTATTAAAATTTTAAATATTAACCAATGTTAATACCTATTATTTGTGTTCACAATTTAATTAATTTAGATTATACATATGTGTAACCTAAACATTAATAAATTTACAGGTTCATCAGTCCGAGTGGATGTGTTTTTCTTAGTCGCCTAAATCGCGGTTGTTTTAGTATATCCCTGGCCAATTCGTTGGGATGTGCTTCTAGTTTTGAGTAATATTTCGAACTGAATTCTTTAATTGTTTCTTTAATGGTTTTAATTCCAAGGTCGGCGTGTATATCATTATTTCGAATGTACCATGGAGCATTGATAATACTGCGAAGTATTTTCGCTTGGCTTCGTTGAAGGAGTTCTCTGTTTGACGCACTGGTGGATCCCCATAACTGAATACCATATGTCCATATGGGTCTGATTATCACTTTATATAGTAAAACTTTGTTGTCTAATGACAGTTGAGATTTTCTTCCCATCAGCCAATACATTTTGGAAAATGTCATTTTTATTTGGTTGCGCTTTGCTTCAATATGTTGTTTCCATGTCAGCCGTCTATCCAGGTGCAAACCTAAGTATTTGACCTTGGTTTGTTGAGGAATATTAATATCGTTTAGTACCACTGGTGGGCAGGTGCGTTTGTTCAGCGTGAATGTGACATGTGTTGATTTTTTTTCAGTCACTTTTATTCGCTATTTCTTCAGCCAGTCCTCGATTTTTTTCAAATGATTCTGCAATTCCTTTGAGGCAGTTTCGGGAGTTTTGTTTGACGCCAGGATGGCCGTATCATCGGTAAATGTTGATATCATTACTTTGTTGGTTACAGGCAAATCGGCTGTGTACATCAAGTATAATATTGGTCCTAGGACGCTGCCTTGTGGGACACCTGCGTTTATATCGTAAAAGCAAGTAGTTGCACTATTTTGTTTAACCATGATTGCCTTTCAAGAAGGTAGTTTTCCAGAATTGAGTGAAATTTCTTAGGTAACAGTTCTTTAATTTTGTAAATTAGCCCATCATGCCATACTTTATCAAATGCTTGAGCGATATCCAAGAAGACAGCAGAACAATATTTCTTTTCCTCGAAGGTTCTTTTGATTACATTTACAATTCTGTGTACTTGCTCTATGGTACTATGTTGATTTCGAAACCCAAATTGATGGTCTGGAATAATATGGCGCACTGTTAACACTGGTTTCAACTTCGTTAATAACATTTTTTCGAATAGCTTGGAAATTGTGGGCAGCATGCTTATTGGACGATATGATGGAATTTGCGTTTCATTTTTTCCTGGCTTATGAATCATTGTGATCACCGATACCTTCCATTTTTGAGGAATAGAACCGGTTCGCATGATCGCGTTGAATATGAATGTTATTAGTTTTATGCAACTGTCTGGCAATTCCCTTATCATTTTTCCAGTAATAAGATCATGCCCTGGTGCCTTTTTCGGGTTTATACAATTTTTAATTGTATTCTTAACTTTCTTCCAATTATACTTTATATGTTTAAAAGACAATCCATCATCCATTTGCTTGGGTACCACGAAAGAATTTGTTTCCTGTCGTTAGATGAGCAGCAAAAGCATTGGCTTTTTCTTCATCGCTTCTCGCCCAATCCCCAGTTGGAAGTCTGATCGGTGGATTCGAGCTTGTTGGCCTTTTTAAATTTTTTTTTGCCTTCCACAAAGAGTAGCCTGTCCCTTCGGTTGCCGAAAGTTCACTTAAATAATTCTGGACACTCTGGTTTTCTTCTTCCCGCAAAGCAAATCTGAGAGTCTTAATAGATCGATTTAATTTCATTTTTAATGACGGTGATTTTGTTTGTTGCAATTGACGGCGAATTTTTCGCTTTTCCTGGATAAGTTCCTGAATATTATGTGGCAGTTTATTAACTTTTTCAAAACTACTTATGACGGGTGTAGCCTTTTCAGCTGACAACGCCAGGGTATCTTTTAAATTTTCTGCTGCCGTATCAATATCTGCTGGTGTGGTAAGAGGAATATTCAGTAGACAATTTTTTTCGACTAGTCTCCTGTATTGATCCCAATTAGTTCGCTTGTTTGTAAGACGTTTCGGAAATTCTGTCCTTAGGACGTCGGTACTCACTGTTACTATTACCGGCGAGTGATCGGAAGACAGATCATAGCAATTGGTTGCATTCACATACGTACGTGGAATGCCTTTAGTTACACAGAAGTCATTTTGATCAGGAACTTTCTTTTGATCCGTGGGCCAGTAAGTGGGGTGACCAGCAGATAAATAATCCAGAGACTGCTTCTCTATAGCTTCGTAAAGTTGTTTGCCTTTTGGTGTCGACAATCTTGATCCCCATTGCACATGTTTAGCATTGTAATCGCCACCCGCAAGGAATTTATTGCCCAGCCGGTTAAAATAATCGATAAATTGCTGCTTTTTAATTGCATGTTTTGGAGGACAGTAAACGGCCGATATTACACATTTCCCAGACCATTCTTCTAGGCAAATATTAGTTGCTTGGATGTGCTCTTTTTCATACTTGCTGTGTACATAATGCTTTATTCTTTTTTTATCAAGACGGCAGTGCCGCCTTGCGCTTTTCCGTCCGGGTGTTGCGGAATCATTGCTTTTGTTTTTCGAAGAAAGATACTTATAGATTGTTGCTTATCATAGCCGCAATTGGGTGCTTTTCTAGTTTTGGTACTGTTCTTTTGTGGTACCAGCGGGGATTGTTGGGCGAATGATGTGAGGAGCTGTTTCCTGGACGATCGTAGTTATTAATGTTAGATCGGTTTCTATCGAAAGTGTTCCTGTTTGCAGTCTTAGTTTCATTGGTGCTACGCTTCATTTCCTCTATTGTAGTTGAAGGGCGCTGAGTGGGGCAGGTTTGGATTGCGAGTTAGTGCTAATTGCAGAGACTATTGGTGTTTGCGGCGTACACAATTCCCATATTTTGTTGGCAATCTCACGTAAGTCTGGAGTGGCGTCTTTTCTCTCGAGCGGTGTGGATGGACTTGGTATTGGTTGGTAGATATTTGGTCAATTGTTTTTTTGAAAAGAGATCCATTTCCTACTTTTGGGGTCCTGCAAGGTTCTCTAGGTGTCGATGAAATTTGAATGGTAATGCGATTGTCTGTGTTGGTTGTAGTGGAGGGTTGTTCCATCTGTTTCTGTTTCTGATGGGGTTTTCATTTGGTTATCTCTGGTTTGGGTTTCTCGTATATATCGAATTCGGCACGGTTGTTGTAGTATCTGACATGCAAACGTTGTGATATCTATACCGGAGGGACACTAGCTGTGTGAAGGTGTTTTTGGAAATCGTCTTGGTTGCGTTTCGTTTTGGAGGTGTGCTCCGTTGTGCTTGAATCGTGTTTGGGCGTGTGATGTCGGGTGTTGTAACGGTCAGGCGCACGGTTTGGTAATTTGGATTAAATTCAGCTCCAAACCGCGTGTCATCTTGTTAACAGAATCTCTTTATGGATTTTATTGGTGGGGCAGCACATTATCTGGCTAGGTCCCAGTCTGTGGGGGGGTTTTTTCCACCATCCATTCAGAGCTTGAAAATGCTGCTCATTTCTAAAAAATAGGTAAATTACAACTTTACAGTTGATTAGGGCAGTAAATTTTATTTTAGTATAATGAAAATATAAATAACTTGGATGAAAACACCGTTGAGAAGCACAGTAATTGAAAATAAAAAATTAAATGTTATTTGAGATATCACAGTTGGTGGTGATCAGATGTTAGTGATCACCTTCTTTTCCCTTCCCTAACCTATAATATATGTTACTCCAAAACAGAGGAGTTTACCCGTAATTTAGAATGAAGCGCGAACACTTAGATCATCACATTTTAACACTTAGCAAATCATTATGAAATGCCTTGATACACTATGAACATTGAGTTCCACAATTATCCTGCATAATGACAACACTCACAACACTTTCGAAAAGAAAAGAGAAAATTAATTTTATCCTCAAAAACAACAACAATAAATGGATTTGAATTCGTTATCTTTAAACATAATTTATTTTGAAAATTTTGAATTTTTGAAATTTTAAAACAATATTTGTGTATGCGTATTTGCAACGAGAAAACTATGAATATAGATGCAACTATGTTTATGTATAAATAAATAAATAGAATCTAGTAATGATAATAATAAATATAAAAAGTACAAAATTTATATATGGTACAATCTCAGCGATAACAAGCAATTGACAAATACGAGCTTTTATTGTAAAGATTGTTTTACATTAAAGTATATATGATGTATATTATGTAATATAATGTATGTGTAAATAAATTGAAAATATATTAAAAATATAAACAAAAAATATGTAAGTAGGTGTTAGTAATTAATAATTAACATTAATTGAACGACAATTTACAAATTGTTTTATGAACCGACCATACGGTTTATCATTTTCTTGAATGTAAATATACTCGCAAGATCGTGATGGTTTCCATTTTGCATTTACCCGTATTGTACGGTTTACCAAATTTTTGATCACAATTTATTATTTAATCTCTGGTATTTATTTTTGATGAATTAATGCGATGTATTTTTTTTTTGTTTTAGAATTAGGTAAGGCGAAACTTTTTACGTACAAGTAAAATATAAAATATAAAAATGCCAAGAAAACCCGCTAACAGTGGTCTTATTCACGCGTTTTTTATTCCGCGGTATCACGTATTTAGGTAGTAAAATTTTGTGTAACTTACAGTTTTTCTTGAGATTTACCGCTATCCATACAAGTGGCTTTAAATATAGCCGCGGGTTTTCTACACACAAGGAAAAATTACAAAAAATATATTTTAAAATCTTACACCTTTTAGGGACTAAATAAATTTTTATAAATGATTCATTTATTTACCTTGGATTTAGTTAGATACAATTTAATTAGAACTGAGTTTTAATCCAATAATAGTTCAGGAAAACTAGCGTAATGTTTGCACTTGGTATAAACCGTTTATTATTTTATTTTTATTTTTCTCGTATTATAGACGAGTAACTTTTGCCACTGTTAAGCCACAACTGATATTGAGGTATCAAAATTAATTGTTATTATTTTATTTTTTTGTTATCTTCAGAACAAAACCCATACTAATTAAAAGTTGACAAAACGGCAATAGAAACGATCTCGATTTTTCTCAAGATTAATTGTACTATACCCAGTTTTTTTTTTTTTTCCAGTTACAAAATACACACACAAAATACGTTCATACAATTTCCCCCTTTTTATTTAACACAATCCAAACCCAATTGCGTTGCAATTACAATGCGTAAGTAAATTACCTAATCTTGAATATGCGTGAAAGTTGTGGTCATAGAATTTGCTAACTTGTGATATTCTCAATGTTACAGTGTGAGGTGGTGAGGTGTTTTCAACTGCTCGTATGTTCTGTTGATCTGCAGTGTTGTTGCCGTTTGCACCGTTATTTACATCAGGTTATCATCACCGTCGGGCGTTTCAATAAGTACTGTGAATATGTGATTGCGATACTTGGTGGTATCCATTTGTTGATGGGTGGCACTGGTGCGCGAACCGATTTTGATTGGTTGGGGGATCTTGCACATGGTGTGCTGTGGCACGGCAGGATGTTGAGCGTTGGATGTGTGTGGAGTGTGTTGCTTACCGATTTTTCCATTTATGCATGCTAGTTGATTAATAATAGTTTCACTGAACTCTATCTAAAATGGAACTAGATAAGAATTACCAAACGAGAAAAACAATTAATCTTTAATAACACACAGATGACCTTGATATGAAAATAAGTACAGCTTCCGATGTTGCGTGTTGTTTCTGATATGATGAGATGAGTTGATGAAACGGTTGATGAAAATTACAAAAATGGGCAGATAAGTGGATTTGATAGTCGAGATATCCATTTATTTTAGTATTTCTGGAAATCCTTGGGTCAAGTCGGGTTCATCTATTATAATTATTTCTATAATAATTATCAAATTACAATAATTCTTTATAGAATTATACTAATGTTCATGTTATCTTTATCCTTATGTAATTGTCTTTTATTTTATTTATATCTAAGAGGAGGGTTGGTGAATATATTAATGAATTCAGATGATGACTAAGATGATCTTGTGAATAGGAGGATACTAATTGGATTTGTTACAATGGGTCGGATCTGAGATACCGCTCGATACATTTTGAATGCGGTTCGAATTAATAATGACAACTTCCTTATAAATAATGAATATCTAATAAAATAATTTGATTTAAATTTTCAGAGGGAAGAATGACCTTGATGATGTATTTAATTAATTACTTTTACTATAGCCTTTTTAACAACTAATCCATGAGCATTTCAGAGTTTAATAATTTTTAGTTTATTTAAAAGTAGTAGTAGCTAGTAGGCAACAATTAACTAATTTAAATCTTGATTTTCAGCAATATTCGGAGAAACCTAATGTAGATTTCCAGAAACTTTGTGTAGATTTAATTTGTAATTTAAATCATTAATTAAAGCTGGGTAAAATTATTACCGATATCCTAAAGTTATTTTCCCTGGAACGTTCTTTTGGTGACTCTTGGATGAGTTCCAGAAGGAAGCTAAGTTAGTAATCATTTTGTAAGCT
This sequence comes from Tipula helvola, assembly GCA_963556165.1. Classification (NCBI taxonomy): domain Eukaryota; kingdom Metazoa; phylum Arthropoda; class Insecta; order Diptera; family Tipulidae; genus Tipula; species Tipula helvola. Next base: position 174,627,620 of record OY744481.1, on the reverse strand, counting down.
GATGAAATAGTTAATTAATTGTTTACATTTGTAGAGGTGTTACCTAGAGGGTTTTTTAAATTATTTATTGATTTATTTAGGTGGCCTAGGATTGATGCTGATGTAATTTTAGGTATAGTTAGATTAATAAGATCATCGGTGTTAAGAGGGGTTTATTTTAACTATACTGATAAGTGATAAATAATTTAATTTGTTTCAGAATCTAAGATTGTTCTAGAATTAATCATTCTTAAACGGATTAAGTTTAATCGTAATTTTCAGTAACAAAGTTATAGCCGGACTCAACGCTCCAGGAACAACAAGCAGTTAACAATCATGTAGTTTAGAAATTGTGTTGTCTTGTGTTGTCTTATTTACTAACTATCAACCGCCATGGTGTTTGGAACCGGGTTGATTCTCTATTACTAACATACCTTTCCTTTCCCTCTATTTTGTTATTCGTAAAAGGGTGTACGGTGGACCCGGCGTATTCCGGGAAACTTGCCTTAGGCTTGGTCGTACACACTAAATCAGTCAATCAATCAATCAATCAATGATCGGAGAAAAATATATTTTATTGTAACAAAGATAAATTTTCGCAAAAGAAATTGTTTTGCATATTACACAAGTTATGCAGAAAATGCTTTCCAACCAACTATAAATCTCATTACTGTTAGTAAAGGTGAAACATGTGAACAGTGCGGAGAACCATAACACGTTGCTGTATATCTAAAAAGACATCGAGAGAACCCAAACACTTGTAGCTCAAAACAATCACAGGTCACTATTGGCCACTTCCGGCAAATCAAAATATCCGATGAAAACTCCAGCTTCCAACTAGTACCATGGCGAGCTTAATAAAAGCGTATACATGTCGGTAACCAGTGCAGAAATAACAAAACGTAACATACTATCAGAACCAGAAGCATCAAAGATTTTCGATCATTTTATACGACATTTACACTTTTTCTGGATGGAACTACATTTTAGTCAAGAAACGATTCGAAATATTTCGGGTAGAGATTTCGGATTCGGGCTAACTGTACTGATTTTTGGAAATTATGGGTAGCGGAAAGCAAGCCATACTAATGGCATGTTCCAAAACATGAAAAATGGTTATTTGGCGATTAGCATTTTTTATTCTGGGACGACGACATTTTGCTTTGATTTTCAAGCTTAGCGGTGTTTTGGTTAAAAACTGAATTATTCTCACCTCATTAGTTTCAGTTAATAACCAACCTAAATCAAAAAATTGAAAAACTCAATCCAAAAACGACAAAATATTTACATAATTATGCAAATATTTGATTCGGAAAAAATTGTCTCAAAGAAAATATATACGTTAGTACATGTAGGAAGCTAGGTACATTGTTATATTTGCATTCATGAATAGTAAATAAATTATAAAAGTTACTTTTATGTAAAATAATTGAACCATATTTTAATGAATAGCTATGTATAGATGAAAAAATATTCTACCTTTATATTATTATATATTGAGTATTACCTGCATATAAGTATGTACATATACTTACATATGTGGTACCAAAATAATTTCAATTTTCTTTTGATTATCTAGAAAAACCCCAACATTGCATTTTCATTGAACCAAAAGCAAAGTAAATAATTATTATTTATTTATTTATTTATTTCGTTCTCATTATTAAAACAATACAAATCTAGAATCCATATTTTATTTACAGGTGGAAATCCAACCAAAGCAAATATTGCATGTAGATATAGTGTTCTGTTAATTTTAAATTGGAAACCAATAATCTACTTGTTAGTATTTTATCGCTAGTATGTATGTACCTACATAAATACGAGTAAATAACTAATAAATATTTATTTATAATATAATTTACTTTCTGGTTCTTCTTCGTGTGAGTTTGTGTGCAGATATTTCGGTAAACAATGTACATGACGTAGCAAAAAATAATTTCCATCGTTATAAACTAGTTAGCGAAATTTTTATTCTATGGAACAAGGGGATATTTTTTTAGATAGAGTTTACTAAATGCTGTATCCAACGGTATCCACAATAGACAATAAACCTTTGTTTTTTATTATTGTGCGATGTGGTTCAAAAATACAAATATTTTCATATTTATAATTTTTACTTTGCTTTAATTAAAATTATTGAACTGCGGTCGAAAAATAAACAAAGAATATCGATTTTTAGACAACCTAGCACCTAGGTTTTCATCGGGGTAATTTAGCCATTACAAACTAAAATTTGGGTGCCGTTCATTAAAATGCTGGAACTTTTTTTCTTTATAATTCTTGATGCAAAAGTTTAGAGAATGACTAATGGCAGTATATTTCTAAACATTTACAATCATGAGCTAAACTACTGTAGCGAGAGAATATATCATCCGATCGGAGCAATTCTGGTGTTAATTTGTGCATAAGAATCTCTGGCAGATAATTTATTTTAAATTAAAATAATTAATCTCCACATAAATTTGAACTAAAATTACAAACTACAAAATACTGATTTTCAATGATTGAGAACACTGTAACGAGAGAACGCGTCATCTGTGGCGGAGAATTTATTTTAAATTAAAATAATTAACTTCCACATAAATTTTAATCGAAATTAAAATCCGCAAAATAGCGATTTACAATGGTTGAGAGCATTGTAGAGAGAGAATCCAAATGGTGTCAATTCGTGCGTAAAGAAACTGTGGCAGATAATTTATATTAAATTAAAATAATTAATCTCAACATCTTATAAACGTTATCACGAAAAACACCTATACGGCCGTGTAGACGGCAAAGCCCACCACGAATTTTCCCCGTTTAAATTATGACCGCTCCCCAGTGGCGGATTAAGGAAAATCCGACGCTAGGCTAGTTTGATTTTCCGGCCCCTCAAAATAATAGGGAAACCTGGGCCCTAAGTAAGCTTTCGTTTTCCGAAGCAAAATTTACAAAATATGCTTGAAAAGTAGGTTTCTAATCTCTGTTTCCCATACTCAACGCGACTGTTTTCTTCCTTGCTCAAAAAACGATCTTTTGATGATAAGTTTATTAAGTAATTACCTATAGGAAAAGTAACGTGTGTAACATGTGTAAAGTAGGGTTTCTGAATCGGATATATCCGTAACCGGTATCCGCGGATATTTGGGACTTTAACGATATCCGATAACCGCGGTTATTTTTCAACGGTATCCGGAAGTATTGTTTTTTTAAATAATTTCAATATGTTTTTTAATTTTAATAAAACAATTAACCAGAAATACAAAAATAAATCTCATTTTCATAAGTTTTATTTAATAATGTATGCGCTCTTTTTTGACAATCTGTTTCTCTCAATAATGTGATAAAGTATTCAACACAATAAACCTTAATACGATCCTCATTATTGTTTAATTTCTCCTCGCTTTCCCCGTTAAACGTGAAACTATGTACTAGGGTATTTTTTTCAGTTTTCATGCTCATTTTATTGTAACGCAATAATTCAGAAGCACTACCGCATTAACGCACATACTCACATCTCTTAAAAAAGAATTGAACCATGAATTTGAACTACGTCTTAATATTAAAATTCGCTGGAACTCGGTAACTCTAATGTTATAGAGGTTCTTAAAGGTAAATACGGCCATTACTCAAGCTCTAAAAGATTTAAACGCTTACTCCATGATGGAAAAATTTGATTTCCAATAATCAGACATCTCGGCCAACCTCTACATCCAATAAAACTGCCTGGGCCGAAAAGATGCCAATATTTTTGCTGCTTAAGGTGTTTTATCTTTTTTAAGAAATAAAATGGAAGCAATTGATTCCGAAATAAGTCGTGAAAATGCCTTGTTGATCCAAATGTGAATCCAACAAAATTAATTTTGAGTTTTGCAAACCTCATGAATCAATAATACGAAGATGAAACTACTCGAGTTACCTAGAATGACAAAGCAGATCATTGCTCATTGCAATGAAACTGCTTTGACTGTTGAATTAGGTTCAGAATTAAAACTATCATTAACTGAAGAATTAATTCTTATATTTCAAATGCGACGACCGTTAAACATGTAACGACATCGAATTTTCCGAGCAGTTTAAAACAAGAATTTAACCGCTTCAAGAAAACTGGTAAGAGAACCCCAAATCTTGATTTATTATTCAAGGCATTAAAATCTGCAAAGCCAACATCGGCAGATTCAAAAATAACATTTTTGGTTTCAGGTGATTTTTGGAATAAAGTTGGTTCCCATCTTTCCTGCATTAACATTTTTAAAATATCATTAGTAAGACCAATTACTTAAATATTTAAATATGAAATATAAAAAAATATTTCACTTTAACTACTTTTGTTTATTTTTGACGGTTATCCGGTAACCGTCAGATACTTCATAAGCTTCAATTCAATATCCGCGGTTACAGAAAATCCGGATATTTGGAAACCCTAGTGTAAAGTACTTTAAATTAGGAGCGATAGGGCCCCTGGCAAAGTGAGGCCTTACTAAAAAAGAAGTAGGACCAGAGGCCGCTGGCTATTGAATGTAATGCATGCATTAAAGAAATTCGGGGTTTTCAATATAAAATAAAAGCCCAAAAATTTGTTTCTTTAATTCCAATTTGTATTATTCTTCCATATTTCATTATTCTCATCTCTTTCTTCACGTGTCATATTCTATAATAACCTCAACATTTTGGGCCACTTACATTTTTTGTTTTAATTTCAAACATCACACTACTCAATGCAAACACTTAAATTCGCTTTCTAAATAGACAAAAAAAGCAATTTCAATTGAGCATGCAATTGAGAATATAGCATATGAGAAAACGACGTTGTTTGTACCTCTGATCAAAAATGGTGTTGTAGCGGTCTCCCGCAAGCTCTCCTTTGTGAGACTCAGAATTCAAAATACATTTTTTTTTTAAATTTTTTTACAGCAAGAGTTTGCTATATTTAGAAATCGTTTTTCTTTTAATTCTAGAATTTGTAACTTGATACCCGATGAACACAGTTTCAAAAATCGGTCAAACAATGTAAACCTAAATAAATTCGAAATTAGCTAAATATTTTGAAGATCAATTTATTAAAACAATATTAGCCAGGAAAAAATAATGCGAGACAGTACGGGGTATCTATGCATGTGTACATAGTATAGAGTGCCTACAAACTCTATGCAACTCAACTTAAGGCAGTATCTTAACAAGTCAACACTAATAAACTAGCAAGTAACTTCGACCAATTTGCAATATTATAAATCTTGTAAATTTGAAAAACTTTCGAAGAATCCAGAATTATCTTCAACAATTTTGAATAATTTGTAAAATCACGCGAGTAATATCAAAGAATCATCTTCAATAATAATCTTGAAAGTATATCGAATAATCTCGAATCGAAACAGCAAATTCGTTCGAATTCGCAATTAATTAAAAATTATTTCGAGGCTATCGGAAAATCTCAAATATCTTATAAAATGTCATCTTTGAAACTAAATATCCTACAAATATATGTTAAATGTATCTGTATATTATGTAACACAACGCTACGCAAATCGTTAGCGGCTCAAAAACAAAATTCTCGATAAACCACTAATTCAGTTGCATAAGCTTCTTCCAAATTTCAAGGAATATCGAGAAACACGAGTATAATCTTAGAACTCTATAATAATCTGGATATTTATTCACATAAAATTTCGAATATCCTGGAAAAACTCGGATAAACATAAAATCATAGAATAATCTTGAAAGAACAAGAAATCACTAGGAACCTCGAATAATCTGAAAAAAGCCATGCAGTCTTCGTAAGACCTTGATTGGATCATCTTGAAAATATGATAACGACGAATAAGTTCAATGTTAACCTAAATCATAAATTTAAAAAGCTCGGAATGTCAAAGAAAATATCGAAAATTTCGATAGATCTGTAACTTCACGCAACCCATGTTTACAGCAAATTTAAGCGGAAAAATCCGATAATTAGTAATAGTAATTTAAGAGTTCTAGAATAATCTTGAAAAATATTAACGCTTCTTCCCAAAAATATTGACTAATGTTGATAATTTCGAATATGTACATTAGATGCCAAGTAACTCAACCCTATTCAAATCCTGATATTATCTAGATGGGATCTCGCCACCAAAATATCGAATTAGACAAAATGTTGATCAAAACAATTGTATCGTATTTAAATTATACAATTTTGAAATATTGTCTTCGGAAATATCGACCGCTAAAATCTCGTAACTCATTTTGTAACACATTCGTGTAACTGAAGAAAGTTTTACACCAGAATTGAGGAAGCTGATAGTATGGAAATATTGCAAAAAAAAATGCAACAAATGGAGCAATTGCAGCGGATTTGGGTTGCTCGAAGGAGATGGTTTATCGTGCCATTAAAAACTACAATGATACCGGCGATTTCGGAATCAGACTCAGAAAAGAGCGAGCTCGAAAAATAGCGAAAAAGGAAGATAAAGCCAAAAACATAAATGAAGCCGAAACACCTCAATTTACTTAAAGTTCGTCGGACAAGACGTCCACTGGTTGAACCTTCAGAGTCAATTTTTTCGAAACAAAATTTAAAACGAAAGATTAATTTTGCGAAACAACAATTGCACAAATCATTGGCGTTTTGGAAAAATTCCCCTGGAACAACGAAACGAAGTATAATTTGATTGGGTCGGACGACAAGGTTTACGGAGGTGGGAGCATTATGGTTTGAGGAGCACTTTCCCCGCGCGAATGGACCTACACCTGTGCGAATTTAGATATCGTGAAAAATGTGATAGATCTATATTCCTTCGAAACATCGGTCACATTTAAAATAAGTTACAATTCTGGATATAAGCATTTAAATGCTCATAATCAAATAATAAAACCAACAGCTATGAAGCCACCGTGTCATTGTAAATTAAATGTAACGAAAAATTAGATGGGATCGTCAAAAAAACTTTACCAAATTTTTGAATTTGAGAGCCCGCTACAGACAGTGGAGTTTTATTTTAAAATATACCTTCGAGACAAGCAAAATAAGAACAGTTTGTTACGGTGAACGTTGTACCGCGACAGCTCTAGGGTTAGCGAACAATTTTGATTTGGTTGCGATAACAATCATTACCATTATTATTTTTGCAAATCGTGTTCTTGTGCTGGGGAATTGATTTTTATTATTGATTTGATGTGAAGAAGAAGAGGGGGAGGAAAAATAAAAAAATATTGTTTGAGATTATTGAGATCGGCAGTTAATGAAGATTATTAAAGGCATAAGCAGTGATTTTAAGTTAAAAATATTATTTTGAGTTTTTTTTTTTAAATTAAAACGAGATAATTTAAATTTAAAATAAATTTATAATATGTGTCGAAGCTTTTAGTGAAAAAGCTAAACCTATTGTGATTTCGTATGTGTTTAAACGGAACGATTCAAAAATAAATTTGGTATGAGACGAACCAAATTATGATTTGTGACGAAATCATGTACTTTAAATTTTAGTTTAAGTAAACTACATAGTGCCTAAATACAAAGTTTATTATATCTTAATCTAACTGAGATTAATGAATTCAGTGAAAAATTAAAAATTAAAAAACGCTATACCATATAGCTAATTACTGTAACACAAAACGTAATGTTACAAAGAAAAAACAAAAACAATCCAAAATGTGGTTTTTATCGAAATGTGTTACGATTGTAAGTGGTATGTGCTTTTGAGCTTTTGGGTAGTTAATAAATATAATAAAATCTAAAGATTAAATTAATAATTACGTAAAAATAATATAACTATTTAATAATTCAAATAATAATTTCTGTGTAAAGTTCGTGAGCAATGACATGTGATTGGATGTTAATAAAATAAACTGTTACAAATTATATAACCATCCAAATTAAACGGTGAAAAATAACAAGACCATGCTTGTTTAATATAAAATACAAAACATAATATGTACAAATAATCAGTTAACGTTAAATACATAAACGTATACCGTATCTAACCCAATAAAGCGCACCAAGTACCAGTCGAACATATGTACAAACAATTAATTGCGGAAAAATTCAACATTCAACAAATCAACGGACAACATCTAAATTTTGGTTTTATTGGTACACACAACGGCCACATTTTCATTAAGTTAAGTTTTTTTTTTCATTTTTATATTTATATTTCATTATTATTAATTTATATTATCAATTACTTATCATTACATTTTTTTTAATTTTATTAACTATTTATGATTATTAGTTAGTTAGGGTATTAGGGTAGCATAGTTTACAAAATTTACTCAATGTAAACCAAATTTATATTTTGCGTTCATTTATTTCGTTTAAATAAACAATATCTCATATTTTGTAAAGTTCAGAATTTAAAATGCTGCTTTTGACCTTATTATTATTATTATCATCTGAGAAAATTGAATAGAGATTTGTCGATTAGAGAGGATGAACTAGGGTGAGTATGGAGCAGTTTTGGCAGGTGTATTTTGGCTATTTTGGTACAGTGTTTTGATTAAATATTAGTTTTTTTATGATTCTCTCGTTTTCTTCTGTTGATTTTCCCATTTTCTTTTCGTTTTATTATTTTTTTTTTATTATTTTTACTAGCGGTCTAATACAGATCCGTCTGATTCCTCAGAAACACCCACCCCAAGCCCTGAGCTAAAGTCAGCAAATTCGGACCGCTCTGAGGTTACCAGATGGATAATTTTCTGTTGGCGGAAGCAACCGTAAAAATGGTTGTTCTCAATGATTTTTGATTCTGAGTCCAATCCTTTTTGGGGTCTTCCGTGACAGTGGCGCCCAAACACCGGTATATGTTTTCCCTTTCCAATATTTAAATAGTTATTATTATTTTATTATAATTTTTTTTATCATGCATTCGCATTTTGATTCCATAAGTGAATTTAACTTATGTTTAGACTCTAATGTTCGGACACATGCAAGATATTTAATTTTTCACCAATTTTTTCAAAATAATTTTCTTCAGAAATAACCACGACAATTTGAATTTTGTAAAGGCGCACTATTTCCAGATTTTTGTTGATTTCAGTGTTCGGTACTTTTATTTAAATTAATTGTTTTCGTGGTAATCACTTTCCAATTTAATATCATTGATTCCCCATATCGGGTATTTTGATTTCAATGATTGGCTTAATTTGGAATGTGATATTATAGAACACATACATGAAATTTATAAGTTGCATCTTTTCCAGTGTTCAACTGTTTGAGGGAATGTAAAAATTTATTTTTCATTGTTGTTTTCTTTCCCTTTGTGTTTAACCAGGAAAAATCGGAGGGGAAGTGAGAGAATCGTTTTACCAAGTTTACCTGCCAAAGTGAACTGCTTAGTTTTAATTGTGTACAAGGCACATGTGTGCCCTAGTTCATCCTCGATATTTTGTTTATTGAATTATTACATAAATTACAGTTGATTTACATATTTAATACAAATTCCGGTGAGATTTTACCAAATCAAAGCACCATCAATTTTTTTGTCTCAAACAATATTTATTTTTATAATTACTTCGTAGAGATTTTCGCACAATTTGTTTGCTCGTATAAAATATTTTTTTTTAAATTAAATTCTAACTAAGATTTTCGTTTTTTTTAATTTGACATATCAAAGTTTCACAATGAATCCAGGCGATTTAGAGTATGACGAATTTGAAGTTGAATATCAAATACGTGATATTAATTCCAATTCTCCAATTGAAACATTAAAGCAACTTACGGAACGATTACGATTAGAGCAAGAACATTCAGTGTTTATTCCAACTAAAGCTCACACAGCCGCCAAAAGAAACCCTAAACGTGAAATCGGAAAAATTAGTGTGAAATTGAAGTGGATTTATTCTACGTTGAAAACCTCAATTTCTGATGAAAATGAGGCGACCGTGAAAAAACTAAATTCCCGATTGCTTCATCTTCAGGGCAGACTTTTGCGGATGAAATACTCCAGGACTGTAGCATCTGATGTTGTCAAGCTTTTAGAAACATGCGATCAATTAATTGATCTCATCGACAAAACTCTTAAAAGGGAACGTAACACGAATGAGTCAATTACGGAATTGAATGAAATCGTACTTTGCGATGAACACGATGGTGATGAAAGTGATGAATCTTCGGAACATCCGAATTCGATCTCTTCGCAAAGTTCGATAAAATCTGGTAACGGTGGTAGGCTATCCAAAGATCGACCCGGGCCATCTAGCAAAAATGATGAGGCAATGAGCAGCACTCAGGTTAATAATCTGTCACAAAATTTAGGAAACAGTAACGAAATCAATCTACAGCGTCAAACTGAAATTATGAACGAGCCTGTGCAATCAGGTCATGCCCCTATTTACACGCAGATAAATGCATTACCTGGTCCAGTTTATTATAATCCACGTTTTCCGCCACCTCAAATTCTGCCGTATAACCTAATGCCATCTTTTGCTAGCAAGTCTCCGATCAAATGGAACATTTCATTTGACGGATCACCGACAAGAATTCCAATTCAGAGGTTCTTATTTAAATTCGAACATTTAGCGATGGCTGAGAAAATTCCGGAAAGTCGGTTAATAAACGAGTTGAGTTACGTTCTGAAAGGCATAGCTGCTGATTGGTACTGGCTGCTAATTGAAAGAACCAAAGATTTAACATGGCCAACCTTGAAAGCCGCTCTGATTAAACGATTCCAAGATCGAAGGTCAGACATGGAAATTCGTTTTCAATTAGAGAGTCGCAAACAAAAACCGCGCGAGGGTTTTTATGATTTTTATAATGATATGCTTTCAGTGTCGATGCAACTAGAAAAACCATTATCGGATGCAGAGCTTATGATGATCATGCGTCATAATATGAGAGCAGGCCTCCAGGATAAGTTGGTCGATACACAGGTCTCTTCTTTGGAAGAAATGGTTCGACGTTGTGTTAGTTATGAGGACACATGGAATCGAACAGGTTATAATCCCGAAATGTTATGTCAACCACGAAGATTCATAAATGAGTTAAATAGTTCTGTAAACCACAATTATGATTCTCCGTATGTTAAAGCAGAAGATCAGCTGGGTGCGCTTCATAACGCGACCACATTTCAAAAGCAATCAAATCATTTGCCGAATGCAACGTCTGCAAATATCAATGGACCTTGTTGGAATTGCTCAAAATGCGACCACTTTTTCAAGAATTGTCCATTACCGATGAGTCACCGATTCTGTTTTGGGTGCGGAACCAATGGTGTAATAAAACCGTATTGCCAAAAATGTAAACAAAATCCGGGAAACTCGAACTGGGGGGCCAGATTTTCCAGAACCCCCCAATTGAAACCAACGACGGAAGAGATTTGTACCAACACAGATCCGGAATTCTTTCGGCGTCTTCAGAATTCGAACAAATGATTTACGAACCAAATACGTCAAATTTACCTAATACGTCACTTACCTATAAATCACAAAATAATGTAACATCTAGGAGTAACCGCAATACTCGATATTGGCAACGTCGGAAAACAATTAAATCAAACATAGCTGCGTCATTAATCACCGATAAAATCGATGCAAGACCGTACGTTGAAATTTTTGTTCATGACAAAACAATTAATGGATTACTGGATAGCGGAGCTAGTATTTCATTACTTGGAAAAGGATGTGAAGAATTTCTTTTACAACCTGGCATACAATTTCGCAATTTTCCCTCAATAGTTCGAACTGCCAATGGGCAAGCAGAAACCATTATCGGTTACATAATTGTTCCAGTGTCCTTTGCAGGGCAAACCCATTTGATGTCGTTTCACTTAGCACCAAATCTGAGCCAACCACTCTACTTAGGGATGGATTTTTGGCGTACATTTGGGATACATATTTCATTTCCCACGCCACCAACCAATAGTGATCCAAACCAAAATTTAGAAATTAGCGAGTTATCTTATTCCGATGAATCACAGAGTAGCCTTGTAAAACAGCATAGTTTGACAGCCACACAACACCAGAAACTAGATATGGTAGTGCAAACATTTCCCTCTTCAGCTGTTTTGGGTCTTGGGAGAACCACGCTTGTTAAACATACTATTGATGTTATGGACGCTAAGGCGATTAAGCAAAGGTACTACTCTGTGTCTCCCGCTGTGCAGGGCGAAATTAATAAGGAACTGGATCGAATGCTGTCTCTAGGTGTCATTGAGGAGAGTTGCAGTTCATGGAGTTCTCCGATTGCACTTGTGAGGAAGGCTAGTGGCAAAGTCCGATTGTGCTTGGATGCGCGTAAGATCAACGAGGTAACAGTGAAGGATGCTTATCCCTTGCCAATCATAGAGGGGTTGCTAGGGCGTCTTGAAAAAACCAGGTTTATCTCAAGCCTGGATTTGAAAGACGCGTTTTGGCAAATACCCCTGGATGAAGGGTCAAGGGATAAGACAGCCTTTACTGTCCCCGGTAAACCGCTTTACCAGTTTACAGTGATGCCTTTCGGACTTTGCAACGCCCCTCAAACAATGTGTCGATTGATGCATCGCGTCATACCCCATGAACTGCATACTCAAGTTTTTGTCTACCTAGATGACTTGCTTATAACTACCGAAACGTTTGAGGAGCACTTAGAGGTTTTAGGTAAAGTTGCTGGTTATTTAAGTCGAGCGAATTTGACTATAAATATCGAAAAAAGCAAATTCGTCCTAAAGGAACTGAAGTATCTGGGATACATTGTAGGTGATGGAGTTTTAAAGGTCGACTCTGATAAAGTTTCTGCTATTACGTCATATCCAAGACCGAAAAATATTCGGCAAATTCGTCGATTTTTGGGTATAACCGGATGGTATCGGCGCTTTATTTCTCGATATTCTGAGATAGCAACACCTTTGACGAATTTATTAAAAAAATCCAGGAAGTTTATTTGGGACGAAGAAGCTGAACAATCATTTAACGAGCTCAAGTCCGCACTTTCCACTGCCCCAGTACTTAGTAATCCAGATTTCAAATTGCCATTCTTTATTCAGTGCGACGCGTCTACTACAGGAGTCGGTAGTGTCTTGTTTCAGAGGTCTTCCAGCGGCGAAGAACGTCCTATTGCTTTTATTTCCCAGAAACTCAATGCAGCTCAGCGTAATTACAGCATTACAGAGTTGGAATGTTACGCGGCTGTATTGAGTGTCAGGAAGTTTAGGCAATATGTAGAAGGTTTCCCTTTTACCATAATCACTGATCACGCAAGTTTGAAGTGGTTAATGGGACAAAGGGAACTTTCTGGACGTCTCGCTCGCTGGAGCCTACAATTACAAGGGTTCAATTTTTCGATTGAGTATCGCAAGGGGAAGGAAAATTTAGTTCCTGATGCGCTCTCGAGGAACTGGGCAGAACAACTATGTGTGATTGACGCTTTATCAGAACAGGAACCCCTGCATATAAATTTAGAATCCACTGCATTTAATGAGTGCGATTATTTAAGCTTAATACAAACTTTGACCACTACTCAGAGTCCAAAAGTCAACATGAAAGTGGCAAATCAAAAAGTTTTTATAAATATCCCAGACACATCAATCGGTTCATTTAGCGATAATCCATCTTGGAAACTGTATGTACCAAATGGACTTAAAACTCAGCTATTAAGTGGAGCACATTGTCCACCTACCTCTGCGCATTTAGGAATAGAAAAGACTCTTGAAGTATTGCGTCGTTATTATTACTGGCCTGGAATGGTAAATGATGTGCACAATTTTATCAACAAATGTGAAAAATGTAAAGAGAACAAAGCGACTAATTATATTACTAGACCGCCTATGGGAAACTATTTTGAAATTTCTCGGCCCTGGCAAAAACTGTACATCGATTTTTTAGGACCATATCCACGATCGAAAAACGGACATTGCTACATATTTGTGGTGCTAGATCATTTCTCACGGTTTGTTCTTGTCGAGCCAATGCGTGATGCCACTACTAAAAATGTAACGAAATTTTTAGAAAATCGAGTGTTTCACATGTTCTCAGTACCGGAAATAATTTTAAGTGACAACGGTAAACAGTTTACATCCAATTTATTTGCCAAATTATTAGAAAAGTATGGTGTTAAACATATATTTACTCCCAAGTACCATCCGCAGGCAAACTCATCTGAGAGAGTGAATAGGTCGATATTAGCCGCAATCCGCTCTTATGTTGGAGAAAATCACACCAACTGGGACGTTAATTTGTCTGCTATCGGATCTGCTTTACGAAACGCCCAACACAGTGGAATGGGCCAGTCGCCACACTTTTTGACTTTCGGTCAACATCAGGTGGGTCACGGATCTGATTACGAATTACTTCGAACCTTAAATTCATTGGACGATAGATACTTGGAAGTATCTAAAGTCGATCGTTTGACCTTAGTTCAAAGAAACGTTCTTGATCAATTAAAAAGAGCACACGATCGTAGCGCACTCACATACAACCTACGCGCGAGAACCCGGAATTTTGAGATGGGTCAAACGGTGTATTTTAAAAATTTCGCGCAGAGTGACGCCTCTAACAAGTTTGCAGCTAAGTTAGCTCCAAAATTTAAAAAGGCGATCATTAAAGAACATATAGGTAATGTTGCGTATAGGCTCAATGATCAAGATGGCAAAGATTTAGGAATTTTTCATGCCAAAGATCTTCGCGTATAATCATTTGCATACTACCATTATGTTTGAAAAAAAAAAAAAAAAAAAATTGTCTGAAATCGTTTGCTTCTTATTGGTGTTTTTAACTTAAATGCTAAACAATTATCGAAACGATTTGTTCTTGTTATTTGTAATCTTTCGGAATCTGAATGGCCCGGCTTTGTGAGACATTTCTCATGGGTGTGGATCGTCCCCACGATTTGTTACGGTGAACGTTGTACCGCGACAGCTCTAGGGTTAGCGAACAATTTTGATTTGGTTGCGATAACAATCATTACCATTATTATTTTTGCAAATCGTGTTCTTGTGCTGGGGAATTGATTTTTATTATTGATTTGATGTGAAGAAGAAGAGGGGGAGGAAAAATAAAAAAATATTGTTTGAGATTATTGAGATCGGCAGTTAATGAAGATTATTAAAGGCATAAGCAGTGATTTTAAGTTAAAAATATTATTTTGAGTTTTTTTTTTTAAATTAAAACGAGATAATTTAAATTTAAAATAAATTTATAATATGTGTCGAAGCTTTTAGTGAAAAAGCTAAACCTATTGTGATTTCGTATGTGTTTAAACGGAACGATTCAAAAATAAATTTGGTATGAGACGAACCAAATTATGATTTGTGACGAAATCATGTACTTTAAATTTTAGTTTAAGTAAACTACATAGTGCCTAAATACAAAGTTTATTATATCTTAATCTAACTGAGATTAATGAATTCAGTGAAAAATTAAAAATTAAAAAACGCTATACCATATAGCTAATTACTGTAACACAAAACGTAATGTTACAAAGAAAAAACAAAAACAATCCAAAATGTGGTTTTTATCGAAATGTGTTACGATTGTAAGTGGTATGTGCTTTTGAGCTTTTGGGTAGTTAATAAATATAATAAAATCTAAAGATTAAATTAATAATTACGTAAAAATAATATAACTATTTAATAATTCAAATAATAATTTCTGTGTAAAGTTCGTGAGCAATGACATGTGATTGGATGTTAATAAAATAAACTGTTACAAATTATATAACCATCCAAATTAAACGGTGAAAAATAACAAGACCATGCTTGTTTAATATAAAATACAAAACATAATATGTACAAATAATCAGTTAACGTTAAATACATAAACGTATACCGTATCTAACCCAATAAAGCGCACCAAGTACCAGTCGAACATATGTACAAACAATTAATTGCGGAAAAATTCAACATTCAACAAATCAACGGACAACATCTAAATTTTGGTTTTATTGGTACACACAACGGCCACATTTTCATTAAGTTAAGTTTTTTTTTTCATTTTTATATTTATATTTCATTATTATTAATTTATATTATCAATTACTTATCATTACATTTTTTTTAATTTTATTAACTATTTATGATTATTAGTTAGTTAGGGTATTAGGGTAGCATAGTTTACAAAATTTACTCAATGTAAACCAAATTTATATTTTGCGTTCATTTATTTCGTTTAAATAAACAATATCTCATATTTTGTAAAGTTCAGAATTTAAAATGCTGCTTTTGACCTTATTATTATTATTATCATCTGAGAAAATTGAATAGAGATTTGTCGATTAGAGAGGATGAACTAGGGTGAGTATGGAGCAGTTTTGGCAGGTGTATTTTGGCTATTTTGGTACAGTGTTTTGATTAAATATTAGTTTTTTTATGATTCTCTCGTTTTCTTCTGTTGATTTTCCCATTTTCTTTTCGTTTTATTATTTTTTTTTTATTATTTTTACTAGCGGTCTAATACAGATCCGTCTGATTCCTCAGAAACACCCACCCCAAGCCCTGAGCTAAAGTCAGCAAATTCGGACCGCTCTGAGGTTACCAGATGGATAATTTTCTGTTGGCGGAAGCAACCGTAAAAATGGTTGTTCTCAATGATTTTTGATTCTGAGTCCAATCCTTTTTGGGGTCTTCCGTGACAAGTTGTAAATCCAAAAATAAATAGAAATTCCAATAAAGAATATTTTCCTACTACAACGACAGGAGCATTTAATGGCAAAGTTAAAGTATGCGGAGAATTGTTTCTGATCACATTAGACTTTAACTCGCAATGGGTGCAAACAGCGTATAAAAAACAAAATGAAGGTCACGGGGTTTTAGAGCCAGACAACACTGTCCATTCGAATCAATATGTGATGGAATATATCAAATCTTTCCCAACAATAGAGGTCCACTATTTAAGAAAATCAGTCATTAAAACTTACTTCGAATGGAACTTGCTTTATTTTTAGAGGGTGTTACACACTCATTTAATTGAAAGATGAAGAGGCGAGGGGACTCATGTAAATCAAGCACCCTTTTCCCAGTTATTCGAAATTTGCAAAATTAATAAATTGTTTAAGACCTATTTCGAGTATTTACAACGAAACCATGGTACTTTTATTGCAGACGTATTGCAGAATCGTTTGCGTAGGTTCTCAGTAGGGGAAATCGAAAAAATGGAATATCATCAATTACAGGTACAGCGCCATCTATCATGAATCGAAAAAAAATGTTTCAGTCAAATCCTACGTAGTTTTAGCCGTAGAATTCGAATCTGCAATAAAAAATAGGGCTATCTTATTTTGAAAGTTACCCCCGCCCCACCTACAAGGAGGAGGGAGGGCTACTAATTTTAACACACTAATGTATTCCCCCCGCGGAATAATTAAATTTTGATCTCTACCATTTTTTTCGTAGAGTGCTTATTTTCCGAGATATTTGAGTGCATCAGGTTAAAAAAATCACCCGGTATATTAATTATTTTCAAATCAATCGCAACGCGATAATGTGTAGCAAAACAATTATTATTTTTTATTTCAATTTACTTTTAAATTAATTTTTAACTAGTTAAATGATGCGCTGGCGGCACGAGTAAAGAAGAAACTGTATATGTCAATTTTCTAATAGACATTCATAATTAGCAAAAGCTATGGACTCAATTTTGTTTAAAGCAAAATTATATTTGCTGATTTAGTAATTGTGAATAGCGACAATAGATGGTGATGAGGAATTTTCGGTGTAGTGGAATGTATAAATATATGTGGAATGTATTTGATTTTCTAAGCAAAGATACACATCCTATAGTATATTTAGTGAGTCAAATATCCTAGAGGCGTCATTACATACCGAAAGAAGTAATGTTACACACAATTGAATCGGTCTATGCGAAAAGGTCACATCACATCTACTCTTTTTCAGAAATACCGTTTTTCTTTATACTACACTCCTAATGAATAAACTGACATTTCTAGTGCAAACGAGAAAACCCACAACAGTTGTGGGTTTTCCCGTTTGCACTAAAAATGTCAGTTTATTCATTAGGAGTGTAGTATAAAGAAAAGCGGTATTTCTGAAAAAGAGTAGATGTGATGTGACCTTTTCGCATAGACCGATTCAATTATATTTGAAAGTTGAAATGTGTTGCATTTCAAACTTTTGTGGAGATAAACGAATGAAAATAGATAATTTGAATGCGTGGATCATCACAGTATATTAGAAAGAGCAGTAAATTCCCTCTCTTCCAAAATATTTTTAAAGAATTTTCCAAAATTTTTCCGAATATATAGCCTTTTCCAGAATATTTCAGCCTTGGCAACCTACCTCATTTTCGCAAAAAAAATATCGCAACAAATATATGGCAGTACTTTTGTCGCAATCTAATAACATCGCAATCAAAAACAATACAGCACCAATATTTCGCTTACACAAAAATTTACGAAGAAATATTTAGTCATATGTTTTTCGCATGATACTATCATCGCAAACAAAAAAAGCCCACTGCAAAAATATCGCAAACAAATATTTCGTCACAAAATTTAATTGCTCTCTTTTATAAATTTTACATTTAAGTAGCCTTACATTTTATTTTATAAAATTAAATTATTTGTTTTTCAAATTGAACTCGTATCGTGTATGTTAGTTCACTCTGAAAATTCAATCGATTAAATATATTGAAGATCATTGGACATTTTTTAGTTTTTCATAAAATGAATTACATAAAAAGCCAGAAGGGACATTTAAAATTAATTATTAATAATTATGCGTTTCTCAAATTCAAATTTGAATGAAATGATGAAATTCAAATGATGTGGTGCAGTCGAAGTGTGAGAAATATACTAATTTTAAATGTCCGGCACGTGTCCATGTGAAAAACGAGCAAATAATTAATGATTGTAAAGATCATAATCATTCACCGGATTTATTGAAAAATAAAGCAGATGAAGTTATTATTGACATAAAAAATCAAGCTGAGACAACGTCGAAAACTCCAGATCAAATTATTTGTAATGTTTCTAACAAATTAGAGTTTACAGTTGCGGCAAAACTTCCACCCGTGCATTTGCTGAAAAGAACCATAAACCGAAAGCGAAAAGTTGAAGAAACCGGTTGCCTTGCTGTATCTTCGATATCCGAACTGCATATACCAGATAAATATAAAAAAACATTAGCAAATGAAAACTTTTTAATGTATGACAACAAAGCTGATGAAAATCTATACTAATATTTTCTACGAATAAAAACCTCAACATTTTGGCGGAAACAACTACTTGGTATATATGTAGATGGTACATTTGAAAGCTGCCCAAATATATTCAAACAGGTATTTACCGTTCACTGCATAATAGGAGGCCACACTGTACAATTGGTATATTGTTTGCTACCAAGTAAAACGTATGCAATTTACTGCGAAATGTTTGAAGCCATTAAAAATTTACAGACAAATTTAAAGCCTCTTACTATTATGTCGGATTTTGAACAAAGCATCATAAAAGCTGTAAAAGAACATTTTCCAGGAGCACAACATAAAGGATGTTTTTTTCATTTTTCTCAAGCTGTTTACCGGAAGATACAAGCTAGTGGCCTGAAAATAAAATATGAAACGGATTTTGAATTTGCCATGAAGCTGAAGCTTTTGGCTGCTTTAGCATATGTGCCCGTAGATTATTTACAAGAATCTTTCAAAACCTTATTGAACTTCCTGGAGTTTCCGGTTGAAACTGAAACAGTAATAGACTATTTCGAGAAAACATGGATAGGTCGAAGCGCAGAACTCACACAAAGATCTCCTGTTTTTCCACATCAAATATGGAACTGTTTTGACAGTGTTTTGCAAAACATGCCCAGTACAAATAACTGCGTGGAGGGTTGGCATCGCTCTTTTAACCAGATGGTCAGCAGGAATCCTACTATTTGGAAACTAATTAATGTAATTCAAGCCCAGCAATCAAAAAATGAACTTATTATTAATCAGTTCTAGTCAGGCGCTGCGACACCACCAAAAAAAAAAAATATGTGGTTATATCTAATAAAATAAAGAAAATTTGTTCACGTTGGGAAGCTAACATGGCACCACAAGAGTTAATACAATATTTGAAAAGTATTGCAACTACTTTTAGTTATTAAATTCGATTAAATGCAAATTATTTTCTAAAATTTGAAATAAATTTGAAGTACATTCTTACTTTGTTCTTGTTCTTATAAGAAAAATTGTTTTTAATTTTGTTTTATATTTACAAATAAAAATATTGCATATGTCATCAAAAATGCGCATTTTTGATGACATATGCAATATTTTTATTTGTAAATATAAAACGATTTTTTTTCTGCGATATTTGTGGTTTGCCATATTTTTGCCTGCGGAATTTTGTTTTGTGTTTTTAGTTACAGCGATTTTATTAACATTTGATGAAAGGGCATTCGAAATTTCTGTTATGCGATTATTGCCGCCCCGGTGGCACAGTTGTTAGCATGCTTGCTTTAAGCCCCGGAGGTCCCGGGTTCGATTCCCGGCGGGTGATGAAAAAATCACGGCTGGTTTATGTAGGATCATTGAATTAATCACTCATTATCCATTAAAATAATGATTACGAAACTTCAATATGAAGCGGCCAAATCCCTCCATGGGATGTAGCGCCAGCGAAAAAAAAAAAAAAAAGATTATTGGCACTGCCATAATTTGTCAGTGAAATTTTTGTTGCGAAATTTTATCTGCGAAAATACGGTAGGGAGCCTTCAGCCTTTACGATAATTTACCAATAAATAATGCGTTAAATTTAAATTTAGGTACAGAAAATTGACTGCTGCGCTTTGCATCTATCGAGCACGAATAAAAAAACGCATTAAATGTAATCGTTTTCCATATAAAACAATTTGCAGTTTCTTTTTAATATCCAATTTTTTTTTGTGAATTCGGACATACGATATTTTGAGATCGGGCATACGAAATAGCCCAAGTAAAATAATCTGCTGTCTATTTGAATGGTTGTCAATGAAAGCGTTACTGAATTTGACTGAGTTAAACTTAAAGTTAAGTGAATGTGTTTGACAACAGTGTTGCTAGTGGCGTTACAAAGTACCCGAAGCAGTCGCAGCCAAGGAAGGGGGGGGGGAAGGGGGTTATTTGTTCCCCCGAAATAATTCAGGCTCCCGAATATTAGTTTAAGTCAAGGTTTGATAGATGGTACCTCAGATTAAACTTCCAGTAGAACATCGTTTCAAATTTGCAAAACGGAACATTTGTAGGCAATTTTTAAGAAATGGCGGTGGTGTTGTTTAAATGTTTTCTTAAGACAGGCCCAACAATTTCTTCTCGGTTGCTGAAGGTGAATGTCAGAGTAATTATACGTAATCTGACTCTATAGAAATAAAATTTGCTTTAGGTTCTGACAGGTATTTAGATTTAGAAGAATATTTGCTAAATTAGATTGAAATTATAGCGTTCACGTAAACCTAAAAATAATTTTATTTCCGACGTTAACGCTATACTCCAATTAAACCCATCTGCACCCTATATTAGTATAATTAATCATCACAGAAGCTAATGTAATCAATGCAGATGATGAGAGTGACGTATTGCATTTGTATTACGTGTGTATTGTATACTAAGGAAAAAAATGGTGATTTGGCGCGGTGAGAGACTACGGATATTAATGCGAGTTGTGATGCACGTATTGATCGCGGACTCGATCGCTCTCTATATTATATACTTATATACATTGTATTCATTATTCGACTAATTTCTGATTTTTATAGACATCTCGAGGAAAAAGCTGGGACTTCCACAGCTGTAAATGCTCAGTTGCTTAAAACACTGTGGTTAGGGCGATTACCGAGTAGTATACGATCGATAGTAGCAATACGAGAACATGATGATATCAACGAGCTAATTAATTTTGCGGACCGAATATTTGAAATCAACCGTCCGAATTTTGTTTGCAATGCCGTTGAAACATCGAGACGTTCTCCTCCCACACCGAAACCTGAGCCTAGACAAAGTGAAATTTCCCTAGCTAGCCTACAAAAAGCGATAGACCAATTGACAGCAAAATTCAACCGCGAATTTGCTGGACAATCACACTCGAGATCACGGTCAAATAACCGAAATAGAGGACGCTCCGGATCTCGCAAAAGGTCCCGAGACGGCAATGGAAATTGGATCTGCTACTATCACCGTAGATTTGGAGAGAGGGCAAGAAAATGTGATGGATGTTCATACGTACAAAAGAATCCTCCACAAAATCCGCCCACAAAGGAAAACTAATTCGTCCCAATGTGCAAGCGACGAGCAATGGGACGATCCAAAATCGTCGCCTTACAATTAAATGTTCTAATACACAACTAAGCTTTCTTATTGATACTGGTGCCGATGTGTCTGTCGTACCAAAGATGAATTTTACTAACCTTGTCAACGATTCTGAGAATCGTTTAGTCGCAGCTAACGGCTCCATCATCACCACATACGGTACACGATTATTGCATTTAAATTTGGGGTTACGCCGCGATTTTAGGCATCCTTTTGTAATCGCATCGGTTACAAGGGCAATAATTGGCGCTGACTTTTTAGTAAAATTCGGTTTAGTTGTGGATTTAAAAAACAAACGCCTTTTAGACACAAACACATCTCTCTCCATTAGGGCTGTAGAAGTTAGGGTGATCAATGAATCAGTACCTCGGCTATTTGCTGTCGAAGGCCATTACGGCGAGCTTCTACGCCGTTACCCTACTCTAACGCAGGAGCCCCGCTATGATCTACCAGTGAAACCTAATGTGGTACACCGGATCATTACTGAAGGTCATTTACCATTTTCGCGACCACGGCGACTAGACCCTGAAAAGCACAAAATTGCAAGAAACGAATTCGAGCACATGTTGCAGCTGGGTTTGTGTAGACAAAGCTCTTCCAGCGCTGCTTCACCTCTACATTTAGTCCCAAAGCGTGATAGCAACGACTGGCGCCCCTGCGGGGACTACCGCCGATTGAACGCGGTCACGGTACCAGATAGGTATCCACTTCCCCATATTCATAACTTCTCCTTAAACCTGCACCGTTTTCACAAAAATAGATCTCGTGCGCGCGTATCACCAAATTCCGGTCGCGGCGCAAGACATTCACAAAACAGCTATTACCGTTCCTTTTGGACTCTTTGAGTTCACGAGAATGCCATACGGTCTTAGAAATGCGGCGCAAACATTCCAACGTCTGATGGATGAAGTAACGAAGGGTATGGATTTCGTGTACGTATACATCGACGATATATTAGTAGCCAGTAGAAAAGAGATCGAACACCGCGAGCATCTAGATTCCATATTCACTCGGTTAGCAGAATTTGGTTTAACAATTAAATCATCAAAATGTGAATTCGGTGCAGCGTCCATAAATTTCCTTAGCCATGAAATCACCAAAGATGGCGTTAAGCCTTCTGCGGATAGAATCATGGCAATCCAATCCTTTCCCCAACCCACTTCTGTCAGGCAAGTGCAGCGTTTCGTGGGCATGGTTAATTATTACCATCGCTTCATCCCTCACTTAGCCGAACATCTTGCTCCAATTCATGCTCACCTCAGTCGGATGGGCAAGATAAGTAAGAAGAATCCATTTACTTGGCCACCTGAATGCGAAGCGGCTTTAAACGCAACTAAAGTTGCCCTCGCTCAGGCTACTCTACTTGCACATCCTATGGAGCATGGAACACTGCGCATCAACACAGATGCTTCCGGTGTTGCGGTGGGTGCAGTATTGGAGCAACGAAATGGCAGAAATTGGGAACCCCTAAGTTTCTTTTCCAAAAAGCTTTCCCCTCCCGAACAAAAGTATTCTGCTTTCGACAAAGAACTGTTGGCCATTTATTGTGCCATTAAGCATTTCCGATGTTTTGTCGAAGGTAGAATATTTTCCGTAAATACTGACCATAAACCATTAACTACCGCGATCGCTTCAAAGTCTGAACGAAGTCCTCGACAGAGCCGACAGCTCGATTACATTTTGCAATTTACCACCGACATTCGGTATGTTAAGGGCGAAAACAACGTGGTAGCAGATACCTTATCACGCGCTGAAGAAAGCCAAGTGTCTACTATTTGCCATACAGCCATAGATCTAAAAAAATTAGTTTCTCTTCAAAATTCAGACGAAGAGCTCAAAATACTTCTAACTAATTCCGAAAATTCGCGTAGTTCAAAATGTAAGTTGGAACTGGTTCCTGATGGTACCTCAGATTTATCAATCTGGTGCGAAACATCGACTGGTATTAATCGTGCTTACATCCCTAACGAAATGCGTCGGAATATTTTCGAGAAATTACATGGTCTTTCCCACCCAGGAATACGCGCTACACGCAAGTTAGTGGCATCTAAGTACTTTTGGCCCAGTATGAGCATCGATACGGGATTTTGGTCCAAAACCTGCGTTCCTTGTCAGAAATCAAAAGTGAATAGACATACGCGTTCTGAACATGGCAGATTTGACATCCCCTCGGGCAGGTTCGAACATATCCATATAGACCTGGTCGGACCATTACCTCCATCTAACGGTAACGTATTCATACTAACGGTAATCGATAGATTCACGCGCTGGCCAGAAGCGGTACCTATAGCCGATATGAGAACATCCACTGTAGTAAAAGCTTTCGTAGACCAGTACATTTCGAGATTTTGTGTCCCACTCGAAATAACGACTGATCAAGGCAGTCAATTCGAAAGCAACCTTTTCAAAGAATTTACAAAATTGTTAGGTTCACACAGAATACGAACGACGACATATCATCCTCAGGCAAATGGCATGGTGGAACGTTTCCATCGCCATTTAAAAGCCTCCTTGTATGCTAGATCGAATACCCTTAATTGGAGTGAAGAACTCCCATTCATTCTCCTTGGAATACGAACTTCGATCAAGACTGATCTCGGATGCACTCCTGCAGATCTTGTCTACGGACAGTCGCTGAAGATCCCAGGAGAACTAGTACTGCATTCAAATCCTGCGCCATCGACAGATCCTACTTCACTGGTCGAAAAATTACGTGAGTCGATGCGCAACGTCGTTCCCAAAGAAACGCGGAATAGCCCTCAAAGCAACATTTATATCCCAAAAGACCTAACTGACTGTGACAAAGTTTTCGTCCGGGTGGATAAAGTTAAAACAGGATTAACCCCACCGTATGAGGGCCCATTTTCAGTTCAGCGAAAATTCCGCAAATATTTTGTAATTGATTACAATGGAAAGAATGTATCAATTGCCATTGACCGACTAAAACCAGCCTACATGACGGAAGAACTAAAAATAATGGATTCACCTCGCAATAAACAAAAACAACATGTCAAATTTTAGTCATATAAAATATTTTTTATAACGCAAGAAAAAATTTCAAATCGATGAGGTTACATCTGAGGGGTGAGTGATATAGCGTTCACGTAAACCTAAAAATAATTTTATTTCCGACGTTAACGCTATACTCCAATTAAACCCATCTGCACCCTATATTAGTATAATTAATCATCACAGAAGCTAATGTAATCAATGCAGATGATGAGAGTGACGTATTGCATTTGTATTACGTGTGTATTGTATACTAAGGAAAAAAATGGTGATTTGGCGCGGTGAGAGACTACGGATATTAATGCGAGTTGTGATGCACGTATTGATCGCGGACTCGATCGCTCTCTATATTATATACTTATATACATTGTATTCATTATTCGACTAATTTCTGATTTATATGTGGATGACGAGATAAATTAGTAAATGTGTACTCTCTTTATTTTTACCAAAAATTTGCATTATATAAAATTTTTGATCATTACATTTTTAGTCATCAAATGTTCAACTTGAGCATTATACAATTTATTTATATTTAAAATAAAAACAAATAAATTATTATCAAGTGCGTGTGAGTTTTATTTATCATTAATCTTTTGGAGTCAGATTAATAAATTATGTGTTAAGTGGTGTATGTGCGTGCAATTATTAGCCGTGATACGGCGCTATCCTGTAATGCCTACAATCCTTCGATTTACACACTAAGGCTTATACACACAAAACCACATACTCCACAAAATCTAAGCTTTCAACATAAGCGATAACGGTTTTAGGGTTTGCTGTATTGATTTATTTGTAATATACGTTTTCCATTCCAAATTTATCTCTTTTGCACTACAAACTCAACCTTTTACAAATCAAATTAAGCCTTTTGCCCAACAACCTCAACCTTTTACAAATTAAGTTTTGATTAGTAAAGGTTGAATTTGATATGCAAAAGGTTGAATGTAATTGACAACACTTTCGCAAAAGGTGAAATTTGATTTGAAAAAAGATGATCTTATTTGTTAAAAGGAGCTAATACTAATCTGTTTTGCTGCTAAGCAGCTTGGGAAGTATCATTGTGATGTTGATAAAAATGAAGAAGAAATTGTTGAAACTTGCTTCCCAGAAAAATACCTAACCACGACTGAAAACAATTTCTTCTTACCCTCGTTAGGGGCGCCTTTGTCTTTAGAAAGGGTATCAACGTATACTTGAGCCAAACCAGTCAGTCTCTATAATGATTTCGTTCGATTTATAGTTTCTGATTTACCGAACCTTTTTTCTAACGGTAAATGGTAAATAAAAACTAAATTTACCCGGTTTATTTGGAAAAATTATTTTTAATATATGTAGGGTTTTCCAATAGGGACTTGACAACTTTGAATTTAATTTGTGAACGCACCCTTTGACTAATCATCGAACTGTCACTGTCAATTTATTCAGTAAACTCAACATTTTCATCATGGTAAAGTACACGAACGTACAACGTCTGCAAATTATAAAAATTTACTACCGAAATTCGGAGTCGGTGATCGCAACTTTAAGAGCGTTAACTCCAATTTTCGGTCGTAATTCTCGCCCTAGTAGACAGGCAATAACAAGTTTAGTGAAACAATTTGAGTCTACATATTCGTTGTATGATGTTGCCGTGCCAGTCAGACAACGGGTTGGTCGAAGTGTCGAAAATATCGCTGCCGTTCAGGCGTCCGTAGCAAACGATCCAAAACAGTCAATTCCACGGCGTTCTCAAGAATTGGGCATCGCCCAGACCACTTTATGGCGAATTTTGCATAAGGATCTTGGTTTACACCCATACAAGATCAAGCTGACTCAAGAATTGAAGCCGATGGACCATTTGAAGCGACGTACGTTCTCCAATTGGGCTCTGGATAAGATGCGCCAAGATGATGAATTTCATCGCAAAATCATCTCCAGTGATGAAGCTCATTTTTGGCTCAATGGGTTCGTCAATAAGCAAAATATGCGTTCCACATGTGCTTCATGAATCAACACTTCATCCACAAAAAATAACTGTTTGGTGCGGTTTGCATGCCGGCGGCGTCATTGGGCCATATTCTTTCGTCGACGATAACGATCGTCACGTTACTGTGAATGGCCATCGTTATCGCGCCATGATTACCGATTATTTTTGGCCCACATTGGAAGATATGGTGTTGGACGACATGTGGTTTCAACAGGACGGTGCCACAAGCCACACAGCACATGTCACAATCGATTTACTGAAAAACAAGTTTGATGAGCGTCTTTTTTTTTTTTTTTTTTTTTTATAAATTTTTTTAATTGGGTGCAGAGCGGACTTATTAACGGTCCTAGCTCCTTGTAACTGTCAGAGCTTCTGCACCCAATGCGCGATCCTGCAAGTAAAGATTAATAGCTACCTTAAATTTATTCATTTTATATTCCTTCGGAAATTTGAAATGTATTAGCGAATTCCACTTTTTTGATGTTCGGTATATAAATTCGCGCTTGATTTCTTCAGTTCGAGGTTTCGGGAGCTTCACCGTAAACCTATGTGCATTGGTTGTTCCTCTTGTTACTCTTGTTGTTGTAACGAATGGTGGTATTTTCTCCGATAGTTCTGCAGAACATTTACCATGTAAGCATCTGTAGAAGACGCAGAGTTCTGCAACATCTCCGCGATGCTGTAAGCTGTCTAGTTCTTGAGTAAGTCTGGGATTCCGTATTATTCTGATAGCGCGGCGTTGAACCCTGTCCAATAAGTGGAGGGTGGTACCAGACGCACCTCCCCAAACTTGACAGCAATACTCTATACATGGTCGGATGAAGGTTTTATATATCTGGAGAACTTGATGCGATTTGAAAAACCTTCTGCATCGATTCAGGAACCCGAGTTTTTTTGAAGCTGATTTAGCCAATGCAACAATGTGTTCATTCCATTTGAGTTTGTTACTTATTTGAACACCAAGCAGTCGAATTGAGTCGCAACCCATAAGGATATGGTTTTTTACCACAAATGGGTAGTCGTTGCGACTTTTTTTACGTGAGAATGTGCATATTTGTGTCTTTTTTTCGTTAAATTGTACTAAGTTGTTGTTACCCCACTCAAATATTGTACTTAAATCGGAATTAAGAGAAGTTACGACTTCTGACAGTTTATTATTTAGATCTGTAATGCTAGGCTCCGCCTCGAATGAAATAGAAGAATGCAATGTGGCATCATCCGCAAAGCTATGGATAGGGTTTACAGTGCTATCCAGCAAATCGTTGATGTATAGCAAAAACAGGGTCGGTGACAAAGGTGACCCCTGAGGGACTGCGGCATTTGGGGAGTGCGTCGATGATGATCTCCCATTAAGCACGACGCTGATTTTTCGGTCATTGAGATAGCTTTTAATCCACCTGGTGGTCATCGAGTCCAGCCCGTATGCCACAAGTTTACAAATAAGATTCTCATGCCACACCTTATCAAAAGCCTTGGATATATCCAAGGCGATTGCAAAGGCCTCTCCGTGGTGTTCTAGGGCGAGATTCCATTTGTTCGTGACATACGTCAGGAGATCGGTCGTGGATCGGCTTTCACGAAAGCCGTATTGTCTATCCGAAATTAGTTTGCTAATTTCAAGATATTTAACTATATGTTGATTGACGCATTTCTCAAAGACCTTAGCGACGGCTGACACAATTGATATTGGCCGGTAGCTTGAAGGGTCAGTTTTGTCACAACCCCGTTTCAGCACGGGTTGCACCATTGCATTCTTCCAGGCGTTCGGGTAGTGACCTTGCTTATATGAAAGTAGGAAAATTTTAGATAATATTGGAGCCAAGTCACTGGCAAACTCCTTCAATATTTGAACTGGAATTCCATCAGGTCCGGTGGCCTTGTTTGCATTCATTGACTTCAGATTAGTAAAGACAATTTCCTCCGAGATGACGACGGGGCTCATTTTAGAACCACAATATGGAATTAATGGAGGTCTAATTCCATCTGGGACAACTAATGTCGAGTTCGATTTGAAGACGCTCGCCAATAAGTCAGCTTGTAAATATGGATCCACCACCAAGGCGCCGTCAGCACGTTTCAATGCTGAAACAGATGTTTTCGAAATATTTGCAACCGATGCGACCATGTGGTAAAAGTTGCGATCGGAGATTTTCAACTCGGAAGCCACATTGGCTTTCTTGCTGCCGGCTCTTTTTGCTTCTCTACCACAGATTTTTTTGCAGGTGTTCCGTATCGTTTTGTATTCCTCATAAGAAATTTCGTTGCGTTTATATTTTTTGTGTGCCGCTTTATTTTGTTTGGCAGCTTTGGCGGCTTCTTTTGAAAATATTTTAAAATTTTGATTGGGATCGGAAAATGATGAGGGTATAAATTTATTCATTCCATGTAAGACCGTGTCAGTAAAACTGGAAACGGCGTCGTCGATGTTGTTGTTATGTAGGCAATGGCGTTCCCAAGGGAAATGTTGAAAAAATGACCGTAAACCATCAAAATCAGCTTTATTAAAATGCCAAAGACGCCTTGGCTGCTGTCTAGATTCTAGTGGTGTTTCGACAGATATTTTTGTGGTTATTAAGTTATGGTCAGAATTTCCAATTCCAGTTTCGACATGGGCCTCCATGGAATGAGGGATTGATGTCAGACAGAGATCCAGAATATGAACTCCTCTAGAATTTTGGCATTCAAATGTGGACTCACTAACAATCTGTGTGAGGTCATGCGAAACGGCAAGCCATTCCGCATGGCGCCATTTGTATCTTTGTGATTCAACCATTGTTTATGGTGGGCATTAAAGTCACCGACCATAATTAATTCGCATTCGGGATGTTGATTGCGAATATCGTCACATTTGTCTGATAAGCCCTCGAAAAAGCTAATCGTTTCTGAATCCGTCTGATTAGGAGATCTGTACAAGCTAATTAAAAAAATGAGTTTATTAGGAAGAGAAATTTTAAGCACAATAGTTTTTGAGCGGTTTTTGAAAATGTTTCGTACTTTTTGTGTCTTGAGTACGGTATGTGGTTTTTAACGAAGATGCACACTCCACGTTGCAACTCAAAAGCTTGTTCGAACTGGTAGCGCTTGAAGTAGAATTCGTTTTCGTAGATGTTCGACGATACTTTTGTTTCCGTTAGAATTAGAACTAATATGTCGGGTTTACGTGATTCGAGATGTTGATGTGCGCAATTTTTGTTAGTCACGAGACCTCTGACATTGGTATAATGGATGTTAAGGCTATTAATTGTGTCTTTACGAGGATTATGCCTCGCCCCGCGATCCGAAGAGACATGTTTCGGGGATTTTCTTTTATTATTATTCATATCAAAAATAAATCATTTTTGTACGGAAAAATGTTGAAAAACCGACCCAACAAAAAATATAAAATAAAATAATAAAATTTCAAAAAATAAATTATATTAAAAAATGAACGCGGGCAAAATTATATATGAACTAAAATAATTGTTAAAATAAAAAAATAAAAAGTTTTTACGGATGCTGGGTATTAACCCAGCGATCCAACCATTTTAGTCGCCTCCTACGACAAGCAGTGGATGCTGTGGTGGTATTCTAAGGATATCATCATGATCGTTCGGTGCACTTTACGAATCATGAGAATGCCCCCCGACCACAGGGGCACAAGAAACGGGCCAGGCAATTGGCCGCCTCGTTCCTGCGATTTAACGCCTCTTGACTATTTTCTTTAGGACTACGTCAAGTCATTGGTCTATGCCAACAAGCCGACGACGTTGGAACAGCTCAGAGCCAACATTGAACGCGAAATAGCGGCCGTTTCGGCCGAAATGTGTGGCTGAGTCATCGAAAATTGGGTCCAACGAATCGACCGCTGCAAACGTGCCCGAGGTGGTCATATGAACGAAGTAGAGTTCCATTCATAAATGTTTTGATTGTACTTCAAACCGATAATAAAGTTTTTGAAATATCTCTAATGGTTTGCGATTAATTTAAAAAAAAAGTTGTCAAGTCCTTATTGGAAAACCCTTTATAAGGAAATTGCAATTAGTTTATTCAATTAGTTGGAAATTGCAATTAATTTTGCAATTAGTGATGGTCTCCTGTTTCATATGCCTCTTTCTCGGATTTTATCTCTTGATCATTTTGTAAAATTTCTCAAGCTTATTGGAGTGTAGCATGGAAATGGGACGCATGATCATCGAGACTTAATCGGGATTCGGTGTTTCAAATTAGTCAGTTAATTGAAGATTTTTGAGAATGTTTGAGATTTTCAGGTATATTTGATAGTTCGATGTTACTCGAGAATTTTAGAGCCTATTCGAAGAATATGATTGTTCGATATTTACGAAATTATCCGATACTATTTGAGGGCTCCATTATTATTGTATCTCGTTTTGTTGAGCTTAACCTTAACTTATTATTTTATTTTTTTATTTTATTTATTTATTTTTTTATATCCATCAAATACAATTATAACTTAAAAATAATAATAAAAAAATAAAAAAAGGAAAACAAACATAAGGCTATACAAACAGACCGTTATGAAACATAAATAGAGGTTTTGGTTTAAAGTGATACATCATGCTCATCACAACACAACACAACACAATAGTCTGAGCGTGATTAGCCAATATACAAAATAATTATAAGTAGATGGAATAAATAAACATAGGAGATAATCTGTGGTTAAAAACCAGTGTCGATTATCAACGAGCTCACAAAAAACCGAAAAAATCAAATATTTGTGGGGTAACATGAGTTTAAATGAAGTGTACTAAGAAAATCTTATAAAAATCTTAACTATAACCTAAATTTAAATCAAAAATAAAAATTCTTCACTATTTTCTAATGTGAACAGCCAGGATTTAAGTTCTCTGAGGAATTTAAAATTATAACACTTTTTTATTGAAATTGGAAGTTTATTGAACAATGTAGGGGCCAATACTGTAAATGTTCGAAACGTGTAAGTGGTATTATTTATATTTGGCAGTGATGGAAAACGTTATTTGTGTAACGTTACACTTCCAGTCACATATAACGTTATGTTATTAATTATAACAATTTATTATAATTTTTTTTTTTAATTTATTTTTTTTTTATTTTTTATTTTTTCATGTCATAACGTTTTTGTGTCAAAACGTTACATAATTCGTCGGCTACACAAAAATATTAAAAATTTATAATGTTACACATAACGTTATGTAGTGTGTTAAACGTAACGTTTTCCATCACTGATATTTGGGATCTGCGGCGTCACTAAGGGGCACCTTAGGGCAGGAAAAGCTTTAAATATGTCACAAATAAGCTAGCTGTAAATTTTTTCTAATCTATCCCACAGTTTAAGATATTCCAAAACTTTACCAGAGCAACTTCAGTACAATGACCAGAACGAAAGTCAAATTGCAGAGTTGAAAAAATATGCTACTTTCAAGGAATTTATTAAATCGAATTTTAACTAATTTTTCAAATACTTTTGAGAACACTGCCGTCAATGAAATTGGTCTATAATTCTTTAATTCTGTTTTTGGACCCTTTTTATGTAGAGGAGGCACTATGGAGCATTTAAGCGAGTCAGGGAAATCACCGGAAAAAATTGAGGAGTTAAATAAATGCGACAGAATATCAGCAATGTTAAAATTTATTTGTTTCAAGCAAAAACTACTGATTCCTAATATATCCATTGAACGATTATTTTTGAGTGAGGTAATAATTTTGATGATTTCAAGAGAGCTGAATGGAATAAAATGAAAACTATAGGAAAGCCCAGGATTAATAAGAGCGCTGTCTACATCAATCATTTCTGGATTATTAAAATACTGCTAACCTAAATTGATTACAACATTTGAACAATAATTACACTACCCTGCAAAATTTTAAAAATTTGGTGCCACTTGACAATGAATAGTTGTTTCCGAAATCATTTTTTACGCTGAATCCGAATCTGGGCTCAGAATTGCTCTATCACGTCAGGTTTATGAGATATTCTAACCTAAAAGTGCAAAAAACACTGTTTTTTTGACATATTTGAGGTTATCTAGCACCACGATTTTTTTTTCTTCAAAAGTTCATGTGTGGGATCTTATAGTACAAGTCTTCTTCTTTCAAATGCCTTTGAGTTTGCTCAAATATGTTTTTTTTTTCGCCGAGATATCGCATTTTCAAAATTGCATGTTCGTGAATTTGTCGGTATACTGTATATACACTACCTTTTATACCTACGGTATATACGCACTTTTAGGTTAGAATATCTCATAAACCTTACTTGATCGAGCAATCCTGAGCCCAGATTCGGATTCAGCGTAAAAAATTACTTCGGAAACAACTATTCATTGTCAAGTGGCACCAAAATTTTTAAAATTTTGCAGGGTAGTGTTTTTATATAAAAAAATTCATGAATATGCAAATTTGAAAATGCGATATCTCGGCGAAAAAAAAATGATATTTGAGCAAATTCCACGGCATTTGAAAGAGGAAGGCTTGTACAATGAGATCCCATACTTGGGTTTTATAAAATGTAAAAACTGCATTGCTACATAACCTCAAATATGTCAAAAAACAGTGTTTTTTACAATTTTAGGTTAGAATATCTCAAAAACCTGACGTGATAGAGCAATTCTGAGCCCGGATTCGGATCCAGCGTGAAAAATTACTTCGGAAACAACTATTCATTGTCCAGGGGCAAAATTTTGCAGGGTAGTGTTATTAAACGCGTTTGCTACTTGTTCATCATCATTTATGGATTGATCATCGATATTTAACGAAAATTGATCAGACATATCATTAGTTGAACCTAAGACTTCATTAACAAGGGACCATTTTTCCTAATGTCATTGTTGTTCAAAATAAATTGATCCTTATAATACATTTCTCGAGTTGTAGATACTTCCAAGGTAATTTTCGACGAATACTTTTGTGAAAATTTGTTAATCTTACGATTAGGTCGTAGGAAATCCTGGGTTTTAATTTTATAGGGACTTTTACTGTTTGCCAGTCTGTACATTTATCAATATCAGTCCTCAAACAATAAAGCATTATTCAGTTCCTCATAATTAATAACTTTTTAAAGTTTTTGACTTGAAAATGAACGCATAAATTCCCAAATGTTGTATAGAACATTTGACAATATGACCATACTGTTTTTTCGCTTGATTACTAGTATTACATTAAGTTACTTGACAAATAATTCGATATTTACACGAATTTTCGGAATTTTTCGAAATTTCGTATGTTTTCTAGATTTTTACAGGCTTTTGAAAATTATTTTCGGTATTATCGAAATTGTTCGAGATCAATCTAAGTTCACATAACACAGAGATTACTCGAAGTTTTCTGGTGTAATCGAGACTGTTCCGCGGTGTATTATAGATTTCTAGGATTATTCGAGATTCTTAAAGATTTTCAAATTTATTCGAAATTTGTGGGAGCTTACAGAGTTACACATATAAATCTCAATCGTAAAATTTAGTAGATTTTTTGAGAATATGCCAAAATTTAGATATTTTTCAATTTCCTAGGTTACTCGAAATTATTCAAGAATGTTCAGATTATTTACGTTTTAAATGGCGGTGATTAGCGCGTATAAGATTTCTTTTGGTTTTACATACTTACGGTTGACAAGATAATTGAGATCTTTCTAGAATATTCAAGATAGTTTGAAAATTTGACATTTTTGAGATTATTTCGAAATTCTTGATATTTTCAAGTTAGATTCGAAATTTGTGAGTTGATTACAAGAAATTTCGTTTTATTTGAGGCCATTGAATTGAATCACGTTCTGTTTCGCCTACTCTAAGAAATAAATTTTTAACTAACAGCTTTACCTGTTCATATAGGTAGAAAACACATTTTTAAGGGCCCAAGAAAAATTTTGTTTTGGAGAAGGGGGCGACATTTGTAGTTACGCCACCGCTTCCTGCTACATCACTGAATTTTTATTAGACGAATACAAAGGGGTTGACAAATAATGTTTTTTATACTTGTATTTTTGAATAATTATAAATAGGTAGATATGTACATTTGCATATTTATTCTTGAATTCTGAAAACACTTACTTGGAAAATACTTACTGTACATACATAGAGCATATAAGAGGCTACTTGGTGTAATGTGAACACCGTGGGTTCATGCTAATCTTTAGTATGGTAAAAGTAACCTGTCTTACGGTGTAAAGATAAGTACTATAGACTAATGGTGTCTCCACACAATGTATTTTCAATTTTGATGCTTATGTCGTGGCACAGAAAGTCGTGCACTTCCCCTCGAAGACTGGTGGAACAATGTTCGTGACCTCGGTTTAACTAAAAACACTGCTTCTAGGCCGCAGTTTTCTGCAGAAGAAGTGAATATTCACTTTTCAACTTTGTGTAGCACCTATTCAAAACATGAACTTAAACAACGGGTTCATATTACAATAAATATTTTTAATATTCATAAATATGATTATAAAACTAATTTCTCAAAAAGTTTATTAGAAAGTTCATTTAGCAATTACATGAAGCTGAGACAATGCGTGCTTCTATTTAATATCATAATTGGATTTTCTTCTAGTTACGTCTTGGATAAAATTCAACTGTCACGGTCTGCCCACAATATTGATTATACTCAAAAGATATAAATTTATATTTCGCGCTAATTCATTCTGTGTTCACGAAGCACAAACTTGGATACAAAGCAGTATTCTATAAACTTGTTATAGGAAACTTGCTCAATTGCAATCATCTTTAAATTATCAATTCATCATACAATAACCTTTATACCAAAACAGTAAGCACAGATACCACATGGTCTTATTCGTATTTTTTTTTTTTTGGTGGGGACATTTCATTATTTTAAATAATAAAAAATAATTATAAACGAGGGTACATTCGAAACAGGATTAACATCATAAACTGAAAACATCAGCACAGACTGCAGACACAAAACAAAAAAGTTAAAGCTAAATTCATAAATCAGCTGTTTAATTATCTTTTATTCAGTTTTTTTAAACCAACAAAATTATTCGGAAAATTCCAAATAAATATTGAAAGTTTATTTTCACAAGCATATAAACTGGCAAAAAACGTTTTAAAATCAAATAAATTTTCCGATTTTTTGTTTTCTCCTTGGAACCGACCAACTATGGCAAAACCAAAGCATAACATTTAAAATTTATTTTCTAATTATTTGGAATATTAATTAGAATCGTTGCTTTTATTATCGGGGTAAATTTGCTAAACATAAAATGTGAAAAATTATAGATTTGTTTGTGATTTTGTGATTAGAAAAGTTTTGCCATTCATAATATTGTTACAGGTATTTAAATTAACATAATGTACAAAATCAATTAATAGTACATACTATGTCTAGGTACGAGTACGATTATGTTATCCACCAATATCATTTGGAATTTATGTACATAATAGGGTGAGGGTATATTTTTTATAAATTATTTTAATTAATAAAGTTTATCGTTTTACAAAATTTAATGAATGGTTTTGTTACTTGTTGAACAGTTGAACTGTTGATTTATAAATATTCAGACGACGAACTCAACCAAAAGCACAAACAAAACAATTACGAAACATGTAAATAGCTTGGGGCGGAAAAGTAAAACAATTTGTAATTAAGAACGACTACAATTTTAAAATTTCTATTATATAAGTGACTTGAGAAACCGTATCAGTTCTCAGTTCTCACTAATTCATTGTCAAGAATCAAATAGATAAACAGTAAAAAGGCTCCTCGAAAAAAAATTGATAGATGGCGAATTCTATAAGGCCACGAAGAAATTTAGCAATAAAACCGTCCCCTTATTATAAGGCGATCATAAAGACCATAATCTATCAACATATAATTTCAAAAACAGTTTGAAAACGTATTTCTTAAATTTATGATTCATTTTTCTGACAGCTTCAACTTTGAAGAACACCGTTTTACATTTTTTTAAAATTTAAATTACTTGTTTTGTTTTAAATTAATTTTAAATTTTATCTTTGTTATGTATTCGCGAATATTTTTAATTTATATGAATATGAAATCATAAATGTTACTGACAAAATCGATTTTTTTACTTAATAAATAAATAATAGTTCAACAAAATTACACTCAGAGAAAAGAAAAAAATTTATTAGCTTGACTTTTATAAGTGTTAATTTTAAAGGGGATTATAATAAACGTAAAAAAAATTAATACGTGAGCGGGAGTGGTGGAGGGTTGATTTGGGGGATTCATAAGGGGTGAAAATGGTATCTACAAAAAATTCTTGCTTCTTTTATTTTATTTTATGTATAATTCGGGCAGAATACAGAGCAAAGCTCCTTGTCTCACAATAATCAAAATGTTGTACAATAACAATACATAATTACAACAAAATTACAACTAATTATAAAGCAAAAAAAGCAAAGTAAATATTTGCAAATTAGTAAATATTTTGTAAAAAAAATAGGAACTTTAAATGAACTTTTAGTTAGTTTATAAACATGATTTTAGAACAATCTAGTTATTTATATAATAAACCCTATAAAAAACTTGATTATATCCTTGAAAATCCCTTTTTTATAACCTAAGCGATTTTCGCTTTTCTTTGCCACAACAGAATATTAAGCTTAAGTAATATAAGCGATTCTTTTAAATTTTTTCTGCGAAATAATTAAAGCTTAAGAAAACATAAGTTAGTCTTTCAAAATGTAATTTCATTTATTAATTTCTCTTAAGATTTGTAATCACTTTTAATATAAAATTATTTAGATATAAATCATAAAAAAAATTTAAATTCACTATTAAAGTTTATCAGTTATTTAATTTTCAGAATCAACATCCAATCCATCTTCTTCCAAGTTTATATCTGGGTCAACATTTGGCACACCTCCATCATTTAATTGTCTATAGAAGTCATGATAGAATTCATTTATGAGATGAAGCTGGCCCAGTAAATCTTGTTTTTTTTCTCTGCTTATCAATTGAGGGCTTTCGTAACATTTTTTAACATCTGAGATTTTAACACTTTATCGACCGGGGTGTTTTGCTATGAACATGTGGCCTGTTATCGGTGTCATTTTTATAAAATGAGAAAAAACGTTGATCTTTTCTTCAAATTCTTGTGTAATTTGAAGTAATTTAGATATTGAAATGAAAATTTAAGAATATATTAAGGAGGTTTTGATTATAATTTATGCATTATTTATTCAATATTATTAGAATCACATACATATGATTAAAAATTATTATATTTAAATTCTAAGTAAAATTATACCATAAGAAATCATATCACACCCAAAATAATAACTTAAATTTACAAAAAAAATTCCACATCAATTTATTATAATAAAAATAAAACATAACAAAAATCTGAACCATTCAAAATACATATCACTAATAAAACATGAAGGAATCAAAAATTCACGCGACGTTTTATCAACAACTGAACTAAATAGCTTCAATTTTCACAAAATACGAAATTATGTGAAGATAACGGTTATTAAATACGACGCTGCATATTTCCTAGAACATCGCATTTGCAGTTTTTAGCGAGAGTCAAAGTGCTTTACATGATTACAGATCGCAATATGATTATTTCATATATGACGCCAATTGGCGTTCCCGGTCGATAACGTTAGTTTTGGTTAGGACGCCAATTGGCGTGCCCGGTCGTTTAAGTGTTAATAATATTGATCCCACGCCGACAAATATTTAATTCCTTGAACGGTTCTTCTTCCTTCAAAGATGTTTTGTATTTAATTTTGCCAAACATTTTCGAATACCGCAACCATTTAATATCACTCCATTTAAATTTATTTCCATCCAGCTCGCTTGCCCTCCACATAAATTTAGTTTTCGCTGCCTTTCCAAAATCAAGAAACATGTTTTGTTCGATCTCAAAAACTTCAAATTGCTTTTTGGTACCAGCTGCTCGTACAAATTGATACCACTCGCGTGGATGATGAATTTGAACACAAGTTTTTTTTTTTTTCTCTCAATGATGGAGTGAACCACATTGCACTCCATATGTGTGTGTCCAGGAAGCATGAATTTATGGTCAATTATTTTGATATTCTCAGCGGTCTGCAAAAAAATATTAAACATTGAAGCGACTAAAGAATTTTTATTTTGGCCACCGCAGCAATCGCTGTAAAAGATAACATGCTCAGTTGTACTTGGTTCTGCTAGAAGATGTTGAAGCAAACATGACGCTATCTCATTGCCACCACGTTTTGCCAATCCTTCATGCCACATATAACAATATGGCTTATTGGACACACAATCGTGGACTGTTAGATTGTAAGTCCAAAGCTGTCGTTTATAAAACGAAATATTGGAACGTAGTAACGGTGTTGGAAGACATTGCTGCAAATCAAAAGCATACATTTTGAGTTTGGAGCACGAATTTTTGGCTTGCATTTTATCCGCGTCTTTAGCTTTGTAGGCGATGTCAGCTGCCTCATGATGTTTCTCTTGTTGTTTTCTGATTTTCGCTTTATCTTCCTCAGACTGCGCTATGTCTACTTGTATTTTGTAAGTCTCGCATTTGCTACATGTGTCACTTTTTGGTTTTTTGAAAGCCAAACTCATTTCTAAAAGAATAATTAAAATATAAAATGTTCAACAGATATATTGTATCTAAAAATAAGAAAAAAATAATTACCTTTGAAAATTTCAGAATATTTCGTTATCGAAACAGGATTTTCATATTTCTCCGCGTACAACAGGTACATTTTACTCAATGTTAAATCAGATTGTAGATACTTTTTAGAAGTCCGCTGGCGTGTGTAGTGGCTTTCGTAGGCCGGGAATTCATTAATGTGACTTTTAATTTCTTCTAATTTTTCATTTGTTAATTTATTTACCGGATTCCTCCCTCCACGTTGGTCCACAATTTTGTTTGTGTCAGATATTACAAGCTTCTTTTTTCCGATAGTTTTTAAGAAACTTTCTGTTTCCCCTAAAGTAAAACGAAAACATTTTTGACATACCACGATCTTTTGCCCGTCAATTTCTAAATTATATAAATAATTATGTGTCCTATTTCGTTGTGGTTTTAAATTTTTCTTTAAAACTGCATGGTATTTTTCCTTGAGCTCCTTTAAATCGGAAACAAATAATGCTTTAGAGGAATATGATGAAAGTCTCCAGTATTGTTCAAATATCATTTTTTGCTTATCGTAAGTTATCTTGGACTGACAATTCATTCGACATTTTTCTAGGGGTTTACACTCCCTTTCTTTAACTTTGCCTTTCCTAGATTTTGTTGTAACAGTTTTTGTTATGGTTTGTCTATCCCGATAAATTGTAAAGGTTTTCGGAATCATGATCATCAATTTTAATAATATTTTCCTCAACAGTCTTTGCCATTGATTCTATGTCGAAAGAATCAACAGAGAGTAGTGTAAAGTGGGTGGTTCTAGCCCACCCCAAATGGGGTGAATTTTTATATGTAAATTACAACAATACAAACGATTACAAATGTTTTTTTATATGAAGATTACAGTAGAACCACGATAATTAAATCTCTATATAAAATGTAAACGTAAGTATATAATTTTATTAAAAATCCGTTGTTCAACTGTACATTAACTGTACAATATTTTTTTAAGACATTTTGTTAGATGGCAGCACAGTCATAAACTTTAAGCTTTGAACTTTTTAATATTAATTAACTTTTCGATAGATGGTGCACATTTCTTACAGTTTTATTATCAACCACGATAACTAAAACTCTATATAAATGTATCTAAAATCAGGTATTCAACTGTAAATTATTATTATTTTCCAACTTTATCTGTAGGTGTCACTTTAAAAGCTTATTTTATGTACATGGTTTGTAACTCGGTTCAATATACAGTTTTATTATCAACCACGATAACTAAAACTCTATATGAATTTATCCAAAACATAAAATAAAGAATAATAAGAAGCATTAAGCGCATAGAACAATGAAATTCAATCAGCGCACTACGGCCGAAAATAAAACTAACATTAGATGTACACCGAGGGAAACAAATTATTTATAAACGTAATGAAATTCTTTATTTAAAATGGAATATTTATTTCCTTCACTGAATCTGCTCTTTTTAAATAAAAAAAATTCTCTCTCGTGCTTTTACGAACATTTTTTTTTTGTGTTTCTTTATTTATATACGTTTGTGTACATTATTTTGGTTTTTTGGTATATGTATGTACATACTCGTATTTATAAACAAATTGGTTCGATTAGTTTAGAAAAAGAAACATGATGAACCGTCATGCGATAATTTTGCGTGGCAAAATAAAAAAGGATGAATTAATATGACTGTTTCCTCAATTAAAATATATGCGGTTTTTAATTTATTTTAACATCTAAGATCTAACACAAATTAAATAAAATTTGCTTCTAAAAATTAATTCAAATTTATGGTTGTTATTAAAGAAACCCTTTACTTTTTAATTTTTATTGAAAAATTATGAATGGAATCTATTTCATTTATATGTACTATTTTTCTTAATCTTTTCCATTTGCCAATTACAAGTTTTTCTAATTAATATAAGAAGCATTAGTTTCAAAATTTGAACGCGATGGTCGTAACAGGGATTATCAATATCATAAAATTCTTTGTCAATGCTGCTGCTTAATAAAATGTTTAAGAGGTCATGTTTGAGCCCAACAATGTGGGAATGTGATTTGAAAAACGAATCAAAAATTGATATTTGTCGACAACAAATTTCAAAAAAAGATTGCGATGGGGCACGTAGCTTACCGAAACAATCTGTTAAATAATTTTTATTTTTTATCAGCAGTTCAGAACTACTCTCTACATAATCCGTTTCTTTTAGTAGTGTGGAGCAGCATGCCGCACAATTTACTTTCTTTACAATTCGATTAACTAAATATCCAACGAAATATCTGGAAGACGCCTGTGAATTTAATCTAGATTCTTCAATTAAAGAATCATTCACATCGTTTTCCACTTCAACTAATGAATACATTTCGTCATCATCCGAGTCTTCGTCCACTTCAACCAACGAAAAAGTTGCATCACCAATTTCAACGAGACTTGAGGCATCATTTTCACAAGACTTTTTGTTAGTGTTGTTTTCATACCTTATTATCCATTCATCATTTTGTTGTTCTTCTCGTATAACATTTAATAATGTTGAATCTGCATCATCTTCACAGTTTGATAAGCCCGAGAAGGATGTTAGATACTTAATGGATAAAAGTTTTGAAACAGTAAAACTAAATTCTTGAACCGATGGATTAAAATTATTTCCGTTTGCTCATCTTATTAAAGAAAATGTATTTTCTAACGCGTCTTGGTTTAATCTCGATGTTAATAAATATTCAAAACCCAGGTTATCCTGTGTTAAACTCTTTAAAATGAAGAGAACCCCACGAATTGTCTGTACCATTCCATCGAAAGAATAAACTTTTTTGCGGTTACTCATCTTAATATTTTTTAAATATATTATCATTTCATTAAGATATACGACACTTTGATTAAGTTCATCGTTTTTTAAAGCGTATTTATACTGATTGGCATCAAACAAGGTTTTTGAATTAAGGATATCAAATAATTTATCAAATTTATCGAAAAGCTTCCAGGTTGCAGGTGCTTTATTTTTGACAACTTTGGAAAAATTATCTAGCTCGTAAGCAGTCTTTATACCAGCTACTACGCTTCTGCTGAATACCTGAGACGCCAGTTTCACTTTCATTTTATCAAAATGTTGTGGATTAATTTGAAGCAAGGCTTAATTTGAAGTGGATCATTGAAAAATTTCCAACACAAACTTGTTTTTCCTCTGCTGAAAAATTACTTAAAGTGAGATAAGCTACTTAAATTTATTGCCACAGATATAACATTGAATCTTACTTATTGTACCTCTGATTTATTACAAAATTATTAGACTGAGCTATACTTATGATCATGTCTGTCACAGAATTCGATTGGAATTTCAATACTT
Organism: Tipula helvola; assembly: GCA_963556165.1. Taxonomy (NCBI): domain Eukaryota; kingdom Metazoa; phylum Arthropoda; class Insecta; order Diptera; family Tipulidae; genus Tipula; species Tipula helvola. The sequence goes on along the minus strand of OY744481.1, from coordinate 174,584,632 downwards.
TAGGAATTATAATTCCACCATCTGATACTTCTAGTAACGTTTTATTCCATTATAAACAACAATGAATTTTCTTATAATTATAAAAGTAATTTAGAAGTAAAATTATTAAATTTGCTTACACAGGAACAGTACTGTGTTAATATGACGAAGAAAAAATTGTAACATTTTATTTCAATGTTCTTCAAAATGTTTGTTTATTAATTTTCTTTTCTACTTTAACTTAAATTAATTATTGAATTCGTGTAATCACCAAATATGCAACCGATAAAGTATAAGTATACAGGGTGTCCGGGATTGGGGTGATAATCCGTTAAGAGGTGATTCCTTGGTTCATTCTGGGTATTTCAAATTCAAAAATTAATAGCTGAACGCAGTAAATAAAAAATACGCTATTTCCTAAGCGAGAGGCAATTATCATAAAACAAATTATGCTTAATTTAATTCATAATAAAAAGTTCATTAAAAAATCATTTTATAAAAGTCCTCCTGCTCTTTTTGAAGCAATATCAGAAATGACATCGGTGAAGTTGATATTTTTTACTGTTTGATTTTCTATTGACAAGATTGATAATAAGTGTATTGCTTTGGTAAAAAAGGATTAGATTTAGGTTTGGATTTAAAATTTCAGAAAGCAACCCGCAAAGATTTATTTTTGAATTTAATTTTTGTTTGATGTGTTTCATATGAAGCAAATTCTAGTGGTAGGTATTGAAACTAAAAATCGGATTTGATTTAAGTAAATTCAAAAAATAATTGGATTTAGCTGAATCCTTTTTGGATTTATTTAATGTAATTGTTGTTGTATTTTCTTGTAAATTTACCAAAGCAATACACTTAATGATGTAAATCTTTATTGAATTTTTTTTGCTAAAATAGCAAGCCTGTTAAATCAGTCTATTTTGAGTCACGTGTACGAAATAAACCAATCAAAATAACATTACTTCCCTAGGGATGTTATCAGTGTAATGTTATTTTGATTGGTTTATTTTGTACACTTGACTCGAAATTGACCCATTTAATAGGCTTGCTATTTTACAAAAACATACTCTGGCTACTAGATGAAAAGAATTTATAGTTTTGTTTTACAATAAATACTGTTTCAAAATGACACTTTCATAGAACAATTTACAATCTAGCAGCCTTACTACTAGAATAAAATAAAATTGCAAAAAACTTTCTCGTCGAATACTCCTCGAGCATCGATAAGTACCTCATAATTTTATTATATTTTTCTCAAGCACGTTGCTTTTAGGTAACAGCTCTCAGCCTACGGCTTCGGGCTGTTACCAAGCAACGTGCTTTCAAAAAATATAATAAAATTATTTCGGGAAATTATCAATGCCCTTGGGATATTACTGCTGATAATTTTTAATAATTTTCAATTTTGAAAAAATCTTTCGGCTGATACAACTGTAACCAGTGTTGTTATAGTTATTTACGTCACAAGGGCGGTAAATGAGTTATTACAGTATGAGTTCGACGTTTATGACGAATTTTGAACGAGTACTGTAACGATCATTTAAAGTACGTGTAACGTACAACATTTTATTTCATACTACATCGGACATTAATTCGATTTTTTCATTTAAAATTAAATTTTAAAGTAAAAACATGCGTTTGAAATTTAGATAAAATCAATCCAAATGATTTTCAAATTATCAAGTTACCTACCCTAGTTATTTTTTTGTTTTGTTTGGTTTTACAGTCCACTCTACTGTAATAGCTCGTTTTCCGGACACTTTTGTTCTCTGACGTAATGATTCATTTCCCAGACTGAAACCAATCACGTAAACATTGATTTTCGGTATAGTATGAAATAATAGTATATTGTATAACAAGTGAAGAAAACGAGTCATTGCAATACGAAAGTGAAATTCACTCACTTGAGTATTGCAATGACTCATTTTCACACGAGTTATACACGCTAATTTTTCTACGACACAATAGCCCTGTAACATTTATAAATATGTAGAATCATAAAAAATTACAAACTTGTACCGATCAACACAAATTTATTAAACCATTAAAAAATTTTGGTTTTCACAAATCGTGTAGCAATATTAAGAAATCGTTGTGTAATGAGAATATTTCCACACGATTTTAGTATACGACGCAAAGGCTCCTTTTCTTATATAATTTAAATTCAAAAATCATCATCGAAAGTATAGGTTACTACACTATCGTAGAAAAATATTATTTTCAGTACAGTGATTAGGTTTTGAAGATATTTAGAAAGGATGGTTTTTTGATTGTTAGAAAGGATGTACCGTAGAACTTCTAAACAAGTAGATTTTCTGCGACAATATTTCTAAAGAACAACAATTCCTGAATTAAATCATTGGGATGAAAGTCTCTAACTAATAGAAGTGTCTAATTCTTTGATATACTTTTTAATTTCTCTACATTATATAAAAATCCAAATACATTGTTGTGCATTCCATATTCGAATCGCTCCATAAATGACACAATAGCAGAATCGACAATTCTCAAAAAATAATTCACTATAATGATACACACTTTCTGAAGAATACCAAAGAAATTGATAGCTTTACCTAATTAAACTTATGTAGAGGAGCACCCAGAGTCTAAACAGAATATTTTGAATTTAATGGAAACTTTAAATTTTCTAATACACGCACGAGTACATAATACGAGTATGAATGTTAAACAAAAATATTTTTTATAACATTTTTTTTTAAAGTTTATTTTATAAATTATTTTGTTTAGTTAAAATAATAATAAATTTATTAAAATATTATTGGGAATATTTGTGCGAGGCCTTCTGAAGCACGAAGCTCTGTACAGTTGCACGGTTCGCACTGCTACCAAGCCGGCCCTGCGTTAAATAACATACTATTATTCAACGCTGCCGCGCTTAACGTAATTTATCATTTACTTAACTACACAAAATGCATTTTAGGAAAATCAATGTTAAAGTTTTGAAATTATTTTTTTTTGCAGCAAAAATGAAAACTATTCTTCTTACATGTTACTCAATCTAGTTTTAATTATTTTTGTTAGTTTTGATGATAAAGTTTATTATTACACCCAGAAAAATAGTCCTTTAAATTTAAGAATTTACCAATTAAAACTAAGATATTTTCCCTATATTTTTTGCGCAAAGGAATTTAGGTTTTATTTTTAAGGATTTAAAATCTTTGGTTTTAAGTTTTGAAAATTATTCAATTTCAAAGAAAATAAATTTAAACTTAAGAAACTAAAACTTTAAATTTAAAGTAAATAAATATTCGCATTAGTTTTCCCCTTTACTTCCCTTCCCCCACCCCCTCCCTCTCCAGTTGTAACTACTTCATGATCTGAAAAGCTTTAATTTAATTAATTATTTGTGTCTCCACTATTTTTCCAATAACGGAGCGGCGAGATTTCGTTCTATCATCAATATCATGTTCCCAAGCGGTCACCTAAATTTGTACAAACCGTAGCGAATGTTGCTTGTCATCGTGTTGAAGTTGTTGGGTCTCTTCTCTCTTGTCTACTAGCTCCCCATGAAATACAAAAAAATATCAAATAAAAAGAAATGGACAATTTTAGTTTGTATACTGTTATTAGTCATTAAAAATAAAGATTTTTAAACCTTTATTTTAAAGTTTCATTGTACTTTAAATTTAAGAATAAATCAATGAATTTAATGGATTTTACATTCATTTTTAAGAAAAACACAGTTCTTTATTTTAAAAGTACCCAATCTTTAACATTGAATAGTATTATAATTTTCTCAGTGTAGGTATCGATTGGCATCAATAACTTAACTTGGCCGAAAATTGTAGTACTGTAAAATATGCTTAGCACTGCAGAACAGTGAAACATGAAGGTGCATGTGATGTAATCGCGTGGAGCTGTAAGTCAGATCGACCGCTGTAAGTCAATATGGACCGCTTTCTCAAGGAAAACTTAATTTCAAGTTAAGCTTGGAATTAAATATTTTATATCGTCCCAGAATAACTTTTATAAAACCATCCTAAAATTAACAAATCACCACAATTCACTGGGCTTAAATATGATGGAACTGTATGCTTGCCGCATAAGTTAGAACTTGGAGTTCGAAATTACCATATTTCCCATAAAAAATGAGCCCAGAAAACGTTGGCGGAAGGGTGGCAGAAAATCAGCCTTTGTTATACGCGAAAGCTGCTTTAATCATTGCCAAAGAGACACAAAAGTTAATAATAAAAACAAAGCAATAATAATAGTCTACCAAATAGTAAACTATGAGAACAATGTACAGTATTATTTTAAATGGTTGTGATACCATTTGGATTTGTGAATTAATTTTTCTGTACTATTTTTCTCAATGAATTAATTGAGTTTATCTTTTTGTATTAATTAAATTACTAATAAATGTTATATAATAATTTCAATTGTTTAATTAAGTATTTAATTTTATAATATGTATTTGTTATTCCTCAAATCGGTCTACAATTAATTTTCATAATTTTAAATGTTAAAATGAGCTGAAAATCGTTAATTAATTGTTTGAAAGTTATTGTACATTTGTTAAATGTCCAAAAGAAATAATTTAATTAAAAATTTTAAAGAAATAAAATAAGTAAAATAGCTAAAAATTAGTGTTTTTTATGTTTAACCTGCCAGTGCTTGTTAAATCTACGGACCGACATCTAAAAGAATAAAAAAATCCTCTTTAACTTTTTTCACAGATTGATTAGGCTCTGTATTATAAGTATAAAAAGCTTATTTTATTTGATTTAGCTATTTAAAATACAAAAAATTCTAACAAAAACAATTTGATTCATGTGCACAGAAGATTGTGTGTAATACAAATTTAGCCTGCACAAACTATTTTGAATGCAAGGAAAAAATTAATCAAAATTTGGTAGAAACATGAATGAAATATTTTCTACGTTTTCATTCATAAATAATTATGTAGTTCGATACAGAAAAAACCTTTCGATTTAATTGTAAATATTAGCTATATGAATATAAAAAATCATAATACATAAACAAAACTATATCTACGGACTACGCGGTACATCTTGATACCAAATGGGGATGTGGCTTATTTACATAAAAACCAAAAATACAAAAAAACGAAACAAAGTGAAAACGAATGAAATGAGAAATTGAGAATATGCTTTACAGTGAAGGGAATATATATTCCATTTTCAATACAAAATTTCATATCGTATTTAAATGAATTTGTTTCCCTTACTAGACATCTAATGTTAGTACCAGAAAATAATATTCAAAGAGTGTCGCTAGCTTCGCGCTGGCTTATAATTTTATTTTGGTTTGATTGTTCTTATACTTTGGTATTTTGTGTCCAAAATCATGTATTCAACTGTATATTGTTATTTTTTAAAACATTATCTATAGATGTCACATTTCAAAGTTTATGTATATTCTGTAAACATGGTTTGTAACTTAAACGAATAATATTTATTTTTTAATTGAAATTGGATACTACAAAGTTATAATAATATTTATAATTTAACCTTGGCATTGAAAAAAAAAAAACTAGTTCATCGTACAATAAATAAAAATTGTAAAATGTAATCAGCATAAAGTAAGAAAAGAAGATAAGAAAAAAATTGCATAATTGAAATTGGATAGTACGTTATATGTATTAATATTTTATAATTTAACCTTGGCATTGAAATCTTGATCATAATTTTTTTATTTTACCAACTTTATCTGTATATCATCTTTTTAAACTATACATTTGACGAAAGTAAAATTATTTTCTATTTAAATTATAAGATAGCAGATTTCATACCAATATTTTTTCACAATTTAAGTGGCTATGATTCGCACTTAGTACGTTATGTGTATTAATATTTTATAATTTAACCTTGGCATTGGAATCTTGATCATAATTTTTTTATTTTACCAGCTTTATCTGTATATCATCTTTTTTTTTCAATTGTTGAACACAACTAAAATATACCGTCTTATATTTCTAATTTTTAATTTATTTGAAGTTACTATTTTCGAAAAATTGTAAGCGAACCTACTTAATCCAGTTTCGAACTGATGAGATTATGATTATAAACAAATGAATCTTCTCATCAAGCCGCGGCGACTGGACTGTTTGTACCACAATTTTCATTCTATATTTTACAGAATGAATTGCGTAGGTTAAATTAGCGAATTATAATAATAGATCCAAATTATCTTACAATTTTTTTTTGTCACATTCACACAGCGCTATTGCTGTGTAAGCAAATTTAATAATTTTCTTTTCTACTTTAACTTGCATTAATCATTTAAAACCATTTAAGTGGATTACTGGCCTTTCCTTTAGAATAATAGCCGCATTTCTTGACGCATTAGTGATCCGGATCAGATTATTCGAATTGAAGTGTATGCTACCTTTCAAAATTTGTATTATGTATATGGTTTATAACTTGGACGAATAATTTTTATCACATAATTGAAATCGGATAGTACAAAGTTATAATAATATTTTATAATTTAACCTTGGCATTTAAAAAGAAAACTAGTTCAATATACGTATATATAAAAACCGTAATATGTAATCAGCATAAAGTAAGAAAAGAAGATAAGAAAAAAAATTACATACATAATTGAAATCGGATAGGACGTTATATGTATTAATATTTTATAATTTATCCTTGGCATTGAAATCTTGATCATAATTTTTTATTTTTTTTTTTTTTATTTTACCAACTTTATCTGTATATCATCTTTTAAACTACATTTGGCGAAAATAAAATGCTTCAATTAGAAATTTTTAAAGCTGCGAAAATAAACTTTGAATTGTTTGCACTTCATACAAAATTTAATTTAGAAGATGATTCCAACGTTAGTAAATTAACATCGTTTAATACTACGAATTATATAATAACTGAAGCTAGCGATTTTAATGCAATATTTTCCGAAATTGTTAATAATTTAAACATTAAAAGTGAAGATTTTCAAGAAAAAGAATCTGGCTGGGCTCTCGAAAAGATCATGTTTCTTGAACTTAATATCAACAAATATACTCCATTGCGAGGTTCTTCATATATTGATCTACCAGAAACTATTAAAAGAAAAAGAGCTATAATTAATATTCAAAATTCTGATCAGGCATGCTTTGCCTGGTCAATTATGGCATCTAGATATCCTAACGTAAAAAAACCTTATAGACATACATCATATCCACACTATTCTTCGGAATTGACTTTAGATGATATTAATTTGCCTATGCATCTAAAAGATATTTCAAAGTTTGAACAATTAAATAATATTAGTGTAAATGTATATGGTTTAGATGGTAATGAAATTGTGGGGCCATTATATTACACAAAATCTAAAAAACAGGAACATGTAAATACTCACTATTGTTTGATCAAAAATTTTAGTGCGCTAGTGGGAAACCAGTTATCCAAAAGAGCAAATAAAAAATGGATTTGTGATGGATGTTTAACTTTTTTTAGAAATGAGGAAGGTTTAAATAATCATTTGCAATATGGTTGTAATAAAATTAAATGTATTCTTCCTAATGAAGAAAATTGTATACTAAAGTTTAAAAACATCCAAAACAAAGAGCGAGTACCATTTATTATCTATTGCGATTTTGAAGCTGTACTAGCACCAATTTTTACATGTTTACCAAACGATAAAACCTCATTTACAGAAAACATTACAAAACATGAACCATACAGCTTCGCATATTACATTAAGTGTTCATACGATGATAAACTTTCTAAGTTTGAATTGTATAGGGGTAAAGATTGTTGTCAAATTTTTATTGAAAAATTAAAAATCGATTTACAAGTAATTTATGATAAATTACATACAAACATAAAAATGATAACACTAACAAACGAAGAAAAAGAACAATATGACAATTCATCTACTTGTTATATATGTAAAGAAAGTTTTATTGACTGTTTGAATTATAAAGTAAGAGACCATTGCCATCTTACTGGAAAGTTCCGCGGAGCCGCTCATAACAATTGTAATTTAAATTATGGTTTACCTGACTTTGTACCAATTGTTTGTCATAATTTGAGTGGATATGATTCTCACTTTATTATCAAAGAACTTGGATTTGATACAGAAACAATTAATTTAATCGCTCAAAATAAGGAGAGATATGTATCTTTTACAAAACATTTTAAACTTTTAGATAATAAAACAATTAAATTAAGATTCATAGATTCATTCAAATTTATGTCTTCAAGTATTGATAATTTAAGTAAAAATCTTGAAGAAAATCAATTTAATGAAATACATAAATATTTTCCAAAGCAAAATGAATTTAATTTGGTTAGGAAGAAAAGTGTATTTCCATATGATTTTATTGATAATCATACATGTTTACCCCCTCAATCTAGTTTCTATAATAAATTGAATGATTCCAATATTACCGAAGATCAGTATAATCATGCAACTAAAGTGTGGAATGAGTTTAAATGTAAGAATTTGGGGGATTATTCCGATTTATATTTAAAAACGGACGTTCTTCTCTTAGCTGACATTTTTGAAAATTTTAGAAATGTCTGTTTAGCCACTTACGATTTAGATCCAGCACACTATTACACTTCCCCAGGTTTAAGTTGGGATGCCATGTTGAAATTTACAAAAATCGAAATGGAATTGCTCACAGATATTAACATGATCAATTTCATTAACAAAGGGGTTCGTGGTGGATTAGCACAATGTTCGAAAAGATATAGTAAGGCGAATAATAAGTATATGAAAAATTATAAAGAAGATAAGGATTCTTCATATCTTATTTATTTAGACGCTAATAATTTATACGGATATGCTATGAGTCAATATCTTCCATATGCGAACTTTAAATGGCTAAATGAAAGCGAAATTGATAAGTTTAATATACATTCAACAAGTGATGAGGCGGACCTTGGATATATTTTAGAAGTTGATTTGGAGTACCCAGAAAATCTTCACAAAACACATAATGATTTACCATTTTGTGTGGAAAATGCTAAACCTGGTTATGCATCATCCAAACAAAATAAGCTGTTGGCTAACCTTAATCATAAGTTTAATTATGTCATTCATCAAAAAAATTTAAAACAATGTCTAAGCGAAGGTTTGATTTTAAAGAAAATACACAGAGTATTAGAATTCAGTCAAAAACCTTGGCTTAAGACATATATTGATCTGAATACGAGGCTTCGGACCTTAGCTAAAAATTGTTTTGAAAGGGATTTCTTTAAACTGATGAATAACAGCGTTTTCGGTAAAACTCTCGAAGATGTTTTTAAACGGAAAGATATAAGGTTACTCACACATTGGGAAAATACATAATTTAAAGGAGTTAGAGATAGTTAAAATGTTAAAGTTCAAAAGTTTATTAAAATTTAAAGTTAAGACAAAAAATAAATTTCTGATCATGACAACATTGATAAACCAACTAACAATCTTAATGATTCATAATTTAAAGGAGTTAGAAATAGTTAAAATGTTAAAGTTTATTAAAATTTAAAGTTAAGACAAAAATAAATTTCTGATCACGACAACATTGATAAACCAATTAACAATCTTAATGATTCATAATTTAAAGGAGTTAGAAATAGTTAAAATGTTAAAGTTCAAAAGTTTATTAAAATTTAAAGTTAAGACAAAAAATAAATTTCTGATCATGACAACATTGATAAACCAACTAACAATCTTAATGATTCATAATTTAAAGGAGTTAGAAATAGTTAAAATGTTAAAGTTTATTAAAATTTAAAGTTAAGACAAAAATAAATTTCTGATCACGACAACATTGATAAACCAACTAACAATCTTAATGATTCATAATTTAAAGGAGTTAGAAATAGTTAAAATGTTAAAGTTCAAAAGTTTATTAAAATTTAAAATTAAGACAAAAAATAAATTTCTGTTCATGACAACATTGATAAACCAACTAACAATCTTAATGATTCATAATTTAAAGGAGTTAGAGATAGTTAAAATGTTAAAGTTCAAAAGTTTATTAAAATTTAAAGTTAAGACAAAAAATAAATTTCTGATCATGACAACATTGATAAACCAACTAACAATCTTAATGATTCATAATTTAAAGGAGTTAGAAATAGTTAAAATGTTAAAGTTTATTAAAATTTAAAGTTAAGACAAAAATAAATTTCTGATCACAACAACATTGATAAACCAATAACAATCTTAATGATTCATAATTTAAAGGAGTTAGAAATAGTTAAAATGCTAAAGTTCAAAAGTTTATTAAAATTTAAAATTAAGACAAAAAATAAATTTCCGATCATGACAACATTGATAAACTAACTAACAATAATGATTCATAATTTAAAGAGTTAGAAATAGTTAAAATGTTAAAGTTCAAAAAGTTTATTAAAATTTAAAGTTAAGACAAAAAATAAATTTCTGATCATAACAACATTGATAAACCAACTAACAATCTTAATGATTCATAATTTAAAGGAGTTAGAAATAGTTAAAATGCTAAAGTTCAAAAGTTTATTAAAATTTAAAATTAAGACAAAAAATAAATTTCCGATCATGACAACATTGATAAACTAACTAACAATAATGATTCATAATTTAAAGGAGTTAGAAATAGTTAAAATGTTAAAGTTTATTAAAATTTAAAGTTAAGACAAAAATAAATTTCTGATCACGACAACATTGATAAACCAATAACAATCTTAATGATTCATAATTTAAAGGAGTTAGAAATAGTTAAAATGCTAAAGTTCAAAAGTTTATTAAAATTTAAAATTAAGACAAAAAAATAAATTTCCGATCATGACAACATTGATAAACTAACTAACAATAATGATTCATAATTTAAAGAGTTAGAAATAGTTAAAATGTTAAAGTTCAAAAAGTTTATTAAAATTTAAAGTTAAGACAAAAAATAAATTTCTGATCATAACAACATTGATAAACCAACTAACAATCTTAATGATTCATAATTTAAAGGAGTTAGAAATAGTTAAAATGTTAAAGTTCAAAAAGTTTATTTAAATTTAAAGTTAAGACAAAAAATAAATTTCCGTTCATAACAACATTAATAAACCAACTAACAATCTTAATGATTCATAATTTAAAGGAGTTAGAAATAGTTAAAATGTTAAAGTTTAAAAGTTTATTAAAATTTAAAGTTAAGACAAAAAATAAATTTCTGATCATAACAACATTGATAAACCAACTAACAATCTTAATGATTCATAATTTAAAGGAGTTAGAAATAGTTAAAGTTCAAAAAGTTTATTAAAATTTAAAGTTAAGACAAAAAATAAATTTCTGTTCATAACAACATTGATAAACCAACTAACAATCTTAATGATTCATAATTTAAAGGAGTTAGTAATAGTTTTCTAATTATAATGAATTTAACCTTATAAAGACAAAAGGTGTTTCCCTTCCTATGATTATCTTGGTACTTTCAAAAAAAAGTTTAATGAAAAAAAATATAGTTTGGTGTGGTCAAAATTAAATGTAATGTCACTTTTAAAAGCTGATTTTATGCGCACGGTTTGTAACTTGGTTGAATATACAATCAACAATTAAAATTTAAACAATTGTAGGCCTTTTTAGAAGAACGCAAAAACAAAAATTAAAATTTGAATGCGACTCATTTTCATTAAAACTAGAAATTTTGCCATACATAAACGTTTATGCTGTTGTAATTTCCTTCGCCTGTGAAAAACAAAAATAATTCGCGGACCCCGCGGGCTTTGCCTTTATAAGGTTAAATTCATTATAATTAGAAAACTATTACTAACTCCTTTAAATTATGAATCATTAAGATTGTTAGTTGGTTTATCAATGTTGTTATGAACAGAAATTTATTTTTTGTCTTAACTTTAAATTTTAATAAACTTTTTGAACTTTAACTATTTCTAACTCCTTTAAATTATGAATCATTAAGATTGTTAGTTGGTTTATCAATGTTGTTATGATCAGAAATTTATTTTTTGTCTTAACTTTAAATTTTAATAAACTTTTGAACTTTAACATTTTAACTATCTCTAACTCCTTTAAATTATGAATCATTAAGATTGTTAGTTGGTTTATCAATGTTGTCATGAACAGAAATTTATTTTTTGTCTTAATTTTAAATTTTAATAAACTTTTGAACTTTAACATTTTAACTATTTCTAACTCCTTTAAATTATGAATCATTAAGATTGTTAGTTGGTTAGAAATTTATTTTTGTCTTAACTTTAAATTTTAATAAACTTTAACATTTTAACTATTTCTAACTCCTTTAAATTATGAATCATTAAGATTGTTAGTTGGTTTATCAATGTTGTCATGATCAGAAATTTATTTTTTGTCTTAACTTTAAATTTTAATAAACTTTTGAACTTTAACATTTTAACTATTTCTAACTCCTTTAAATTATGAATCATTAAGATTGTTAGTTGGTTTATCAATGTTGTCATGAACAGAAATTTATTTTTTGTCTTAATTTTAAATTTTAATAAACTTTTGAACTTTAACATTTTAACTATTTCTAACTCCTTTAAATTATGAATCATTAAGATTGTTAGTTGGTTTATCAATGTTGTCATGATCAGAAATTTATTTTTTGTCTTAACTTTAAATTTTAATAAACTTTTGAACTTTAACATTTTAACTATCTCTAACTCCTTTAAATTATGAATCATTAAGATTGTTAGTTGGTTTATCAATGTTGTTATGAACGGAAATTTATTTTTTGTCTTAACTTTAAATTTAAATAAACTTTTTGAACTTTAACATTTTAACTATTTCTAACTCCTTTAAATTATGAATCATTAAGATTGTTAGTTGGTTTATCAATGTTGTTATGATCAGAAATTTATTTTTTGTCTTAACTTTAAATTTTAATAAACTTTTTGAACTTTAACATTTTAACTATTTCTAACTCTTTAAATTATGAATCATTATTGTTAGTTAGTTTATCAATGTTGTCATGATCGGAAATTTATTTTTTTGTCTTAATTTTAAATTTTAATAAACTTTTGAACTTTAGCATTTTAACTATTTCTAACTCCTTTAAATTATGAATCATTAAGATTGTTATTGGTTTATCAATGTTGTCGTGATCAGAAATTTATTTTTGTCTTAACTTTAAATTTTAATAAACTTTAACATTTTAACTATTTCTAACTCCTTTAAATTATGAATCATTATTGTTAGTTAGTTTATCAATGTTGTCGTGATCAGAAATTTATTTTTGTCTTAACTTTAAATTTTAATAAACTTTAACATTTTAACTATTTCTAACTCCTTTAAATTATGAATCATTATTGTTAGTTAGTTTATCAATGTTGTCATGATCGGAAATTTATTTTTTGTCTTAACTTTAAATTTTAATAAACTTTTTGAACTTTAACATTTTAACTATTTCTAACTCTTTAAATTATGAATCATTATTGTTAGTTAGTTTATCAATGTTGTCATGATCGGAAATTTATTTTTTGTCTTAATTTTAAATTTTAATAAACTTTTGAACTTTAGCATTTTAACTATTTCTAACTCCTTTAAATTATGAATCATTAAGATTGTTATTGGTTTATCAATGTTGTTGTGATCAGAAATTTATTTTTGTCTTAACTTTAAATTTTAATAAACTTTAACATTTTAACTATTTCTAACTCCTTTAAATTATGAATCATTAAGATTGTTAGTTGGTTTATCAATGTTGTCATGATCAGAAATTTATTTTTTGTCTTAACTTTAAATTTTAATAAACTTTTGAACTTTAACATTTTAACTATTTCTAACTCCTTTAAATTATGAATCATTAAGATTGTTAGTTGGTTAGAAATTTATTTTTGTCTTAACTTTAAATTTTAATAAACTTTAACATTTTAACTATTTCTAACTCCTTTAAATTATGAATCATTAAGATTGTTAGTTGGTTTATCAATGTTGTCATGATCAGAAATTTATTTTTTGTCTTAACTTTAAATTTTAATAAACTTTTGAACTTTAACATTTTAACTATTTCTAACTCCTTTAAATTATGAATCATTAAGATTGTTAGTTGGTTTATCAATGTTGTCATGAACAGAAATTTATTTTTTGTCTTAATTTTAAATTTTAATAAACTTTTGAACTTTAACATTTTAACTATTTCTAACTCCTTTAAATTATGAATCATTAAGATTGTTAGTTGGTTAGAAATTTATTTTTGTCTTAACTTTAAATTTTAATAAACTTTAACATTTTAACTATTTCTAACTCCTTTAAATTATGAATCATTAAGATTGTTAGTTGGTTTATCAATGTTGTCATGATCAGAAATTTATTTTTTGTCTTAACTTTAAATTTTAATAAACTTTTGAACTTTAACATTTTAACTATTTCTAACTCCTTTAAATTATGAATCATTAAGATTGTTAGTTGGTTTATCAATGTTGTCATGAACAGAAATTTATTTTTTGTCTTAATTTTAAATTTTAATAAACTTTTGAACTTTAACATTTTAACTATTTCTAACTCCTTTAAATTATGAATCATTAAGATTGTTAGTTGGTTTATCAATGTTGTCATGATCAGAAATTTATTTTTTGTCTTAACTTTAAATTTTAATAAACTTTTGAACTTTAACATTTTAACTATCTCTAACTCCTTTAAATTATGAATCATTAAGATTGTTAGTTGGTTTATCAATGTTGTCATGAACAGAAATTTATTTTTTGTCTTAATTTTAAATTTTAATAAACTTTTGAACTTTAACATTTTAACTATCTCTAACTCCTTTAAATTATGAATCATTAAGATTGTTAGTTGGTTTATCAATGTTGTCATGAACAGAAATTTATTTTTTGTCTTAATTTTAAATTTTAATAAACTTTTGAACTTTAACATTTTAACTATTTCTAACTCCTTTAAATTATGAATCATTAAGATTGTTAGTTGGTTTATCAATGTTGTCATGATCAGAAATTTATTTTTTGTCTTAACTTTAAATTTTAATAAACTTTTGAACTTTAACATTTTAACTATTTCTAACTCCTTTAAATTATGAATCATTAAGATTGTTAATTGGTTTATCAATGTTGTCGTGATCAGAAATTTATTTTTGTCTTAACTTTAAATTTTAATAAACTTTAACATTTTAACTATTTCTAACTCCTTTAAATTATGAATCATTAAGATTGTTAGTTGGTTTATCAATGTTGTCATGATCAGAAATTTATTTTTTGTCTTAACTTTAAATTTTAATAAACTTTTGAACTTTAACATTTTAACTATTTCTAACTCCTTTAAATTATGAATCATTAAGATTGTTAGTTGGTTTATCAATGTTGTCATGAACAGAAATTTATTTTTTGTCTTAATTTTAAATTTTAATAAACTTTTGAACTTTAACATTTTAACTATTTCTAACTCCTTTAAATTATGAATCATTAAGATTGTTAGTTGGTTTATCAATGTTGTCATGATCAGAAATTTATTTTTTGTCTTAACTTTAAATTTTAATAAACTTTTGAACTTTAACATTTTAACTATCTCTAACTCCTTTAAATTATGAATCATTAAGATTGTTAGTTGGTTTATCAATGTTGTTATGATCAGAAATTTATTTTTTGTCTTAACTTTAAATTTTAATAAACTTTTTGAACTTTAACATTTTAACTATTTCTAACTCTTTAAATTATGAATCATTATTGTTAGTTAGTTTATCAATGTTGTCATGATCGGAAATTTATTTTTTTGTCTTAATTTTAAATTTTAATAAACTTTTGAACTTTAGCATTTTAACTATTTCTAACTCCTTTAAATTATGAATCATTAAGATTGTTATTGGTTTATCAATGTTGTCGTGATCAGAAATTTATTTTTGTCTTAACTTTAAATTTTAATAAACTTTAACATTTTAACTATTTCTAACTCCTTTAAATTATGAATCATTATTGTTAGTTAGTTTATCAATGTTGTCATGATCGGAAATTTATTTTTTGTCTTAATTTTAAATTTTAATAAACTTTTGAACTTTAGCATTTTAACTATTTCTAACTCCTTTAAATTATGAATCATTAAGATTGTTAGTTGGTTTATCAATGTTGTTATGATCAGAAATTTATTTTTTGTCTTAACTTTAAATTTTAATAAACTTTTTGAACTTTAACATTTTAACTATTTCTAACTCTTTAAATTATGAATCATTATTGTTAGTTAGTTTATCAATGTTGTCATGATCGGAAATTTATTTTTTGTCTTAATTTTAAATTTTAATAAACTTTTGAACTTTAGCATTTTAACTATTTCTAACTCCTTTAAATTATGAATCATTAAGATTGTTATTGGTTTATCAATGTTGTTGTGATCAGAAATTTATTTTTGTCTTAACTTTAAATTTTAATAAACTTTAACATTTTAACTATTTCTAACTCCTTTAAATTATGAATCATTAAGATTGTTAGTTGGTTTATCAATGTTGTCATGATCAGAAATTTATTTTTTGTCTTAACTTTAAATTTTAATAAACTTTTGAACTTTAACATTTTAACTATCTCTAACTCCTTTAAATTATGAATCATTAAGATTGTTAGTTGGTTTATCAATGTTGTCATGAACAGAAATTTATTTTTTGTCTTAATTTTAAATTTTAATAAACTTTTGAACTTTAACATTTTAACTATTTCTAACTCCTTTAAATTATGAATCATTAAGATTGTTAGTTGGTTTATCAATGTTGTCGTGATCAGAAATTTATTTTTGTCTTAACTTTAAATTTTAATAAACTTTAACATTTTAACTATTTCTAACTCCTTTAAATTATGAATCATTAAGATTGTTAGTTGGTTTATCAATGTTGTCATGATCAGAAATTTATTTTTTGTCTTAACTTTAAATTTTAATAAACTTTTGAACTTTAACATTTTAACTATTTCTAACTCCTTTAAATTATGAATCATTAAGATTGTTAATTGGTTTATCAATGTTGTCGTGATCAGAAATTTATTTTTGTCTTAACTTTAAATTTTAATAAACTTTAACATTTTAACTATTTCTAACTCCTTTAAATTATGAATCATTAAGATTGTTAGTTGGTTTATCAATGTTGTCATGATCAGAAATTTATTTTTTGTCTTAACTTTAAATTTTAATAAACTTTTGAACTTTAACATTTTAACTATCTCTAACTCCTTTAAATTATGTATTTTCCCAATGTGTGAGTAACCTTATATCTTTCCGTTTAAAAACATCTTCGAGAGTTTTACCGAAAACGCTGTTATTCATCAGTTTAAAGAAATCCCTTTCAAAACAATTTTTAGCTAAGGTCCGAAGCCTCGTATTCAGATCAATATATGTCTTAAGCCAAGGTTTTTGACTGAATTCTAATACTCTGTGTATTTTCTTTAAAATCAAACCTTCGCTTAGACATTGTTTTAAATTTTTTTGATGAATGACATAATTAAACTTATGATTAAGGTTAGCCAACAGCTTATTTTGTTTGGATGATGCATAACCAGGTTTAGCATTTTCCACACAAAATGGTAAATCATTATGTGTTTTGTGAAGATTTTCTGGGTACTCCAAATCAACTTCTAAAATATATCCAAGGTCCGCCTCATCACTTGTTGAATGTATATTAAACTTATCAATTTCGCTTTCATTTAGCCATTTAAAGTTCGCATATGGAAGATATTGACTCATAGCATATCCGTATAAATTATTAGCGTCTAAATAAATAAGATATGAAGAATCCTTATCTTCTTTATAATTTTTCATATACTTATTATTCGCCTTACTATATCTTTTCGAACATTGTGCTAATCCACCACGAACCCCTTTGTTAATGAAATTGATCATGTTAATATCTGTGAGCAATTCCATTTCGATTTTTGTAAATTTCAACATGGCATCCCAACTTAAACCTGGGGAAGTGTAATAGTGTGCTGGATCTAAATCGTAAGTGGCTAAACAGACATTTCTAAAATTTTCAAAAATGTCAGCTAAGAGAAGAACGTCCGTTTTTAAATATAAATCGGAATAATCCCCCAAATTCTTACATTTAAACTCATTCCACACTTTAGTTGCATGATTATACTGATCTTCGGTAATATTGGAATCATTCAATTTATTATAGAAACTAGATTGAGGGGGTAAACATGTATGATTAAACTTTTCATGATTATCAATAAAATCATATGGAAATACACCTTTCTTCCTAACCAAATTAAATTCATTTTGCTTTGGAAAATATTTATGTATTTCATTAAATTGATTTTCTTCAAGATTTTTACTTAAATTATCAATACTTGAAGACATAAATTTGAATGAATCTATGAATCTTAATTTAATTGTTTTATTATCTAAAAGTTTAAAATGTTTTGTAAAAGATACATATCTCTCCTTATTTTGAGCGATTAAATTAATTGTTTCTGTATCAAATCCAAGTTCTTTGATAATAAAGTGAGAATCATATCCACTCAAATTATGACAAACAATTGGTACAAAGTCAGGTAAACCATAATTTAAATTACAATTGTTATGAGCGGCTCCGCGGAACTTTCCAGTAAGATGGCAATGGTCTCTTACTTTATAATTCAAACAGTCAATAAAACTTTCTTTACATATATAACAAGTAGATGAATTGTCATATTGTTCTTTTTCTTCGTTTGTTAGTGTTATCATTTTTATGTTTGTATGTAATTTATCATAAATTACTTGTAAATCGATTTTTAATTTTTCAATAAAAATTTGACAACAATCTTTACCCCTATACAATTCAAACTTAGAAAGTTTATCATCGTATGAACACTTAATGTAATATGCGAAGCTGTATGGTTCATGTTTTGTAATGTTTTCTGTAAATGAGGTTTTATCGTTTGGTAAACATGTAAAAATTGGTGCTAGTACAGCTTCAAAATCGCAATAGATAATAAATGGTACTCGCTCTTTGTTTTGGATGTTTTTAAACTTTAGTATACAATTTTCTTCATTAGGAAGAATACATTTAATTTTATTACAACCATATTGCAAATGATTATTTAAACCTTCCTCATTTCTAAAAAAAGTTAAACATCCATCACAAATCCATTTTTTATTTGCTCTTTTGGATAACTGGTTTCCCACTAGCGCACTAAAATTTTTGATCAAACAATAGTGAGTATTTACATGTTCCTGTTTTTTAGATTTTGTGTAATATAATGGCCCCACAATTTCATTACCATCTAAACCATATACATTTACACTAATATTATTTAATTGTTCAAACTTTGAAATATCTTTTAGATGCATAGGCAAATTAATATCATCTAAAGTCAATTCCGAAGAATAGTGTGGATATGATGTATGTCTATAAGGTTTTTTTACGTTAGGATATCTAGATGCCATAATTGACCAGGCAAAGCATGCCTGATCAGAATTTTGAATATTAATTATAGCTCTTTTTCTTTTAATAGTTTCTGGTAGATCAATATATGAAGAACCTCGCAATGGAGTATATTTGTTGATATTAAGTTCAAGAAACATGATCTTTTCGAGAGCCCAGCCAGATTCTTTTTCTTGAAAATCTTCACTTTTAATGTTTAAATTATTAACAATTTCGGAAAATATTGCATTAAAATCGCTAGCTTCAGTTATTATATAATTCGTAGTATTAAACGATGTTAATTTACTAACGTTGGAATCATCTTCTAAATTAAATTTTGTATGAAGTGCAAACAATTCAAAGTTTATTTTCGCAGCTTTAAAAATTTCTAATTGAAGCATTTTATTTTCGCCAAATGTAGTTTAAAAGATGATATACAGATAAAGTTGGTAAAATAAAAAAAAAAAAATAAAAAATTATGATCAAGATTTCAATGCCAAGGATAAATTATAAAATATTAATACATATAACGTCCTATCCGATTTCAATTATGTATGTAATTTTTTTTCTTATCTTCTTTTCTTACTTTATGCTGATTACATATTACGGTTTTTATATATACGTATATTGAACTAGTTTTCTTTTTAAATGCCAAGGTTAAATTATAAAATATTATTATAACTTTGTACTATCCGATTTCAATTATGTGATAAAAATTATTCGTCCAAGTTATAAACCATATACATAATACAAATTTTGAAAGGTAGCATACACTTCAATTCGAATAATCTGATCCGGATCACTAATGCGTCAAGAAATGCGGCTATTATTCTAAAGGAAAGGCCAGTAATCCACTTAAATGGTTTTAAATGATTAATGCAAGTTAAAGTAGAAAAGAAAATTATTAAATTTGCTTACACAGCAATAGCGCTGTGTGAATGTGACAAAAAAAAATTGTAAGATAATTTGGATCTATTATTATAATTCGCTAATTTAACCTACGCAATTCATTCTGTAAAATATAGAATGAAAATTGTGGTACAATCAGTCCAGTCGCCGCGGCTTGATGAGAAGATTCATTTGTTTATAATCATAATCTCATCAGTTCGAAACTGGATTAAGTAGGTTCGCTTACAATTTTTCGAAAATAGTAACTTCAAATAAATTAAAAATTAGAAATATAAGACGGTATATTTTAGTTGTGTTCAACAATTGAAAAAAAAAGATGATATACAGATAAAGCTGGTAAAATAAAAAAATTATGATCAAGATTCCAATGCCAAGGTTAAATTATAAAATATTAATACACATAACGTACTAAGTGCGAATCATAGCCACTTAAATTGTGAAAAAATATTGGTATGAAATCTGCTATCTTATAATTTAAATAGAAAATAATTTTACTTTCGTCAAATGTATAGTTTAAAAAGATGATATACAGATAAAGTTGGTAAAATAAAAAAATTATGATCAAGATTTCAATGCCAAGGTTAAATTATAAAATATTAATACATATAACGTACTATCCAATTTCAATTATGCAATTTTTTTCTTATCTTCTTTTCTTACTTTATGCTGATTACATTTTACAATTTTTATTTATTGTACGATGAACTAGTTTTTTTTTTTTCAATGCCAAGGTTAAATTATAAATATTATTATAACTTTGTAGTATCCAATTTCAATTAAAAAATAAATATTATTCGTTTAAGTTACAAACCATGTTTACAGAATATACATAAACTTTGAAATGTGACATCTATAGATAATGTTTTAAAAAATAACAATATACAGTTGAATACATGATTTTGGATAAATTCATATAGAGTTTTAGTTATCGTGGTTGATAATAAAACTGTATATTGAACCGAGTTACAAACCATGTACATAAAATAAGCTTTTAAAGTGACACCTACAGATAAAGTTGGAAAATAATAATAATTTACAGTTGAATACCTGATTTTAGATACATTTATATAGAGTTTTAGTTATCGTGGTTGATAATAAAACTGTAAGAAATGTGCACCATCTATCGAAAAGTTAATTAATATTAAAAAGTTCAAAGCTTAAAGTTTATGACTGTGCTGCCATCTAACAAAATGTCTTAAAAAAATATTGTACAGTTAATGTACAGTTGAACAACGGATTTTTAATAAAATTATATACTTACGTTTACATTTTATATAGAGATTTAATTATCGTGGTTCTACTGTAATCTTCATATAAAAAAACATATGTAATCGTTTGTATTGTTGTAATTTACATATAAAAATTCACCCCATTTGGGGTGGGCTAGAACCACCCACTTTACACTACTACAGAGGAATCAGAATTTGCAATTTTTGATATAAGGAAGTCTGGGTCGTTATCACTGTCGTCGAACGGTTCATCATCATTACTAAAATTCAACATAGTGCACTTTGTTCCTTCATTAATATTCACGTGTTGTTCCTTATATTCTTGTTGTAAGCGTAATACCTGTTCAAACTCTTCGCTAGCCTTTTTGGAACTAATATCAAAAATAGGTATCTTAAAATACAATTTGTTTAAACACGTTACCATCCTCATGAAGTACTCTTTTTCTTGTCCGCAATTTTGACAGTAGGTATATCTACAGTTAAAAAAATACGGTTTAAATCTATTTGTTAGAAAAAATATAGAAATTAATTATTTTACCTGGAACCTGTGATTTTGAGCAACCCGGATTATTATTAATAGGCGGTTCCTCGATTTTCAACGATCGAAATGCCATTTTTCAAATAAAATAAATTTGTTTCACACTAAACTAAACCTTACACAAAACTAGTGTTTAAATTTAAATTTCGTTCCCTTCTTTAATCTCTTTTTGCGAAAGGAAACAAAGAAATATTTTGTTTTGTTTCTCTCCATTGGAACGAAATTCAATAAAAATATCTCTCCTCTCCTATCCTTTGTGTTTTATACGAGGAGACATATTTTATTTTTTTTAGATTTTGTTCCCGGGGAAAGAAACAAAAAAAAAAATTTTTTGTTTCCTTCCACAAAGAGCGAAAAAAAGAAAAAGAAGAGTACGAAAAATGACAACACTGCATAAAACACAATAATTCAATATAAAAAAAAAACACTTAACTACAATTTTTTGTTAATCCTCGGTTTGTTTTTTTTATTTTTTTTGTACATTGAAAAGTGAGAAGAAAGGGAAAAAACCAAATTGATTATTATTTATATTTTAACAAAATTTTTTTTGAGCTGCAGTGGGCAGACGTGGTATCTTCCCATATACAGGTTGTCGAGTACGCAGAGCTCTGGGTTTCGTCGGCTGAAAAAAAAAAATAGCGGCATTTGTATGTTCGAGGCGGGGAAAATAATAAGAAAAAATCAGTTTGGTCATGGTGTTTTTTTTTCTATCTTTTCTTTAGTGATTGTTAGAGTAAAGTAAAAATTCACCTAATTATTTGTATTATACTACATTGTATTGTTTAAATATACATTATAACATTTAAAAAAAAAAAAAAAAACGAAATGATCGGCTAAACTATCATTGAAGTCAGGAGGGAGGCATCATGTGGCGTGGGTGTGTGTTCAAGGTAATGTAACCAGACTATAAAATTTTTTTTTGGCAGCTAACTCGATCCAGGAAGGGCACCACCAAAACCCCACCCCTACACTGAGCGTGAGCTGGACAAATGCTGCGGGTGGCGACTTCTGGATGTCTGATAGCGCGTGACCGCAAGGTCATAGCGTTACAGACTATCTAAATTAAGAAATCAAATATTTATTAATTGCATTTCGTAGAGAAGTTTTGAAATTATTGACCTATTAAAAATATCAACACTGTTATCACAAAAGAAAAACTCATGGTTATTGTTAATATGCATTGTGCCGAGGCCAGACCAGTATTGGTTGATGAAGTTACAGCTCTAAATAATTTGACATTTCTAGACCTAATTATATGCGGGAATATAAAAATTAATTTCTGAAAAGAAAGAAGTGTGAACGATTCCATTAACAATTTTGTATAAAAGCAAATCATTCAAATACAGTTTGCGAGATTCTAAGCTCATTAAATTTAATTTTTGTAATCTAATATGTAATATACTGTGGAACAAATTCTTCTAATCGAAACCTCTTAAATAGTCTTCTCGTGAATCTGCGTTGAATAGATTCAATTCTTCCACTGTTACAGTCGTAAAAAGGATTCCATGTTTGTGTACAACACTTAACTTGGCTTCTAACTAACAAATTATACAAAATTATGATAACTCTATAAGACGAAAAGTCTTGATATCTACGTAAAAGAAATCCAAGTAATTTGTAACGGTGTCATCAAAGGGACGTCGTTCCAAAGTGTTTGATAGCAAAATGATATTTAGGAAAAGTAGACCGGGGGGAAAAATTAAAAAGGTTTGTTAGGCTAGAAGGAAAAAAAAGGAAAGTGAAGAGAAACATTTTTGCATCGTGACAGGATATACGATAGATTTTTTTCCGGAATTTTTTTTGTGATTGTGAATAAGTAATCATCCGTGTGTCGGGGTCCAATTATATCTGGAATATATGCTCATATCAGTGAACCACCAACAAAAAAAAGGATCCCTGTAAATATTTCAGAGATAAATAACATATAGTTTACGCGTGGGGATCGCGGGTTTTGTTCGTTGGGTTGGGTGGGGGTTATAAGGTGGTATGAAGTGAATTTCCACGTACCACCAAATTTCAGAGGTCTTCTTAGAAGTGAAAAAATAAACCTATACTTATAAAATTGTTTGGAAATAAAAAAAAAAAATATTAAGAAGAATCCAAGTGGTTTCATTTACGTCGTGAACAAGGTGAAGAAAATGGGCGGTTTAAATAACCGTATTAACCACAGGGTGGGCATACTAGTACTACACCAACATCGGTATTGAGACGTACCCACGCCTAAACCAAAAAAAAAGGGAAAAAGAAAAATCCACATGGTCCCATCCATGGTGGTGGGAGCATAGGGGCCTCCCCAGGTCCAGTGGAGGTTGTCACCTGTAGCATCTGAACGGGGGATACCGCAGCATCGAGTGGGGGGGGGGGTATAGCAGCATTGGGAGTTGGAGTTTGGGGACGCACTAGACCAATCCATAGTGTGGGGGGAAGTAAACGTTTATTTTGTTCAGTATTTTAAATTATATATATATATATATATATATATATATATATATATATATATATATATATATATATATATATATATATATATATATATATATATATATATATATATACAGGGCCTTTCAGAGCTAGCAGGGGGCCTAGGCCAAATTATTAAAATCGGACCCCATAAAAATAAAATAAAACAATCTTAAGTTTATATCACATGAATTCATTTTAGTATTTATTAGAAATTATTAGATTGAAGCTCTTCTCGCTTTATTATTAGAAAATTCTCTAATGATCTGCTCAAAATTAATTTTTCTTGCCATGTCGTGGTTAATGTTTAACATTGCCAATCCATTTAACCGTTGTTCTGCCATTGTTGGGCGATGAAAATTTTTTATTCTTTTAAGAACACTGAAACTCCTCTCGGCTGAAGACACAGATGCAGGAATACTTAAAAATATTCTTAAGACAATGATAAGATTCGGAAATAAACCAGCTAAGTTTTACTGAGAATATTTTCTAATAAATTTGTTGGTGTCGGATCTGCATTGAAATTAGCTGCATACATTTTTTTAAGGAATTTTACCTCATCTAGTATCTCGTTTGATAACTCACTCGTGTATTTCATTCCACATTCCGCTTAAATTGCGAAATCTCATTACTAGACTTTCAATATTATTTTGCTCAATATCAAGTGTAGCATTTCGAGCTTCAATTACCAAATTTGTCTGATGCAAATCTGTCAAAATTTCGAGCCATATGATAGAAAGCAAAACACATTCAAATTTATTTAAATATTTCTCAATTGAGTGTAATTCAACGATTGCGTGTGGTGGTAAATTAAAGGAATGCATTTCATTTAAAGCATCTCGAATAGATAATAGATTTTTGGCTATTGGTTTTACTGCATCTATTCTAGCAGACCATCTAGTTTTGGAAATCGAATGAAGAGACATACGGATATGTTTCTTTAAAACCTCCCATCTCCGCGGACTACTGCTAAAAAAATTATACATTTGTTGTATAACTCCAAAAAATTGTACAGCTTCTTTACACGATTGAGCTAAATCAACTCCAACAAGATTTAATGTGTGGTTTCCACAGCTGGAAAAAATACAATTAGGATTACGCTTCGTAAGAATGGCTTGCACACCGTTTAGCTTGCCAGCCAAATTTGCACCATTATCATATGCTCGGGCAATACATAAATTATAATTTAATTCCATATCTGACAAAATTTCAAGAATTCTGGCAGCAATTTCTTCTCCGGTTTTCCCAGAGAATGAATCAAAGCAAATAAAACGCTCTTCAATGTCAAATTTTAAATTGTCACACATCTTGTTCTTGTTATAAAGACAAAATACTATCGAAGATCAAGCGCAAATGAGAAATCTATAGTAACAAAAAATTCGGGGCCCCTAAAAATCGGAGGCCCGTGCCGTATGGCCCGGCTGGCCCACCCTCTGATTGGCCCTGTATATATATATATATATATATATATATATATATATATATATATATATATATATATCGCACTATCCGTGCAATAAAACGATAACTACCACTTATCGCGTTATTGCATGATTGTACTTTTGAAATCTGTGCAAGGTGCTCTATCATCCTGTCTAACCAGTGTTTTCCTTCGGGTCCTCCTGCACAAGTAATTCAACTTTAATGAAACATTTTTACATGTGATTCTTTCATAATTTCAAACTTCAAAGCCTTCTCCTGAAAAACTATGTTTTTGAGTTATCGTTTTATTGCACGGATAGTGCGATATATATATATATATATATATATATATATATATATATATATATATATATATATATATATATATATATATATATATATTGATTTCATTCATATAACCCCGTTATATTACTTTATTTAATTAACTAAATTGCATTGTCATTTTAAAATCAAAAACCACAACATTTTTTGCACTTATTGTGTAACCTTGGTAAATTTGGTCGTACCAGAGAATTCACAGTCTTTTTTATCGGACATATATCTGTGCTCCAGAATTAAAAGGGCTTAAGTCGATTTTTATAAAAAAAAAACTCTGCGCATTTTCTGTTTAATTTCCTATTAATACGTTTTCATTCCAATTTATAAGGTTATATCAACTAGGCGTTCTTCAAATTTTATCATCCCGAGGAACACTTTTTCTAAATAAAATTTGCGACGGAATCCCCTATGTTAAAAAGTATATACATGGTAAAAATTAGCTTTTATTCAGTCAAAAAAAACAAATCATTTTATTCCATTTAATGTAGCAGATTATGTAACACAAAAAACACATAAAAAAAAAAAAATTCAAAAAACTGATCGATGAGGCGCTATTGTACCATTTTTTGGAGCCTGATGAAAAATTATTCTTTGTCGTTACTTTTCTGTTTTGCATTAAAATGGGCTGAAAAAATAATTTTTCGCTAGACCCATAAAATGGTGCAATAGAGCCTGATTAGCCAAAAAAGTTAATAACTTGGACTTGGGTGAGCTTGTTTATTAGAGCATAATTTATCACTATCCGGATGTATTGGTGTTAGTTGGAGACGCATATCATTTTCTGCATCAAGTCAACTTCATGTATTTGGTTTTCGTAGTGACGAATATGAAAAAGGACTTCTCACATAGGTAGGTTGTTACGAAAGGCATCAATTCTTTCACTGCGCGCTCGGAAATTCCCAGATACTCTTCCATTATTTTTGTCCAAAATGGGTCAATGCCAATCTGGCCGAATGTAGATTTTAATGCGATGACCGTCTATAAGTTGTTCTTTTCTTTTATTGACAATGTATCCACTTCACTGCACTCATTAAAATAATTTTCGAACCAACTTAAATTATTGAGAGATGAGTATAGAGTGAGTATGGATATTATTTGTACAGATTTCGAATTAAAAAAGTTTCGTTTTACAAAATTACAGACAGTCTTACTCTCTTTGATATTACCTTAAAAATTGGAAAAATTAAATTATATTAATAGAAAATTAAACAGATAATGCGCAGAGTTTTTTTTATAAAAATCGACTTAAGCCCTTTTAATTCTCGAGCACAGATATATACACTCCCGAGCAACTGAATCGACTAAAACCTGAAGCGCTCACATAAGGGCGATTTTTGTTAGAACGGTCAAACCGATTTTCATAAGACATTATTTTTTTGAAAGCCTGATATTTTTGCTTTAAAATGACACAATTTTTATGAAAATTGGTTTAGTACTTTTTTTTGTAATGAATTTTGATTGAAAACGCAACCAAAATTGATGATTAAGCAAAAAATCTTGGGGGTGTTTAAAATTAAATTACAACAAAAAACTCAAGCAAAACAAAAATAATTTTATTGGTTAATAATAAGTATGGCCCCCCTTGCGTCTTCAACGGTTCGCATGCGGTTCCCCATTGACATTATTAAGGTTTTGACAAATACTTGGGGGATCGCACCCCACTCCTCCTCTAACGCAATCTTCAGGTCACTGATGTTAGATGGTACCGCATTTCTAGCTCGGACCCTCTGTTTTAGTTCGTCCCATAAATGCTCAATTGGATTCATGTCTGGACTGAGTGCTGGCCACCTTATCGTCTCGAGTCCGACCTCATCCCAGGACTGTCGAGTGTTTCGAGCTGTGTGACACCGGGCATTGTCATGCATCAATATGAAATCTTCCCCTATATATCCTGCATAGGGCACTACATGATCCAAGAGAATGCCCTCGATATATCGTTCAGCGGTCAGACCCCTTCACGGCCTCCACCAGGTACTAAAACAAGATCTGTTTTTCCCTCAAACGATATGCCAGCCCACACCATACACGAACCGCCGCCGTATGAGACTGTTTCAGCAAAACGGCACTGCGAAAATCGCTCTCCTGGACGCCGGTACACCCGGTCTCTCATATCACTACCATGGAGACATATTCTGTACTCGTCAGTAAATAGAACGGACGTCCATTGCTCGATGTTCCAATTGATGTGTTCGCGAGCAAATTCGAGTCGCTGTTTGCGGTGGCGTGTTGTCAATTTTGGGCCTCTAGCGGGCCGTCTTGGAGTGAGGTTGGCTTACTTTAAGCGTCTTCTTACTGTCCATTGACTATCAGCTACATCTCGAACTTGTCTTAGCTCCTGCTGCACATCGACGCCCGTGAGATGGCGATTTCGCAGTGAAGTTAGGACGATAAATCGATCGTCCCTCTCTGATGTACACCGAAACCGGCTGGTTTGTGGTCTTCGATTGAAGGTACCAGTTTCCTGAAACCTTCGAATACTCTTGAGACAGCAGATTGGCTCATGTTAAGCTGACGAGCGACTTCTTGTTGATTGCGCCCTTCTTGCAATAAAGCAACAACTTGTGCGGATTGTTCTGGAGTGGTATCCATGATTTTAAGGAAACAATGAATTAAACCAGAGCCTACTGTATAAATAAGAGCCTCCAGTATCGACTGTATTTTTTACTAAGCTTAAAATAAGGTACAAACAATTTTTCCCTTACTATGAAACTATATGGGGAAACGGTTATTTTCATTTACAGTTTTAGTTTATTACAAATGTGAGCTTTTGTTTTGTTTTTATATGAAAATGTTCATGAAACATGTAATATTATTTGATTGAAAAATCGAGTCTTGAAAA
This sequence comes from Tipula helvola, assembly GCA_963556165.1. Lineage (NCBI taxonomy): Eukaryota > Metazoa > Arthropoda > Insecta > Diptera > Tipulidae > Tipula > Tipula helvola. Next base: position 174,555,656 of record OY744481.1, on the reverse strand, counting down.
TTTTTATTTCTAAGTGAAAATCGTCATGAAAAATAAGGTACTTTTAAAATTTTAAATATTGTTGTTTTTGTAATATACTACGTCATCAACATAACTCGTTTATAAAAAATACAATAATCATCTCTTTCATTGCCTCCATTCAAATTTGAATTCGAATATGTTTCTATAGTTATTTTGAATTTGCAACGCATGCTAGATTGTTTTGATTTTTTGTTTTCTTCGCACTCATTTTATTGATTTATTTTTTTCTGTTTGCTCTTTCTGATTTATTTTAGTTTAATTGTTGAGCGGATGCGTGTTGCCTTTTTTCTTACCAGTAGTTTTAGATGTGGAGATATGATGTCGTCATTAAACTGAATTTTCTCTTTTTAATACACATTGTTGTTGTTGTAGAATGTTTTTTAATTTAACCTTCATCCGTCCCTAAAAAAAAGTAACACTAAAGTTCCTTTGGTCAAAAATGACCAAATTAAATTCAACAGCAAATTTACGCTAAGCAATACGATGTAAATTTTTGTTTCCAAATTTAATTATTAAAACAAAAGATAACACAGTAATTTAAAACAATTTCAATGTTTATTTACTAAGAACAATTCATATTTTATTTCGTACACTGATGGCACACATTCTTAGTATGAGCTATATGCAAATAAATTTCTTACATATGTGCCTGTTGTACGAATTTTGTCAGAAACTGCAACGGCCTCTTTTTTGTGCTCCTGCTAATTCTCTAGATTATGACGGGGTTGAAAATTTTGCAACGTTTGATGTCAAATTTGCTATAGATTGCGTCAATATGTAGACCGTGAGAGGTAACCCCTTCTAGACCTACGTGGCTTGATCAACGACCCACCCAGTGTTTCAATAAATAGTTGGCTTTTATATTACTTCTTATTACTCCATTCTGGCAAACACTAGTGAATAGCACGAGCGCATTTATTACTGATCCAATATGTTAGTGAACACAGAACACTCCTACTGGCTATCTATTTGTTTTACATAGCAGGCAATCGTTTTATCGACCATGTTTACACCGCCTTTCGATTTTTTGCAATCCACTAAAATATTGTTTTCTTTTCGGTATCTCTGCAAAAGTTACAATGTATATCTTTTTGGGATGTATGATAGCAAGGATCCTTAGTAAAAGCGAAAGTAGAGGAATAAAAGCTTGTTTCTGATTTCTAGAATAATCGGTGGTATTGATGTTTTTTTATTTCGAAATGTTCTAATCATGGTCATGTGGCGTTTTAGTAGCATTTGCCTAGCTCGTAGGATGTAAACAAGTTATCAAATGTAACGTTTCTATCTTTTATAAGCTGCGTGATAGACAAACCAAAGACTACAAGTAAACCCTGATTTCTCTCAGGTGCTGTGCCTGTCTCCTTTCCTATGTACGGCTGTACGTTTCAAACGTTAGAGCTTTCACTACCGCAGAACAGCAAAATATAATCCCATACTTGGCGATCTCCAAAACATAATACCATTCGGTATATATTGTCGAAAAGGGAACCGTGCACGAAATCCAACCAACTGCTCGTTATTTGAAACGAGTCCGGAAATATATCCACCCACTTTATTCGTATTTCTACAATTGGTGCTAACTTATTGATGCATTTATGACTAGCTCGTGTGCTACAACCAAATCTCATGACATGACTCTTGAAATTACTTTAAACAGTTTTAGAAGTATGTATTACTTTCCCAAGAATCTACATGAAGTTCACGTAATCCGAAATTTTAGAACATGTATCATCAGGTGAAAATGATGTGCCCTCGCTCAGCTAATTCTTCTTCAGTTGCCGTTGAAATCTTTGGAAAATATTATGTATTATGTATATGTACAAAATGATTTTAGTTTACCATTAGACGAAAATTGGAATAGCAAATAATGTGAAATTCATCTATTGGTCATTTTTGACCACAAGATCTTTAGTGTTACTAATTTCGCAGCAGGGTAACGGTTAATCAGAAAATTCCAATTCTTTGAGTAAATCATAACTAATACATATAAATTAAAGTCACAAAGGAAAACATGTTTAAAGGTTTAATTTAACAAGATATTTGAAAAACAATACTCGATTTGGTCAAAAATGACGCGAGGGACGGATGAAGGTTAATTTCCCTTATGTTTTTTTGATTATTGCTGGATAATAGGGAAATTTGAGAATCTGTGTTTTAAATGAGTAAGACATTGAGTTGTTTGTTAGCGATTTCTTAAAAAATTATTTAACTGGGTTTAACTTTTATTTCATATTTTATCGTCAATCGAAATCGCGTTTTTTCATACAAACACTACACAGTAAAAAAAATTCATTGAATATTACGTGAATTTTTAGGTGGGCAAAATTGCCGAACCTTTTCACGTAAAATTACCTTAAATTTTATTAATAAAAAACCATTTGAAATTAAACGCAATAAACCATAAATTTGCTATCAAAAAATGTAATGGTTTCCATGAGAATATTTGTAATTTTACATGACGTATGTACATGAACGAGAAAAATCTTGTACTTGTAAACATTAACTTTCCTGTAATTTTACATACTTCTAGTATTTATACAAACTAAAACACATAATTTTACATGAATTACTGCGTAAATGAAATACATTTTAGGATTTTGTGTTGTTTATTTGGTTTATCTATATAAAAGGTTATATTTTAATTAATACAATTCATTTTATTTTCATAAGCTTATTCACTAATACTAATAGTAAAAAATATAAAAACATTACAAAAATTATAATTTAAAAAAATAATTGTACTTCAATTTTATTAAAAAAAATTATTTGATTTATAGATAAGCTTGTACGACCTTAAATATTTTTATTGCAACTTTGTTTCGTCTAACCAAGTCTAAATTAGTAAGTTAAATTAAGTATTCAAAATTTTTTTTAAAAAATTAACAACTTTCGATTTAAAGTTCATTTTGTTCTTTTTTGACCGAGAGAAATTTACGTTAATATCTAAGAATGCTTTCTGCATTACTTCTAGTGACTGAGACAATTGTATAGGATACTTTATATTAAAAACAAAATAAGCAGCCATTATCATGAATACTGCGGTTTTAATGGAACTGCACTTTATATCCAATAAATGCCCCTCAATGAAAAGTAAATGATTTTATCATTTTCAGCCTGATCTGTAATAAATATAAAATATGAGTATGTTTTCTATATGTTTTAAATAAACAAATTAACATATTATTACCAATTATAGCAAAGTACGGCGTAGGAATTAAGCACTTCTATCTCGTTTAATGAAGTTCCTAACTGGAAAATAAATGTAGGTTAGTTTTGATGATTAATTAAAAATTTAATAATATTAATTACCGGATATTTTTTCAATAGCACATCTAAGTTTTCTTTAAAATGAGTTGTAATGATTTGGAGAACTTTAAGATCTTCGTCTTCTTCAGTAAAATTTTGTAAAGGTATATTTCTAATAGTACTGCCGAATTTAAGAACTGTAGGTTTCATCGAGTTCCAATTATTGAAGAATAAATGCTCATCGATATCCATTAATTCGAAAAAATGGCAACTAAGATATTTTTGTGATAACAGGTGCGGCCAATGTTCTTTTACTTCTATGATTGTAGGGTTATCGTTTAAAAATATTCTTTGTTGTGTAAAGGTTTGCTTAAACGCTTCTAAAATTTCTTTATTCAGTTCTTCATTTGATGCATCTCGCCCATAAATTTCCTTAAGCCATAGTTTTTGGTCACTTGCTTGGTCATCTGATAGTAGTTTTTCAACTGTACTTTTTTTAAAAAAGTTAGGTACGCCGTCTGATAAATTCGTTTTCCGTTTTAATAATTGAGTCGAAGTGCGATTTTCCGAAGCTCGATTTAGATAGTTATTGTGATTGCAAAGCTTTGTTGCCAACGTAACTGGCTCAGTGCAAATTAATTTTCCCTTACTATCCACAACTGCCAAACTCAGGGGGAATTGTTGAATCAGCCGCGCTGAAACTGTTCGAAATACTTTTTGCGAAATGTAAAATGATTTGCAGCGCATATCATTTACAATACTGTGAACGAAATCAGAAAATAAATCGCCAAGTGACTTGCCCTGATTTAATATTCGTAGTATTTCCCCCGATATTTTCTCACTTGGAAATTCATAGTCTAAGAAAAGCTTTTCTGCTTGCTTCATTCCAATGCTCTCCGATTTACAGGAAAAATCAGAGCTTATTGACGTAACTCTACCACTCGACATTGTCAACGTTGAACTTAAGGGACTATCCGGCGATTCTACGTCTGTTGCTGGCATAATGTTGTCGCTTGTTGCTATCCATGTTATTATATTCTCCGAATTTGGGTCTGCTACATTATCCGTTGGTAGTTTGTCATCGCAAATATATTTATTTGGGTTCCAGAAGAAGATGGCCGTGACGCCCAGTCTGAAGTTGTTGGTGGTGGTATCCATGGAGTTGTACACTCAAGGAGCTGAAAAATTTCGTTTTTCTGACAAAAATATTCAACAATTTCTATGTCATCTATTTCCGTCCCATCTACCTCGAGTACTAATTTTGAGCCTGGAATACCTGCATTATTTGCTGAAAGTAAAATGGTTTAATTATAAAATGTGATTGGCGCTAACAAACATAACAATATAACAAAATTACCCTTTTCAATTAAAATCTGTAAATTTCCGTCAAACATAAAACTTTTTTTTATAATACGATCACGGTCCCAGATTTTGATGAGCAGGCGTTGCTGAGATGACATGTTGTGGTTGGTATTTGTAGAATATCTTCGAATATAAAATAAATAAATAAGTTTCTTTGTTTTTCTTAAACATTAATTTAGTTTATTTTTTCAATCAGAGAGAACGTACCAATAAATTGGAATCGCTGATTGTAAAGAGGCAAATGTTGTTGATCCAAGTTTTATCGGAATAAAGGGAAAAGGAGAGGAAAGGTTAAACAAGGAAATGATATTCAGGGCGGTATCTAAGTCTGTTATTTCAAATAGTCCTAACTTATAATTAAACATCATTCTAAAGTAATTTCCTAAGAATGCTATTTCAGAAACCGTTTTATTAGCCAAAATGGTTTTTATGGTAGAACAAAATAACATATCCATTATTAATATTAGAAATCGCAAGTGCTTGTCCGGAGAAATATTTTATATTATTATGTGTCAAGCTATTTGTTTGAAATACAAGTGTATGTGGAATATTAAGTGACAAATTATCAGGTTCAAATCTCATAAACTTGGTTTTTGAAATTTCATTACAAAAGCGCTTTCCCGTAAGAGTAGATTGCAAGATTTGATGTCTCTCTGCAAATATTTTTAACAAATTTATATAGTTTCTTGATTTTACGGCTATCTGCTTAAAATATTGATGTTTGCTTTCAAATCGAACAGTGGAAAACTTTATTAGGGGACCTAATTGTTTTATTAATTCAGGGTAATGTTGTAGATAATGATGCTTTGGTCTAAGTGTCACACTCGGAAATAGCAATACCCGCAACTCCAAGTATCTATTAATCAGGCCTTCTAAGATATGAATTTGGGTGATTGTTACTATATGGGACGAAACAATTTGTGAAATTTCTAAAAGATGGGTGACCATTTCTAAAACAGAATCGCTAGGATTTTTAACTTTATCTATTATTGCTAGTGGTAATAAAATAAGAAAATAGTAGTTCTGGAGCGCATGGCCAGTTAATTTTCTATTATTACATTTGATTTCAGGAAAACTTACATTATATTTTAAAGCTTTTTGTAAGCGGTCTAAATTAAGATTAAGATAATCATATGAAAACCAGTTAATTTTCACGAAATAATGAATGGCTAAACACACGTCGAATGCAATTACACCTTCATACAAATCATGAGCGATGCAGGGCGGAAGACCAGGATTGCTGACATGGAAATATTTTAAATCATTGAAACACGAATTTTGTTTAATTCCATGAACAGAATCTTGTAATCCTAATTGTTCGACGTCTGCAACATAAGATGAAGGGCATCTTAATTTGCTTTTCGGGAGGAAATTTTCTCTAAATTCTTTTAGCGTTAAATGGCAAAATCTGCAAAAATATTCAGATGTGCTGAAATTTTCTAAAAACCCTCCAATTTGATGGGCACCTAAGTTATCTGCACAAATTGCAATAAGGGAACCTTTAATATATCCCATCTCTTGATTAAATACGATACCAGTTGTTTCTAGCTTCTTGAGATCTGCTAACAATTTTTCACAAATTTTGTTTAACCCGAAAGTTTTCATATGCGATTCCGTGCAAAGCAATGCTAGCATTATATTGTTTATTTTAGACCGGTTATGAACATATAAATTCCCAATCATAAAATAAATCGCTATAACTTTGTGCTTAGATTTAGCAGAACCTAAAGGATTACAAACTTCGAATGCATCGATATAAAAAATAAGCTCAATTCGCTTTTGGTGATAAAAAAAATTACTATTTTTGTATAAAAGCCCGTCAGTAAAATCACAAAATTTCGAATAATTGGTTTTTTGTTTGATGTTGAACTGTGATAAAATCTCGGGGTCATGAAATAATTGTGTAAGTGTTTCAATAATTGGTGTGTAATAATAGAAACACGATTTATGGTAGTTATTTACACCCAAGCTAATTTTAATAGGTTTAATATACGATTCAGAGGTAAGTTTTTGATTACGTTTATAAGTTGATAAGGAATTTTGAGAAATTAAATTAAGTTGGGGAAGGATTGCCGCTAAAACTTTATGTTTCAATTTATTTTGGGACTCATGCTGGTTAAAAACATTTTCAATGGATTCACGAACAGTTGTTTCAAGTAAATCTGAACAAACGGAAAAATTATCCGCGATTAGGGATACTATTCTTTCGGGTATATTATGTTCACACTTCAAATTAGTTAATAAAATATCATTTACAGTTTTAATATCAGTTCGTTGAATTAAATTTTTCTCACTTTCAACAGATTTCTTCGAGTTATTTTTATAAGGACAATTAATATACGTTTTGCAAACTTCAGTTATTTGACAAGAGTTTAACTCGAAATGAGGGTTAGGTTTCTTGTTTCGCAAGAATCTTATTTTATGTGAATAGTTGACGTGGTTTCTAAAAGTTTTTTCACTTTTAAATGATTTGATGCAACCGCTAATCGGACAAGAAACTATACAATCTTGAGACATTCGCAAATGTTTTAGTAAATGGTGTAATAATTCCTCTATTATGAAAGATTTAAAAGTGCAATCCTTCGTTTGGCATTTTAAGTATATTTTATTTTGATTAGATTGCTTTGTAATTTTGTGATGGTTTCTATAATAATGGGACGAAAAACTAATGAACTTTGAATAAACTCGATTACAACTACTATATACGCACTTAAATACGGGATTAAGGTCATTTTTATGGGATCTAACATGGAAAAAATATTTTTTCTCATTGTCACATTGCTCACCACAATTGCCACAAACGTACATTGTTACTGTATATACTTTATGTTTAGTGAAATGGAACTGATAAGGAAATTAATCGTCGATTCCAACTAGTTTGAGGATCTGAAATTTTATTTAAATTAAATGCGAAGGAATGGCGCAACCAGCGCATGTTAAGTCTAGAATTTCGGTATACATGTACTGGACGTAGACTCTACATGTACTGGATGCGCCAAATATCACGTTATCAATTAAAAATATATGAACTCATCACTAAAATAATAATTCACACAAACACGTTCACGTTGTAATAAACACAATCTCAATATTTACTTACCTTAATGCGCAGGATAGAAAATTAATTTGTAGTTTAGCAAAAAAAATATTGTAGGTTATGATCTAAAGTCGAATATGATAAATATAATTATGTTTCGTAAAACCACTTTTTTAATTTTTTTGTTATTAATTTTATATGAGTACGATTACTGAACTAGTCTATTCAAAAATATTAAGTAGAAACAAATTTATATTAAGTAGAAACACTTTTATTTAAATTTTTTTCATTAACTTGACACGACTGAACCATCTTCTTCAAAAACGTTATACAAATTAACCTAACCACGATGAAACACGAACACTTTCCTTTTATGCGTTTTGCCTCGTTAAATTACGCTATTTACAGAATTTTACATGAAATAGTATGTTGCTTAAATATTATTTCTCACAAATTTAAACAGGAAAGGAAAAATGATTAAAATAATACGTAAATTTTCTAGAAACTTCTTGTAATTTTTAATTCCAGTTTAATATTACAGAAATATAGTATTTTACATAAAAATGTTTGTAAAACTGCTATTGGTTTACGTTTGGCGAGTTTTTTTATTACATCGGAGAGACCAGAGAGATCAGACAGATAAATTATCTGAAATATCCGATAATGTTTAATCTGAAAAGACCTTTTTCGGATTTTAAACGTTTAACTATTTAAATTGGCTAACCACTATTTTGTAACACATTATGGCCAAGAAAATTGTTTTCCTACGCATAATTAATACTTAAAAATAAAATTAAACATTAATGAACAACAAACCGTTAAAATTATTTACAATAGACTTTAAAAAATTAATTTTCTATTGTTGTTATCTCAGTCTATAGTGTTCACCATTTTGAACGTCAAACTATGTAATTCTCTGTACTATCTGAAATAAATTTCAGATCGAAAAACAGCAATCTGTGATTTTTCGGATTTAATAAAAAAACGCTAAAAAAATTATCGGATCGATCCGAGAAAATAAAAAAACGCAAAAGGTTTTTTTTATATCTCTCTGGTCTCTCCGATGTAATAAAAAAACACGCCAGTTATTGCAGTAAAACTTGAAATTTACAATACAAAGGTGGTAAATTTTTTATTGAAAATTCAATTTTTTTTTTACTGTGTATGAAAATAAATGAATTTTTAGTGTTTCTATATCCCTTATTTTAAGTTCATTTTTCACATGCCGGCTCTATTCACTTCAAGATGGTTCTGATTAAACTATGGTAGAGATTTGTTCAGGTCAACGTCTGACTCATAAGTGACGACAAATATCGGTCAACGTGGCATTATACAGGAGATTGCATCACGCCAATTGTTTTCACCGAAACATCGCATTTTGCTAAGACTGCTTTAATTTGAAAAGTACTGTATGGATTTTAATGATAAAGGGATCCTTGAAAAGATAAAATACTAGGCTGTCAAAAGAAGGTTGTTTTTCGAAAATCGATCCAGCCATTTCAAAAAAATATGCGTTTTGATGGTTCTAGTCGATTCAGTTGCTCGGGAGTGTATATATATATATATATAGGTATTTTTTATTTGTGGAGCTTGCGATGAACCATATATCCGGAACGATAGGCCTAACTGGAAAAATTACCCACTTTCCAAATAAGATGAGGGCGTGCTAAGCGAGCGGGATTAAGGCGGGGTGGAGTCAAATGAAAGTCCGGTTGCCAGGTTTTATGTTACCGGTGGTCGAGCGAGAACGAACCCATTACCACTGAGCGGCGCGGCTGGACGAAAGAAAAAAAAAATCCGCTCATCAGACCCCGTAACATAAATTTATTGGCTGTGGCACAAATTCTGTCAAGATGAGGATTAAAAATCAACTTACTGTCGATAAAAACACCTAAATCTTTAATCACCTCAGCCCTACGTAACACAATGTTATTTATAGTATAGATAAAAGTCACTGATTTTTTTATTTTTTTAGTGTAAGTAATAATGTTATATTTAGAAATATTTAAACATAGTTTATTTATTTCGCACCAATTAGTTAACATGTTCAAGTCATCTTGTAATACAAAGCAATCATTTTCAGACTTAATAGATCGAAAGATTTTAAGATCATCAGCATAAAGCAGACAGTTGCTTTTTATGTTATACAAACAATATCATTAATAAATATTATAAACAATAATGGACCAAGTATGGAACCCTGGGGTACACTTGACGTGGGGCAAAATTTATCGGAATAGACGCCATTAAATTTAACAAAAACTATACGTTCCATTAAATATGATTTCAACCAAATTTGATATTTGACGGTAATACCAAAGGTATCCAATTTGTTTAAAAGTAAAAAATGATCTTCCGTTTCAAATGCTTTTTGAAATTCAGTGTACACTGTATCCACTTGGCCGCTACTGTCTAACTGGCAGAATTCCAATAAGTTAATAATGGTGGATCTTCCCGGAACGAACCCATGCTGACATGAATTAATGGAATGCCTCCCAGTTCCAAGTAGCAATTTTTGGTTTCAAATATGTTTTAGAACCGATCCAAAAGATAGATACCACCCGATGACGTCATTGCGATAATTATGCGTGACACATAAACCCGAGGGACCAATCTAAGCAATCATATCTTTAAATTAAAGGTAATGCATATTGCTTATAGTTGATGAGTAATTGCCTCCGACCAAGGGCTAAATTTCGGGTCAGTTTTCTGAAAATGCGGTGTAAAACGTTATCACGTCAAAAACTCCATCATTGAGCCAGGTTTCGGTCAGACATATGAAATCATAACTTGTTTCTTGAAGTGATAGTTTAAATTCAGTGCACTTTGTTTTTAACCCTCAACTATTTTGATAATATAAATTTACCATACTGAAAATAAGCAAAAGAAAAAAGAAATTGAATTAAGCAAGATGTAAATAACTTATAATTACTAGGTTAAAAAAAGACGTTAGAATTATTTAATAAGATTATAAAAAAGTAATTAAATAAATCAAAAAATTATTGAAATTAATATATCTGAAGAAAGAAAGAAGCGGTGATTAAATAAAATGACATGATGAAATAATTATTAAATGGCTGCATGCTCGTTGACATCAAACTTATTTCTTATTATGCTCAGTGGAATTACTGAGACCAGACGTATGTATGTTTAAGTTTTTATATAAACTATCACGATACGAAGTTAGTTCATCAAATAAATCAATTTTAACAGGTACACTATCATCATCCATCTTGCAATAAATTTTCCCAAATTTCAACCAAACATGTTTCACTTTGAAATCAGCTCTCAATTTTTTGCATTCAATCAAAAGCTTCTTCTTCCAGGATGAAATGTGTTCAACGATAAATATATGTGAGTCAATCGTAGAAAACCCAAAATCTTTAGCATTAAGCACACCACTTTTTGATTGTAATTTGACACAGTCAAGAAAACTATTTCTGATGGATTTGGAGGTAAATTCTACCACAATTGGTTTAGAAGGTTTCGTAGAAAATGTCCGATGCATGGTATATACTAAACCAGCCTCGTTTACCTTGCTAAAATTTCTAACATATTCATATTTAATTCAAAAAGGGCCGGGTAATTGACAATCCCATTACCTTCATTTCATTTAAAATTGGATTAAAGGATGCTCATTTCAATAAGCTAAACAGTCCCGATATGTGGCCTCGTGGTGTGTTAATATGTCCATTTGTAAATTATTCACAAAAACCAAAAAACAGAGCTACTCTAACGTTCCAACAACATCAATAACTGCAAATGCATCCAGCGCTAACAACGACGTCACCTCGATATACTACTACAACGCCTCCAGCATTCGAGGTAAAGCTAAGGTTTTTCGTTTAGGCGTATGGATAACGATTATGACGTCATAATAATCAGCGAAACCTGGCTTACGATAAATATGTTCTCCCAAGAATACTTTCCATCTGATTATGTCGTTTATAGGAAGGATAGATACAATTTTGATACCAGTCGTAAAGGTGGTGGTGTTTTGATTGCGGTAAAGAATTCGTTTCCTAGCCATGTGATTGCCTGTCACCTAGCCTAGACGTGATTGCTGTTCGAGTCAGATTGGCCAATAATAATTCGATTGTTAAACCGTACGTTTATCAACTACATCGACTCAGCTGTTATCCCTCTTGTTCGTCCTAGCAACCAACTTATCATTGTGGGTGACTTTAATCTACCCGTGATATCTTGAGACGACGTGGACAGCGTATTTTCTTCATCTTCTACTGATGAGAAGGCATTAGCTATCATCGATTATTTTGCTGCCATCTCAACTACGCAGCTCAACCGTATTAGCAACAATCGGGGGAAATTCCTTAATCTGTTATTTGCCAATAATGTTATGCATGCCGAGCTTTCTGTGTGTCCGGACTTCACTGATTGTGAAAGCATCTACCACGTACCGATTACGATAAATATTTTTCATTCCAATTGTATAAATAACTATGTCGCTAATGATTATTATTTTAATTTTAGAAAGGCCGACTACACATCCTTGTTTTAGCATTACTGATTGGGACTTTTTACAACGCGGTGGAGATTTGAACTGTACGGTGTTAAGGTTCAATGATCTTCTCAGGTGTGGTAACATTCCGCGGGTGTTGCTCGAGAAACGACGCAATAAGCTTCATTCCTTGTATAGACTACATGGTGTTAAATACTATCCTGATTTTTATAGAGCTCGCAAGGAATTTAAAAACCTATACTGGTTCCTTTATAACAACTATATAGTGCGAATTGAGGAAGAGTTAACATCTAGTCCTATAAGGAGTTCTGGAATTTCATTAACAGTAAGAAAAAAGTGGCTGGCTTTCCGTCTACTATGTCGTACCAGAGCTCCGTCGCTAGTCAGCCCTTGGACATCTGTAATCTGTTTGCTAATTTTTTTGCACCGATTTACAAACCAGTTCCTTCGCCCACAATCGTGACTCTAGCTTTCCCCAGCTTCGTTCAATTTAAAGACTTCAAATTTACCAAGGAAGAAGTTCTGGATTGCTTGCTTCAGCTCGAGGTTGGAAAGGGATCGGGTTATGATGGTTTTCCGCCGATTCTGGTTAGGTGTTGTGCTGAGAGTTTAGTTCTCCCGATTATCTTCAAATTTAATGAAAGCCTTGGAAAATTTCTTGTATTCATCCAATCTTCAAGGCGGGTAGAAGAAGTGATGTGAGTAATTACCGTGGGATCGCCATTCTTTCCGCCTTACCCAAGCTGTTTGAGTCTATGGTTCATAAAATCTTGCAATTCCATACTAAGAATTTCATTTCTTCGGAACAACATGAATTTTATCCCGGAAGGTCTACAGTAATTAACTTGGTTTCATTTTGCGGTAATTTATTTGATAGTTTAAATTCCAGAAATTTTTTTTAAATTCCAGACTTCTAGTTTATACTGATTTTGCGAACGCTTTTGATATGATTGACCACTCTATTCTTATTAGTAAGTAAGAGAGTCTAAATTGTCAGCGCATTCCTATTAAATGGTTGCGTTCCTACCCCTCTGATCGTTGGCATTCCGTTAGGTTCTTGGGTCCTTACTCCCAATTGTATCGTGTGCCACCTGGCGTGCCTCAAGATAGTCACATTGACCCATTGTTGTTTTCATTGTTTATCAGCGATATTGTTCAATGCTTGGAGTTTGCTAACTGTCCCCTCTTGCTAGTATATCTGATTGCGTAAAGTTGCAGGAGGACTTAAATAGATTTTGCAGTTGATCGATTAACAATAGATTGACTCTGGAAGTGAGCAAATGTAAGGCTTTTTCCTTTACTCGTATCCGCTCGATAGCGTCAATATCGAAAACCAAGTGTTTTTTTAAAGTGTTTGGTCTCCCAAGAGTTTTGCTTGAAGTTTAGTGAAAATATGCATCAGTGTAATCTTCTTGTTTTGATCAGCAGTAGTATATTGATAAATCAAGGCCACTTGTCATTAACGATTTTACAGCATAATACGCTTTCAACACATCATTTTTGCTGCTCAAATTTCCAAACCTTACCACAAGCACCTTATTTAAATGCCTTTTAGATTTGTTATAGTACGACTCGCGTTTAATGTATAAAACGTCATCAAGTTTAGACTCCATAACCAGTTTCTTCAGAATACTTTCAACAAATAGTTTATCGGACACTTTATCAGAATTCAAGCTCATTGAGACGAAATTCCAATATTTTGTTTTTTGATTCGACTTCCAACATTTTGGTTTTTAAACTCTTGTTCTCTTCCAGCAATGATTTAACTATTTTATTCATATCATACATCGAGTCCGACATATTATGTTGTTATGATTTTTCCATTTCTATACGAATCCAGCTTTCAGATCCTGTAAAATAACCATTATATCAGTTAGCGTATAGTTCGGCGTAGAATTAACATCCCCATCTGCACATATAACAATAAATTTCCTACAGTTATTTTTGCTCTTGGCGCATTTCCATGTTGCGGATAGAATTTTAATGGCTTGGAAAAGATCATTATTCATTACTCAAGTTCCCAAATGTTTCGTTAGAATAAAACAAAAATTTATTACTACATGGACCACAAGCCGTTCACTAAAACATTGTGGCAATTCAGATAATTTAGTCCAATTCAAAAGAAAGACTGGGAAGAGACTGGGTTCAAAACCGGCATTAATTACTTGTGGTAATTTGAAATTTATTTAAAATACTTTCTCCTTTTTATTTATTTTTTGCTGTTCGAATGTTCAAAAGACTAATTATTATTAACGTATTTCCCGTTAGAGCTTATCATGAAAAAAATATGATAGGTTACAAAGATATTGTTCATTTTTTTAATAGATACAAAATTAACAGGAATAACAGATGAAGTTCACCATAAAAAACAACAGTGGCAGTGTTTTAATTTAATTTATGAAACAACGAAAATGCAAAGTAGAATACAATTTCGTCGTATTACGCAATAACACATTATTTTTTGGCTGTTATTGCTAATTACTGCTTATTATGTATTTGTGTTAGTATGATAATATAAAATGCAAAAATAAATAAGGTCAAATTGAGTTCCAATTTCCAAGGCTATTAACATGGGAAGTAGGAAATGCTAGAAAGTAAAAATTCCCTAATATGCAAATTTATGTGTAATTAAATTTATACGTGCGCAAACTTTGTACTTCTACGGCAATTGACATATTATATACGTATGTATACGTACACATGTATGTATGTACTATAACAAAGTTGCCCATATCGTGGGAACAGTTAAATATTTTCTTCTTGTACCTACACTTTGTAATTAAAGCTGTTAGAATGCCCGAACCGCTTCTTTTTGGCGGTATATCTATCGAGATGTGCGAAACCCAATAGTTTTTGAAACTTAGTGTCGACACTGAATAAAGTTCGTTTATACACCTTTATGATTATTAATTTTCTTTTATTATTATGACAAACTCGACCTCCTAACCTGTATAAACGACTTAATATGTACACAATAAAATCACAAAAATTTATAATAAATACAAGTGTAATTTTGGCCATTTCTTTAGTTGAGAAATTTTTCATGAATAAAATAATTTTGGGTGTGTGGTTTAGATAAAATTAAAAATGTCAGAGATCAAAAAGTTTTACGCTGGTAAAAATGTTCTAATCACTGGTGCAACTGGTTTTATTGGAAAAGTGCTTGTGGAAAAAATATTGCGTGAATGTGAGGACATAAATTGTGTATATTTAATAATACGGCGCGGCAAACAAAATTTTGATCAGAGGTGTAAACAGTTTTTGAACCATTTGGTGAGTTTTTTTCTGTTAGTGCAAACACTATGTAGTAACATACAATATTAATGAAAATAATTTTAAAGTCATTTTATTGTGTTACACAAATAAATATTTACACCCATCTCGGTTCACCCCATAAGTATGTATATAATTTAAAATTCCTCAACATACAAATAAATTAGTAATTTTTAATTAAAACGTAATCTACCTGGCTGCCACCCGTTTTCTTTTTAACGGAAACGACAAAACCGCATGAATAATATATTAGCGAAATTAATTAAAATAAAAATCAATAATTATTTAATAGTTGTGGGAGCGAGAATTTATAATTTATTGCTGACAGTAATTGAAGTCAAATTATTGTGTTTGCTAATCGTTTTTGCGGCTTGATTATATTAAATTGTATTGTTTATTGGATTGCCCCAAATGTTAATTCCGATAACAGAATAATTTTTCGAATTCCAACGATCAAGAGGATTAGAATTGTTACTTCTTGATATAAGCTTAAATATAGTGTGCTATTTTAAAATGTTCATTCCAGTTACTCGGGAAGGAGCTAATTTAATTTAAAATCTTAATTAATGCTTATCCGGTATGTTTAATCCTCCTTTAAGCTTTTAAATGTCGGCGAATGTTGAACGGGAAGATATAAACATACCGAATTTATTTTGACGTTAGTGTTGTGTATCACATTTTGGTTCAGTTAACAGTCTATTTATTATTTTATTTTGTGCGGAGAATTAAAAAACTGATTGATTTTTTTAGGTGTATTTTATAATTTTAAGATTTGTTTTATTTTAAGTTATAATTTTTATTTGTTAATTTTAAACTCAATCAACATTTTCAATCAACGATTCTAATTGGCGTATTATCCAACACTCTACTCCAGGTCGCTGGTAGGTAGTTAGTATTTTCCTTTCGTAGTTTTTGATTTATTTATTTTTACAGCTGATTTACAACTTTTTTGGAGTTAGTATTGAACCCTTAAAAGTAGGTTATTTAGTTCACCAACTACAGTTAATGCAGAACTCCATTAAGAGTTTATTTTTAGAAGCGAATTTGAACTCTATTTTAGGGTTAAATAAATTTTATATAAGGGCGAAATAATGAACCCTTGAAAACAGTATATCGGGTTTACCCACTACAGTTAAAGCAGAAGTTTATCCGGAATTTATTTAAAATGATTTTAGGCGCGAAATTTGAACTCCGTTTTAGGGTTAAGTAAATTTCATTGTACCATATGTATACTTATTTCATTTGCCAGATAAAATCTTCATAAAATGGTGATTTGTTCAAAAGGAAAGCTATAAAAAAAGTATTATTTTAGTTCAATTTATAATTAATTATAAAATCAATACATTCATATACAAAAAACAACGGGCGAGTTCCCGCTCAACTCGCAAAAACATTAAGTGAAAACTTCTACTTATAAGTATCTAAAAAAAACCATTTCAAGCTTCTTCGATGGGCCTGAGAAACCAATGCAGATAGTCGGCTGTTGTTCTTCCTGTATTTAAATTACGTTACATTTTTGTCTATTTTGGACCACCGACATTAATTGTTAAATTAAAAATTGCAATTTATATTTGTTGCCAACGAGAAATACAAACGACTATATTTCATTATATCCATGCCTTGGTTAGCTTGAGCAAAGTACGGTTTTGTTAAGTTAATCATTTAAACCTGCCCTAAGCGCTTTAAAATTCACCATTACTCTACATGGCAATTTTGTTGAAGATTCCATATTTAGACTTTTGCGAATGGTCACGGCAAACCTAGTGAACAAAGCAAAGTGGCGTCGCTGATTTGATCTAAATGAAATAGGGCGATTCTATTAGACATAAGCGCTATTTTGACTGTAAAATCACAGCAGCTAGAAAGAGTATAGTAGTATGTCTCCATGTGCTTCCTTGCATCTTTAGAAAATCTCAATTGAATCTGTTTACTACTTAATAATTTTTGTTTCCTATTAACCCCGATAACTAAATTCGGCAACAGCACGAGCAATACTAAACGGTATATTTACCAATTTATGCTGGAAACAGATGTGCGGAATTTTTACCTGTAGTAACGCGAATTATAACTTGCAGTCATGGATTGAATGAAAAGAAACAACACTTTACTTTATAATTTCTTTTTTAGTTATAATAAATTTATTTGTTTTATAATTTTTAATCACTGCGTTGGTTGGAGGTTACAATAATTCTGATTTTAATTTTATATTATACAATGCAAGAAAGAAAGTAAGAAGAGAAGTATGTATATAATATACTTCTAAGAATTAGAGTAAAATGCATTGACAAAAATGCAAATGCAGATGTAATTATATTTATTGAAATAAATTTTAGTCAAAACAAAAACAAGAATTATTATTTATCAAGATATACAGAAAATAAGGTATAATATTGCGCATGCTGTTGCTATCCTTTTTCACAATTTGACGTCACGTGAAGACAAAAATGCTGATATTTATACGGAGTTTCGTGATATTTTTATTAATTTTTTAAATAAATGGAAAATAAATGATTTTTTTTTTTATTTTTGCCATTAATTATTTTTCGACTTTATGTTAAAATTAAACATTTCAATTTTGATTTTAGTTATATACTGCAATACTTTCGGAATTAAATCGCGAAAAGAGGCATGTTTTAATATTCGTGTCTAGAGCAGACTGTTTGAGCACATTGCATAACAAGTTTTGGAATTTATGAGTATAATTTTTTTTGTTAAATGCAGAGAACGATTTGATTTTAATTATTTAATTCAAAAATTTGGGAGTGTTCGATTTTAAATATACTAAATTTGAATAATTCCTATTGCAACAAAACTATCAATTGTACATACTTCTGATAAGAACACATATAGAACACTAAACAGTGAATGGGTGTTTTGATTTAGTTGTAGCGAAAACCATAAGATAATAAATGAAATAAGCCAGAGATTTAATTTTAATTTATAGTTTTATTTAATTTCCTTTTTATCAAATTTATATTTTCTATTAACTGGGCGATTAATAATTTGTGAACTGAATTTTTATTTAAAATATTTTTCCATTTATATTTAACGTTGAATATGGGCATAATATTTGAATATGTACGTGAATACCAATAATTTGAAGCCAAACGAAAATAGATGGCAAAAATTTGAGTACATAACGTAAAAAAATAAAAGTATTAATAATTGGTACATAAATGATCAAAAACATTTAATAATTTAATTGTTTTATGTTATGTATTCATAATTTTGTTTACCCTTTTTTCCATTTATCTTAGACATTATACACTCGAAAGAATTATTTCTCAAATATTTGGACCATCAAAAAAATATAAAGCATAAAAAGGGTCTCGGTAAACTATCATTATCAATTGTAAATACGGTTTGTTAAAAAAAATTACGATTATTCTTGATTTATTTAAAAAATTAATCAAAAAAACCGCCAAACTTCATATAAATGTCTGCTTTTTGTTTTCACGTGACGTGATGCGCAAAGAAAGACGAAAATGAGACACGGGAATATACTACCTCTTTTTTCTGTATACCTTGATTATTTATTATATTATGTTACGTTAAAATGAAATGCTGATTAACAATTATTAAGAACGTTATTATATGTATATGTTATTACATTAAAATGAAATGCTGATTATTAAGAATAAAATATTATTATGATATTATTATATTGAAGATAATATTGAGGTTGTTGTTGTTGTTGTAGGTTGCTGACTCGTCGTTGAAGACGGTGAGTCCACCGGACGTAACTCCTACCCTCTAAGAGATGGCCAAAATCTCCAGGATTTGTGGGCATCAGTAATTACATTTTTATTGTTTCCAGATCGCCTTCTGTTGATGAATATTACTAAAAAATACATAATTATGATTCCCCATGAAACGTATTGATGAGTTTCATTGCGTAATGTTTTATGATGGAATGTTTTAATTTCTTCATTATTCTGAATCACCCATTCCTTTAATTTGGTAATGTTGATAGGCTCGTATACTGTATCGATGATAATATCGTTATATGACTGAAGGATTGTAGTATCAATAAATGTACCCATTATTTCATTAGAGTACCGTTGATTATTTATGTCAATTGTGCAGTTGGAGAAATGAATTAATTTAATTCCTCCAATATTTTTCTGCTTTTGGTTGCATGTTGATGAGATTTCCGTTGGTTGTTTTGTGGAGATGAAGAGATATTGTGGAAGTATTTGACGTATTTCAACCATATGTAAGGTATTTGTTAAATTGCAGGCTGCTGGTTGATTGTAGATAATTTGTGTGATGCAATTATTTTTACTCTTGCCTATACTTTCTTGTTGACAATATAATATATCTTCTACTTGGTTACATGGCGTAATTATTTCCTGGTATATATTTATGTGATCGTTGGAAATGATATAATTGTAGGTGATAGGAATGGTATAGGATTGATTAATATTAATAGGTTGGATAAAATAATGAAATAACTTTTCGCTGTGTAGGTTTGGTATTTGAATAGATAAAATTATATTTGAATGATTGTAGTAGGCTTGTAACGATAATAGATCGTACAAGCTATTTTCGGATTTGATGAAAACGTCTTGTTTCAACAAGTGGTCATTTATATAGTGAAGTTCTTCATTGTTTAATATATGGCGAGATATTACTTGAAGTTTAGCTAAAACAATTATTTCTATTATATCTTCTAGATGTTTATTTAAATATTCAATATTGTATCGTATTTGATATAGATGTTGATCCAATTTCAAAATATTCATTAAATTTTGACTATGATTTCTATTTATTTCTAATTCCTGTTTTGTTATTCTTGTATGATTATTAATAAATTCCCTAATGTCATTAAATCTTTCTATCATTTTAATATTAATGTTAGTCTGGTCGTTAATTTTTTGTCGCAGTTTGTCGTCGTTATTGTTGAGTTCTTCTATAGCTTTACTAATTTGTATATAATCGTCATTGTCCATATTTCCAGTTATACTCTTAATTATAGATCCTAGTCCGTTGACTAAGCCTCTTTTAGTTTTATATTTTGGTTTTAAGGATTTTAACATGGCTTCGAGTTCGTCTAGTTGTGTTATTAACAAGGTTATTTTACGATCGTATAATGTACTTAGTTCGCTATTGTTTCTGACTGTTTCCTGTATGGAAAAAAGATTGTCGTCTATCTCTAGTATATTTTGATCATAGTCATTCAAATCGATTATATGCAAAAGTCGATTTGTTCCTGTGATAATTCTAGCTTTTCCTAATTTTATCGGAATTAACCCCTTGTTGTCATCATAGTTAATAATTTCCATTGATTGTGTATTAACATCCTGGCACCTGTAAGAGTTTTTTGATTTTAGCTTTATGAACTTTTCGTTTGTTAGTCTGTACTGTGATTTTGTTATCCTTTAGGACTATATGTTTTTGGAATCTGGGATCTAATTTATTCCTTCTATTATTCTTTTCGTACACTACTTCATTTACATTGAACGTATGTGGGTTTTTCCTAGTTTTGTTGAGATTTTCAATAAGTTTTTCTTTGTCATATTTGTTACGCATGTGTACTAATTCTCGTATTTTGTCAAAAAATTTTTGGTGCTGTATTAGGTAGTCGTGTAGATTTCTCGGATTTTCCCTATGAGGAAATACTTCCTGCCTTTGATAATGCCCGTTTTTTAATTCGAACGGAGTCTTTTGAATGCTAGAGTGTATTGAATTGTTGTATGTTATAATAGAATCGGACATTAACTCATCAGGACTATGTTCGGGGTTTTTTGCTTTTAATACGCGATAGATTTCGATGAGGGTTGAATGGAACCTTTCAACTGGTGAGTTACCCGTTGATGATTTGGGAGATGTCAGGTGCAGTTGTATTTTGTATAGACTGCAAAATTGTTTAAAGACAATAGAAGTGAATTCGGTTCCTCTATCTGTGATTAATTTAGTAGGGATGCCGTGAATGGCAAAGAAGTCTTTCATGAGTTTACAAACTTCTACTCCTTCTGAGATTTGAAGTGGGATCGCTGATCCAAATTTTGTGAATTTATCAATAATTGTTAAATACTTTCTTTTATTTATGGCAAAAATGTCTATATGGATAATTTCCATAGGTTTACTAGGAGTTTCTGTTAGTTCTAATTTAATTGGTCTTTCGTTCCGATTGTATTTGAGAGTTTGACAAATCTCACATTTATTTATAATACTATTTATCAAGACTTTTAATTTCGGGAAATAGTATTTCCGTTTAATTCTTTGGATATTTTCTAGAATACCACGATGATTACTTTCTGTGTGTTGTTCTAGTATAAGGTTCTTTTGCTGTTCTTCATCCACTATATCTATGGCTACGTATTTACTACGGACTATTCTATAATTTGCTTGATCGAAATGGTTTTTTATGATTGAATTTAGAAGTCTGAAACTGTCTTGTTCACAAACTATTCCTGTTACTTTGTTCGGAACTACGTAATCTTTGATTATTTGTGTTAGTATTTGTTCATTGAAGTGATGACTTCTGATAGTAAATCTTTTTTTTTCTTAAAGAGGATTTTAAAATCTACTTTAAAATTTTCTTTTATTGATTGATCTGGTTGAAAAATAATTTGGGTATTAAATTCATTTAATACGGTTTCTGTAGTGGGAATGGTGTCTTTTCTATACTCAGCTAAGGGAATGTTCATTCCTTCTGACCATTCAGAATTTGAGCTGCCACTATGAATATTGACTTCCATTAATTCAATATTTTCCGGCATCATACGGGATAAGGCATCGGCATTAGTATTGCGGGTTCCTTTTTTATATACGATTTCGTATTCGAATTCTTCCAATTGCAATCTCCAACGAACTAGTTTGGAGTTTGGATTTTTTAATGACATGGTTAGTGAGTGGCTTATGGTCAGTTACAATTTGAAATTTCCTACCGTAAAGGTATGGACGAAAGTATTTCACGGACCATATTATTGCTAATAACTCCTTCTCGATTGTGGAGTATTTCTGCTCTGTTTGTGTTAGCGTTCGGCTGGCATAGCATATAGGTAAATCTTGTCCTATTGTGCCCTGTGAAAGTACAGATCCTATTGCAACGTTACTTGCGTCTGTGGTTAGCACGAATGGTCGGCTAAAATCTGGATACTGCAATATTGGATTGTAACATAATAATTTTTTGCATTCTTCGAAACAAGTAATATATCTTTTATCAAGAATAATATTTCTGTCTTTTCGAAGACCCTCAGTCAGTGGTTTGGTTAAGTTAGCGAAGTTTTTGATGAACTTTCGGTAATAACCTAACAACCCGAGGAAGGATTTTATTTGTTTTTCTGTCTTTGGGACAGGAAACTTTTTAATTGCCTCAATCTTTTCCGAAATGGGTTTGACTCCTTCTGCGGTTACTAAATGGCCTAGGAATGCTACTTCACGGTGGAGGAACTCTGATTTATCCAACTGGACTTTCAAGTTGGCTTGCCCTAACTTTGTAAATACTTGATTTAAACTGTCTAAGTGTCCTTTTAGCGACGTTGAAAAAAGAAAAAACTATAATGTCATCCATGTAACAAAGACATAGTTTACCTTGTAGGTCTTTGAGGACATTATCCATCACACGTTGAAATGCGGATGGCGCGTTTTTTAGTCCGAAAGGCATACGAATATATTCGTAGTGCCCATGGTCTACAGAAAATGCCGTCTTTGGTATATCTGTAGGGTTGACTTCGATCTGGTGAAATCCAGAGGCTAAGTCTAACGTCGAGAAATACATACATCTACCCAATTTGTCCAATATTTCCGTGATATTGGGCAAAGGGTACTTGTCGTCTATAGTTTGCTCGTTTAGCTTCCTATAGTCGACTACTAATCTCCATTTGTATTTCCCGCTGGCATCTGCCTTTTTCGGTACTATCCATATGGGTGCACTCCAGGGTGAATAACTCTGCCGAATTATTCCATCTTCGAGCATTTTTTTGATTTGGGAATTCACTTCTTTTTTGTGTATGTAGGGGTACCTATAACTTTTACTGAAAATGGGTTTCTCTTTGATGAGATTGATCTCGTGTTTAACTTGGTTTGTGAATGTAAGGGGTTGGTCTTCTTTTAAGAATATGCTTTCGTGTTTTCTACAAAGTTTAAGGATTGCTTGAGATTCTTCACTATTTAAATGGTCAATTCGAATGAGATTTGATATATCTTGACTGCCTTTTGTGTCAAGTGATGTAACAGAAGCGTAATTTATTTCTGTTTTATAATCTGATAATGGTTCAACTTTTATAGGTTGTTCAAAAATAAAGGTTTTTTCTTGATTTGAAAGATTGATTACTTCCATTGGAGCATGCCAGTTATCTGCATTATATATTCCTTCCGGTATCACTAATTGATCATCTATTTGTATAGGTTTTATGTAAAAGTTTCCATTTAAGAAATCTACTGGAACTTTAACTATTAATTTATCTCGTGCAGAGATTTTATATATCGGAGACATGAAATTGGGTTTAAATAACAAGGGTATTTTAACTTTGTCGGTTTCAAGAGTAGAATTCTTGAAATCAAGACGAATGTTGAGTTTTTGTATTAACTCGAGACCGATGAGTCCATCAAAGTAATTGTGGAATCGAAAGGAAAGAAATTCTAGAGGTTCTTTTGTTTTAAACTCTTGGAGTCCAAGTATTGTTACTTGGTCTTCTACTTCGTGTGTATGGAAAACAGTTGTTATTTTTATGGGTTTTATTTTGGTTATCCGTGAAGGATGGATATGCTGTGGATCGATAAACGATTTGTTGGCGCCTGTATCTATTAACAATTTTAATGTGGTTTTTGGATTAAGTTTTACATGTATGTACGGTAATAATCCAGTTTGAAATGAATTTATATTTATGTACCCGATGGTTCTATCGAGGCGGGTATGAGAAAATCCGTATCATCAATCTCGTTTATTTCAAGTGAGTGCGATTCGTATTCGTACTCCGTATCTAAATTTGGAAAATAGTTCTGATCTTGAGGAGTTTCTTCCTGTAAGCCGGAATCCGTGTGGACTATTTCTGGATTTTCTAAGTTAAATAATTCCTGAGATGTGAATTTCGGTGTAGCTGTTGGTTGAAATACTTGGCTTGGTTGATATCCCTGATTTGGTTTATAATTATTATTATAATTGTTACCTTGGTTTGCCGTATGTTGTTTATATTTATTGCTAATGGATGTGGTATCCATAGGCTCAGGTTTCGGTTGAGGCTTTGGCGGAAGTAAGGCAGGTGGTTTGTTATATTGGAAGTTATTTCTAAATTGGGTACTAAAATTATTTTTAAATGGCTTGTGATTATAATATTCGTTATGTGGGGTTTGTTCGTATGATTTGTGTGGTAATGAAACATTCAACTTGGGTTGGAATGGCTGATTATACAACCTTTGAAAATGGTAATTTGGTTGTGGAATATTATATACTATTTTCCGTTGAGAATTTTGAGGAATGTAAGTGGGTTTGTTTTTAATATAGTGCATATTTTGCTCAGTGATGCATAGTGAAAATGCATCCGCTATATTTTTAGGATCCCTAGCTCTTATCATCGAACCCATAGGTTCCTTGATGCCTACCAACAAGATCGCTAAACACATTTCTTTATATAAGGTGTCTTTAATAGCTCTTGCTGTGAGATTATTTTCATTTAACTTTAGGTTATTAATCATTGTGCTTTGAATATCAATTATTTTGGAAAAATACCTCTCAATGGTATCATTTCCTTGATGAAGTGTATGTAAATCTCTAATGAGACTTACCTCATTTCTTTTATCCGCATAATGCGCGGTTAAATTTTCTTTAATGGAATTCCATTCTAAAGGGGTTCCATACATATTGAGGATTTCATCTGCCTCATTTATTATTTTATTACGAATAGCTCGTAAAAATGTTGTTGGGATTTTACCCTTACCTAATACTGACTCGCATTGTTCTACTATTTCATTGACATTATCGATGAACTCGTGCAGAGTGTGTTTTGATCCCTCAAATTTAGGCAAATCCCTAATGGAATCTGGTAGCTTAAGGCAATTAATTAAACTATTTATGTTTTCTATTGACATTTTGTCAGAATGATTTATCTTAAAAATTTCTTGAACTGTATTTTTTTCTATTGAATCAATATCTTCGTTATTTATTTTTATTTTTTCTATTAAGTTAACTAATTCATCCATAAACCGTGGATCAACTAATTTATTTTATATTTTTCACTTTTCTAACACAATTATTTTAAAAAAACTTCATTCAATATTCACTTTTCTTATTTTTATTAAAACTATATTATTCCGTAAACCGCGGAATCTATTCTAATATCTTCACTAAGATATGTTCTTGTTTAACAAGACAGTCCTCATATGCCGTGAGGTTGAGAATTAAAGGTAAGGATTTTATGTTTTATTCGATGGATTTGATTATAAAATGCCACTTACCACGTAACCAGTATGATTATTACTAATTTGTAATTATTAATTAGTTTCAGCATGTTCTTAAGTAAAAAAAAAATTCGAAGCACTTTATACCGGTAAACCGCCGGTATTTAACTTTTACGTTAACACTTTGATTTTATTTCACTTTAGAAAACACTGACTATCTTTGGATTTTAGAAAAAATCCTCTAACGGCTGCGCCAATTATAACTTGCATAACCGCAGCCTTAGGCTGCGGCCAGAGTGTGCGCGATAAGCGAGGCGAGGCGAGAAGCGAGGCGATTTCATGCGAGGCTGAAGCGAGTGATGTCCAAAGTGGATGCGATAGAAGCGATTTTTAAAGTTGAATAAAAGTTTTTTTTTATGAAAATATTTTGAATTTCTGTGCCTTGTATTTGTATTTTAATTATCATTCTTTGTCGATCTTTAATAAAAACATCGATATAGAAAGATTTTTTTTAATTTATAAAATATTAACTTCAAATATTTATTAATTTTTCATTTAATTATCTATTACAAACAATTAATAACATTATTGTTATTAATATTTATTATTATTAGTAAAACTTCTCTAAAAATTTCAAAATAATAAAAAAAAATTAATCCACACTTATTTAACACTATGCAAAATGTATATAATCTCGCGCGAGAACGAGCGACAAAACTCAACATGTTCAGTTTTATCGCTTCTAGCTTTGAAACTCGCATTCACTCGCATCTCGCATCGCTTTAACTACGGACAGTTCTATTTAAATATATGTGTGCAGTTTTGTCGCAAGTGGTCGCTTCTCGCATCGCTTCTCGCCTCGCATCGCTTATCGCGCGCACTCTGGCCGCAGCAGGCTGCGGCCAGAGTGCGCGCGACAAGCGAGGCGAGGCGAGAAGCGATGCGATTTCTCGCGAGGCGTGAAGCGAGTGCTGTCCAAAGTGGATGCGATAGAAGCGATTTTTAAAGTTGAATAAACGTTTTTTTTTATGAAAATATTTTGAATTTCTGTGCCTTTCATTTGTATTTTAATTATTCTTACTATGTAGATGTTTAATAAGTAGATTTTAAACATCGATATAGAAAGATTTTTTTTTTTAATTTGTAAAACATTAATTTCAAATTTATTAATTTTTCATTTAATTATCTATCACAATTATAATATTATTGTTATTAATATTTATTATTATTACTAAAAGTTCTCTAAAAATTTCAAAATAATAAATAAAAAAAAAATAATGAACACATTTATATTAATACTATGCAAAATGTATATAATCTCGCGCGAGAACAAGCGACAAAACTCAACATGTTCAGTTTTATCGCTTCTCGCTTTGAAACTCGCATTCACTCGCATCTCGCATCGCTTTAACTGCGGACAGTTCTATTTAAATATATGTGTGCAGTTTTGTCGCAAGTGCTCGTTTATCGCATCGCTTCTCGCTTCGCATCGCTTATCGCGCGCACTCTGGCCGCAGCCTAAAGAGTAAAATGCATTGACAAAAATGCAAATGCAGATGTAATTATATTTATTGAAATAAATTTTAGTCAAAACAAAAACAAGAATTATTATTTATTATATTATGTTACGTTAAAATGAAATGCTGATTAACAATTATTAAGAACGTTATTATATGTATATGTTATTACATTAAAATGAAATGCTGATTATTAAGAATAAAATATTATTATGATATTATTATATTGAAGATAATATTGAGGTTGTTGTTGTTGTTGTAGGTTGCTGACTCGTCGTTGAAGACGGTGAGTCCACCGGACGTAACTCGCGCGCCTTTTCGCACCCAAAACACATGTGCCGCATAAAACTGCGTTTTTTTGACGTTTATTTTACACATATTCAATTTTAATAAATAATTTTTCTTAATAAATTTTAACGTATTTTGTTAGAAACGAATTAATTTGTATCTTCCATTTTGGCAATTGTCAGCAAACGTTTGTTTTCAGTCAACAAACACAAAAAATTTCCCTGAAAAAATGAAAATGTAGAAAAATCGTACTAGAGTTGTTTTCTTTTGTTTTCTAATTTCGACGCAACGTAAATTCCGCACGTCTGTTTCTAACATATTGTATACTAAAGATACATGTTAAACCGAAAGTGATCTGACTGAAAACGTCTGAGTTAAATTCAACATGTAAACGGTGACTTGGCTGAAAGTTATCTGAAAGTAGTCTGAGTTCGGTCAACTCAAATTTGGTTGGTTGAGTCAGTTTGTATATTGAGTTAAACATGTAAACTTTAATTTAGTTGAACTGACAGATTTTTTCATACTGTTAAGAGGCAAAAGGTTTTATACATTTTTGAAGTGATTTTTAAATTATTTAAAATAATTTTTTTAATAATTTAAATGCAATTTTAGAACAAATTGACATTTAAAATTGCAATTCAGATCAAATAAAAAATCTCATGTAGCTGTCTCATGTCTTCAGTCATAACTCAGTCAATCACTTTTGGGTTTAACATGTATCTTTAGTAATGGTGGAAACAGACTTAGAAGAAAACAAATCTAGTACGATTTTTCTACATTTTCATTTTTTTAGGGCAATGTTTTGTGTTTGTTGACTGAAAACAAACGTTTGATGATAATTGCCAAAATGGAGGATACAAATTATTTTGTTTGTGATAAAATTTTTACGATTTTCCTGATATTGATGTCGCGTAGGTTTAGTGGTATAAATCAAATTTGACGTTTATTGGAGTATACAGTTTTAGTATAAAATGAATGATAGGTAAATTTTTTTTATTAAAATTAAATTATTATTTATTTGAATTTGTTTAAATTAACGTTTAACGACTAAATCAAACAACAAATTAATTTTATAGCACTAATGTTAGTTCCCATAGATGGCAACCCTTTCGCGGAAAATCGTCAATAGGATACAATTTATTTGGAAAAATTGTATATTAAAGTTAAATAAGTGCATAATATAAACACGAGGGGCTCAGAACCATAGTGGCCTATCCCATATTTTTAAACATTTAACCTTTAATCGGCCATAAATGTTCTTTTAAATAGAATCTAATTATACTGACCTCCAATTCCAAAAACAGTTATATTCAGGTTGCTTATTTTAATATTTATTTTATAATAAATTACCATTTCATTCGCCGCCCCGGTGGCACAGTTGTTAGCATGCTTGCTTTAAGCTCCGGAGGTCCCGGGTTCGATTCCCGGCGGGTGATGAAAAAATAACGGCTGGTTAATGTAAGGATCAATGAACTAATCACTCATTATCCGTTGTAAAAATGATTTCGAAACTTCACTATGAAGCGGCCAAATCCCTCTATGGGATGTAGCGCCAGCGAAAAAAAAAAAAATTACCATTTGAATGAACATTTATGACCTATTAAATGAAAAAATGTTGAAATTTTGAATGTCGGTTAGGCCCCTATGGTTCTGAGCCCCTCATATAGTACTACCATCATGCGAAAAAAATGTTTCACCGGTGAAGTTCCAGACGGCGCATCGATCGCTAGTAAACACTTAGGATAAAACGTTAGTAGTCGCCTAAATATAAGCGAGATCAACCAATTAATACAAGAAACAAAACCAAACAATAATACTCTAACCCATTTCATATTATTGAAATGCTGTGTATCAACAATTCAAAACCAACATAAATGTTTATAGACGTTTTTGTTGGTTTTGTGTGAATCCATCACTGACCTATTCCAAATACACCAATACTACTAATTTAGCTTAGCGAAACAATAGTCAATCGCTATTTTTTTCGTACTTTCTAAAATAAAAATAAAATACACAAAACCGCAATACGCATTACGTATAGTAAAATTTAAATACAATCATATTGAAGGATGGATAAAACAATAATGTATTGTCAATGTCATTAGGTCATTACCGATTTTGAAGATTATTTTTGATACAATGCGTTAGTAGCTGGATGAGAAAAATTTAAAATACCATTTAGTTTAGGTGCTATATAAAATCATTTTTTATATTTTCTTTTTATTTAATTCAATTATAAATAAAGTCATATTCGTTCAGCGGTTCGCTCGGTTTAATAACCTAATTGGGGATTGACATGTCTCTGATTTTTGATTGTCCCTTAGGTCCAAATATAGAAAGTTTAAATATCCATACGTTTATCCATTTAACCTTCGTGTCAACACGAGAATAAAACCACTTTTACCAACACGTTCAACTCCTGGTGTATATGAAGTTAATCAAGAATTTTTCATCAAAGACGGATAAACATTAAATATAGAAACGATATCATAATAAAAATTTCATTTAGGAGTGGGATTCTAAAATTAGTTTTAGATTAAATTTTTGAATATATGGCCTATTAACAAGGAACTTGACCGTTTTTTAACCGATTAAGTTGAAATGGGGTTCTAAAATGATTTTTAAAATGAAGTTCTGAAATAAGGCCAATTAGGAAGGACTTAGTTGTTTCTTTACCGATTTTATTGTATTTATCGAATTTCATCATAACCGGCTTAGAAATAACCGAGTTTCTTCATAATTTGCCATGTTCCAGAACTTTTTCTAAATATCATTTGTAGTCCTATTTACATGGTACAAATCAGGTTTTATCATAATCGGTCAAGAAAGCACCAAGTTCCTTCGTAAATGGAATACTGCAGAACTTCACCTACAACTCATTTTAGAATTCCATTTCCGTCGTGCATGCCGAATTTCATCATAATCAGTAAAGAAACGGCTAGGTTCCTTCCTGATTGGTTATATTCCAGATTTTCATATAAAACTCGGTATTGATGATACTTTTGAAAATATTTGGATCCGTTTGAAAACGGAAGATGGTAAATGTTTAATTATATGTTTCGTATATTTTCCCTCGAATTCTACTGGATTCGATCATTATGAAAAATTTTGTAATCGAATTTCTGACATGATGTTTATTGTTTCTCCTCATGACCATCAATTTATTATATTGGGTGACTTCAACCTCCCTAGGTGTCCCTTGGAATGTAAATTCTAATAATGTTTCACCAAAACTTTCTTTTGGACAAAGTGCGAATCTCTTGTTGGAGACAGCAATGCTCACAGGACTTAGTCAGCACAATTTTATCAGAAATGCTAGTAATAGAATTCTTGACCAGTGCTTCCTAATCTTGGTCGTAAAGCTAAAAATGTACCACCCGCCGTTAAATGTTAGAGTTGAACATAAATTATTAAGCCACTTACCGTACCAAACATTAACTGTGCCCAATCTAAAAAAACTTGACTATACATTAATCAGAAGGGAGCTCGAAACATAATTGGAATAACGTTTTTTTAAATTGTAGGGTTGGTAACGGTGTTGATAAATTTTATGAAATTCTCTACAGTTTCATAATGCCTAATAATCGTACTAAAGCTAATTCTAAATTTCCTTCGTGGTATTCTTGTAAACTGACTAAATTAATTTATTTAAAGGGTAAATATCATAGTCCTTATCGTAAATATAAATTGGCTAATGACTATGCTATTTTTTACAATCTTAGAAAGTGCGTTAAAATCGTGAAGTTACTTTGGCATACTCCCAATCACTTACTACTAAGTCGCTCTATCCCTCGTGTATGAAACTGGGGATGTTGAAGGAACTGAGTCGTATCAAATAAGCAATTTGTTTGCTCATTTGTTTGATCACTTTGAATCAGTGCATGTCGAAGAATCAGATCATAAGATATTTGAAGCTAATCGCACCAATTCCGTTAAAAATCATTTTGTGGATTTAATCTCTCAATATGATGTTCTTAGTGTTCTGTCGTCAATTGACATTAAAAAGGGTGCCGGCCCTGATAACTTAACGAACTATTTCATTTTTCGCTTAAAGACACAACTAATCAGACCGTTAACCCTCATATTTAACTTATCGATGAATTATCGACCTATTTCTATTTTAAATAATTTTAGCAAAATTTTCGAAAAACTGGTCTACAAAATCATTTTCAACGAGGTTAAAAGCTCAATTAACCCTTCACAGCATGAGTTTTTTTTCCGAAACGTTCTACCACGACAAACTTGATGGATTTTTCAAGTTTAGTTTTTAATCTTGTTGATAGAGGTGATCAAGTTGATTGTGTTTACACTGACTTCGAAAAGGCTTTTGATACGGTTTCGCACAGTATTCTATTAAAAAAATGTTGCAATATTATAGGTCCTTCTGTACAAATTCTCAATTGGTTAGAATCATATCTTTTTGCGCGATTACAACAGGTGAAATTTAATGGATTTTTATCTAAAACTATTGTGGCCAAATCTGGAGAACCGCACGGTTCTACTCTGGGTCCACTTTTGTTTCTTATATTTATTAATGACCTTCCAAACATCTTATGCTGATGATTTGAAAATATATACAAATATTCATAATTCTAATGATTGTAATCGGCTTCAAGAAGATTTGGATAAACTTTTAATTTGGTCCTTAGTAAATAAACTTAAACTTAATATAAACAAGTGTGTTGTGTTATCTTATACTAAGAAAATAAATCAAATTATGTTTTCATATAAGCTTGAGGAGCAGATTTTGAATAGAGTTAGTGAGATTACTGATTTGGGCATACTATTGATCCTAAACTAAAATTTGATAATCAATATCATATTAATGCTGCTTGTTCTAAATACGCTTAAAATGCTCGGGTTTATTTTTCGTCGAGGGGGAGAGTTTCGGGGCCCTGCTGTCTTTATTATTTTATTTAAAAGTTTATGCCGCAGCTATCGGGAATATACGGCTGTCATATATGGAATTCGTATTATGAGGTTTATAAGGCGCAAATTGAGAGAGTGTAATATAAATTCACCATCTTCTTAATGTATAAATTTGTTCCATTTAGTAATTGCATTAATTATGCAGATAGAATTAAGATTTTTGATTTATAGTCACACGAAACCAGAAGAGTTTTGCTTGACGAGTTATTCCGCTATAAGTTGGTGAATAGTTTGTGTTAAGCTTCATCACTGTCATGCCTAAATTTCAATCACCCCTGCATAACTTTTGACAGAATGCAAATATGGCTGATATGACTTTTGTCGTACTTGTATTTTAACAGTACGCAGTTTTCTAGCTAATATCGAAGTGAATGGACTAGCTTGTTCATTTGCTGTGATTAAATTAACAAAAAAGTCCGTAACAATCAACGCAATTGTAATTTTCCAATGTTTTAAAAGTGCCATAAATCAAAGTGATAATCTCAAAGAGGTGAGTGTTATCGATATGTTTGCAGTATTTTCGTTGTGGTTTGGGATGCCACATCGATTTATATCAAAATCATGACGGTGTCGTTGTGGCCACCTTAATCTAACCGTAGGCACCCTCTTTTTTCATTTAAAGCGTCCGTCTCCCCCCCCCCCCCCCCAAAGAAGAGTAAAAAAAGAAGGAAACCCGTCGGCCAAACGCTTTAAAAATAAAGAACCCTCCAACTCCATCATCTGATGATGATATCGACTTTGCATCATCTGTTTGAAGCTTCTGCCATCGAAGTTGACTGAAGTTGAATAATTTTTTAAAAAGTTTTTTTTGTTATGTTTGCCACTGAAGGCCTTTAAAATTAATAAACCGAGAAATTCTTTCAAATTAGGTGCGTTTTCTTTCAAATATTGGTAATACAATTTTTCTAGTTAACGGAATCAATGTAGTTACTTTAGCAAACAGTTAGGTAATGCCTCTAGCTTTCCATTGATATTCATATCTCCGCATAATATGGACTCAAAGGAAAATTATGGGTCAAAAGCAAAACTGTGCCCACAACCGGAGACTCTCCCTTACTAATTTAATTATATTGAGGCGACACGTAACTGGACTTGTTCTGTGTGTTGCCCTGTCATGGAATGAATAAAATACAAAAAAAAATAAAAAAATAAAATAAACTCATCTAAGAATCATATTTCCATCATGCATCCTGAATTTCATCATAATCGGTTAAAAAATCAGCAAGTTCATTCCTAATTGGCAATTTTCCAGAACTTAATGTACAAATATTATCGGAATTCCATTCCCGTCGTACATGCTGAATTTCATCATAAAAGGTTAAGAATCGGTCAAGTTCCCCCCTAATTGGCCATACTCCAGAACTTCAATTAAAACTCATCTTAGAATCCCATTTCCGTCTTGTATGCCGAATTTCAGCATAGCCCGTTAAGAAATGTTCATGTTCCTTCCTAAGAGGCCATTTTCAAGAACTGTATGCAAGAATCCCTTTTCCATTGTGCAGGCTGAATTTGATCATAACCGGTTAAGGAACGGTTAAGTCCCTTAATAATTGGCTATACTCCAGAAATCATCTAAAACCCATTTCCATCTTGCATTTTAAATTTCATCATAATTGGGTAAGTAATAACCAAGTTCATTTCTAATCGGCCAGAATATGACTTGAAAATACTACTGAGGGATAAACTTGTGTACGGGATATTAAAAATTTCTACATTCAAATATAAGGGCAACGGAAATCAGAGACAGGACAATCCTCAATTAGGCTGTTAAACCGAGGTTTTACTAGTTAAACGAGAATCAGGGTGTCCGGGCTTGGGATGCTAATCCGTTAAGGGGTGATTCCTTGGTTCATCCTGAGAAAAAAATCGTACGATGTGGGGGGGGGGAGTGGGGTCAATTTTTTATATTCTTTGAGATACCGGGTGTGCAGAAACGAGGAAAAGTAAGTTCTTAACAAACAGAATTAAACTTGATGAAAAAATATTTGTGATTCATATTGCTGATGATGCGTATATCTATTTGGAATCCCGAAAAATTTTAAAATATTTTTGAAATTTAATCATTTATATTTTGTAGATTGATTTAAGTTCTCAACGAATAAATTCGTATTAATCTGCGAAAACGCGAAAACGCGTGTTTCGTTATAGGGATTGTGAAGAAGGAGTTTTTTCACAAATAAATGTAAACGAGCATAATTTTTTTTTTTGGTTATATCAAGGGGTGGTGTTTATATTAAGGGGGCACCTCCTCCAGACAACTGGTTTTTCAATAATTTTTTACAAAAAATTGGGAGCATTTATTGCAATGAAACAAATTACATAATAATATTGATGTTCAAATGACTACAAATAATTTTTTCTATGAGTGAAAAAAACAAAGCAGCGGCGCTAGAGGTGCTCGAACTTGACTCCTAGAGTTTGCGCCGTGGAACGCCCACGTCCTTGTAGTTAACTAAAATCAACGAAACAAATTTTTTTCATTAAAGCGCTTTGCCCATAGGAAAACGATAAACATAAAAAACGAAAAATTTGACAATTTTTAGCCTCTTTTCGTTTTCCCTTGCCCATTACTAAACCGAAAAGTTATTTTCGTTTGAATTTCCACAGTATCAAGACTTGAATGCTTGTATCTGTGAGTTAATTTTTTTTAATTTGATTAAAAAGAAAACGGAATTCTCAGAATAATATTAAAAAAGAAAAGAAAATGCTTTTTTGTTTAGTCTATGAAGAGGGTATTTCATTCATTTTTTTTAGCCGACATTATAAAATTATAACAGAAAAACAGCACGAAAAATATTTCGTGTACTTTTTCTGACGAAAAATTGAAAAACTATTATAAATTTTCTGACAGAAAAAATTGAAATTTAATTTTCTGGGAATGTTAAATATTTTTTAATTATTTTCTAAATTAAAATATTTTTGTTTTGTGTTTATGGACAAGTTTGAGAGCCTTTATCTTTTGAAATTCTAAGTGCATCATTGTTGGTCAAATGAAAATATATTTTTGGATTTGCCGATTCTCTTAATCGAACGACAAATAATCGAGAAACAAATATATTTTAAATCCATTAGATTCGAAGAATTTACGATATCAAGTGGTGCACTCAAACGAGTACGGCGGGCAGAAATGGGTTAAAAATACTATTTATTTGATTCGTTGGTTTTTTAAAGTGAACTTTGAAATCTATAAAATGTAAATTGAAAAATATGGATTAACATTAATAAATATAAATTAGAAATAGAAAAATATAATTATAAAATTGACTTTTAACTAAAATTGAAAAATAGAAAACCAAAATTGAAAAATGTAATATAGATTTTGAAAAGTATAATTTTGGTCCAGAAAAGTATAATTTCAAAGTGGAAATGTATCAAATGAACCCTGAAATGCTATAACATATTTTTAGTAACGTTCATGACAAAAAAAAAAATAAAATAGCAAAAAAGATTAATAGAAAAAATGCAAAAATCAAATCTGCTCACGCCGAGATTTAAAAAAAAAGAAATATGACTAAGTCATATTTTAAATTTTTTTTTAATTCGTTATTTTACTTTAAAAAGCATGAAACTTGAAAACATTGAAATGTGAGATTTAAATGCAAATAACTCATATGTATGTATTTCCGAAGCGTTCTTACTTCCTAGATACACGCTAGGAACGCTTTGGTGTTTCGATGAACCAATTTTTTTTGTTTCTTCCATAAGTAAAATATTATACTTGAATGTGCAGAGTCTGCGGAACAAGTTGTATGACGTGGAATTTATGGTTAATGCTATGCCGTGCGGTGTCGATATTTTGGTGTTAACTGAAATTTGGTTCGTTGAAGAAGAAAATAAATTTTTTAATATGAAAGGTTTTAGATCATTTTATAGTAATAGGTTAGGTGGATATGGCGGTACTGCACTATACGTTCGAAATCACATTCCAGCGGCTAAATTGTTCAGTGATGATTTTGATTATTGTCAGGTCTTGGGGATAAAACTTATAAATAGGAATATAAATATTATTTCCATTTATAGGTCTCCGAAAAATAATTTACACACTTTTTTTGAATCATTTGAAAGTTACTTGAAAAGTTATTCGAGAAACATAATCATAGGTGATTTCAATATTAACCTGTTGGATTTGGATGGCACCGATACTTTGAATTATATGGAACTTGTACAGGTCTTAGGTTATGTTATTGTTAATAAATTTGATAAGAATGAAGTATGCAACAAGAACACGTAATGGTATTGAAGTATGCAACAAGAACACGTAATGGTATCAGTACAATCATTGATCATGTAATAACTGATTTGGTACAATTACCTATTAGCATGGATGTTTCATTTTTCCATTTATCTGACCACAAATCATTGTTTCTTCAAATTAAGAAAATGAATAAAATGGAAAATCCAATTTCTTCCACATTCAATTTTGTTTGCTACGACAATATTTTTTCGGATGCTCATTGGAAAGACGTTTTAAATGCAAATAATAGAAATAATTTTGTCACTGCATTAAGGGGAATCGTGTTGCGGAGTACAAAGGAAGTTAAAAAAAAAACAAAGTGGCTATGTCCCATGTAACACAACTAAAATTAAAATGCTAATAAAGGAACGTGATCGATTCTGTCGATATAAAACTGAATATCCATATGACACATATATTATTAATCGACATAAACACCTTAGTAAAACTGTTGCAAAGCTTATAAAATATAACAAAAGAATTAGCCATCAAGTCTAAATTGAAAAATCTATAGATAAACCAAAAGAATTATGGTGTGAGCTTAGGTTAGGTTAGGTTTGGGTGGCGGTCCACCAGGACCAGGCATAGACACAAAAAGGTCCGTAGCCATACCACAAATTAAAAATTTTTCCTCCAACTCATTGAAACCACTTTGAGCTTGCTATGAAGCGCTGGATACTCCTGACGTCCTTCTCGCTGAGCTCCGCCAGGTCGTTGAAAAGGTGTGCCCCTAGAAAATTCAGTCTGTTTCGTGCCAGACGAGGACAGGTGCAAAGAAGATGAAGTACTGTCTCTTCCTCCTCTTCGTCCTCGCAACTACGACAGTAGTCATGTGAGAAGAAACCAAGTCTACTTGCATGTCTGCCTATGAGACAGTGCCCCGTAATCACTCCAACAACCACACTGATCTGACTCCGCTGAAGTGAGATCAGCTGTTTGGATCTCGCCAAGTTCAACTTTGGCCAGATTTGCCGAGTTATTACGCATGAGGTACTATTTGACCATCTGTCATTCGTCAACTTACTGGCTTCCTCCTGAAGCAGCAGTTTACATACCGCAAGAGGAATTTCAATATCCTTTTTGCTGTTTGAAATGTGGTCCGTTGTACCACGTCGAGCCAGTTCATCGGCTTTCATGTTCCCCGTACTAACGAAATGTCCTGGCACCCATATGATATGCATGTTGAACTGATCTGTCATCTCGTTAAGAGATGAGAGACAGCTCTGGACTACTTTCGACGTGAGAAGGTGTGATTGAAGCGCTTTAATGGCTGCCTGACTGTCCGTATATATGCGAATATCTCTAGTCGATATTACATTATACCTCAACCAGTCCGCTACTTCCTTTATCGCAGTTACCTCAGCTTGAAAAATGCTGCAGTAGTCAGGGAGACGAAAGGAGAGGTTTAACATGAGTTCCTCGCAGAACACCCCAGCCCCTACTCCTCTATCCCGTTTTGAACCATCAGTGAAGAAGTTCAAAACTCCTGGTTCCAAAACTGTATCCATCATCCAGTCCTCTCTAGATGGTATAATAGTCCGGAACTTTCTATCAAAAGATAGTGACGGGACAGTATAGTCGGTGGTCTTGGGAAGCCCTTTGTTACAAAGTATAGATGAGTGCCCTGTGTTATTGCAGGTCCACATTAAGGTGGATTTCAGTCGTATGGCAGTGCTAGCTGCCCACTGTTTTCCCATGATATCTAGAGGAGTTAGAAATAGCAGAGTCTCCAGTGCCTGAGTGGATGTGCTCCTCATTGCACCACTGATCCACAGAGAGATTGTTCTCTGAACTTTTGTCAACAACTTTAGGTTGACAGTTTTGTCCAGAGCAGGCCACCAAACTGTTACCCCATACAGAAGAATGGGTCTAACTACTGCTGTGTATAGCCAAAGGACCATGTGGGGATCCAGCCCCCAACCTTTCCCAATTGCATTTTTGCAGGAGTATAGCGCTACCGTAGCTTTCTTTACCCTTTCCGTAATATTCGGTTTCCAGTTTAATTTACTGTCTAAGACGAGACCCAAGAACTTTGCTTCACCTGTAAAAGCCAAGTTGAAACCATTTAAAGTAGGAGGATCGACATGAGGAATTTTATATTTCCTAGAGAAGAGAACCAATTCGGTTTTCTGTGGGTTCACATTTAGCCCACAACCATTGGTCCATAGTGAAAGAATGCCCAGAGCATTTTGAATAAGCTCGCTAAGTGTCCCGGGATATTTTCCCCGAACGCCAATAGCGACATCATCCGCATAGGCAACCACCTTGAAGCCAGTATCCTCCAGCCTCAGCAATAGATCATTTATGACCAAGTTCCAGAGAAGGGGGGGCAGTACGCTACCCTGCGGCGTGCCTCTGCTTGCAAATCTTCTGGCGGAGGATTTCCCCAGACTGGCATTTATGATTCTGCCTCTTAGCATCTGATCTATCCAGTCCTTAAGAGAATCTTCCACTCCTAGATTCGAAAGTGCCCGAGTTATAGCCCCTGTTAGCACGTTGTTAAAGGCTCCCTCAATGTCCAAAAAGGTTACCATCGCGTAGTCTCCATATTCGAAAGATTTTTCAATAAAATATGTGAGAGAATGAAGAGCAGTTTCTACAGATCTCCCCTTGCAATAAGCATGTTGAGATTTGGACAGCTTTTCCGGCATAATCGTGCCTCTAATATGAGCTTCTATTTGTCTTTCCAGTATTTTGAAAAGGAAAGAAGACAAGCTGATCGGTCTAAGGTCTTTGGGACTGCAATGTGAGCGTTTTCCCGCCTTAGGTATGAAGACAACCTTCACTTCCGTCCATTTACTGGGAATGTGACATAGTTCTAGGCTGCCTCTAAAAATTACCTCTAACCAGGGAATGGTTAGATCAGTAGTTTTTTGTATATCCGCAGGGATAATACCATCAGGTCCTGGCGACTTGTATGGTTTAAAACTGCTTATCGCCCACAGAATCTTTCTTCTGCTAATAATTTGGCCTGCGAGGCTACTAGCCCTTTTACCTTCTGATATAGTAGGTGCAGATTCGGAACAACCAGGGAAGTGAGTTTCCAATAGTAGTTCCAGCGATTCCATACTATTTGTGGTCCATGCTCCATCCGGCCTTTGAAGGAAGCTTGGGATGGAAGGGCTAGTAGATAGTACCTTGCGAAGCCTGGACATCTCTGATGTCTCCTGAATTTTACCACAGTATAGTCCCCAAGATCTGTTCTTTGCGCTTCTTAGCTGATATTTGTAAATCTTGAGGACTTCCTTATAGGAGTCCCAGTCTACAGCGGCTTTTGTTTTCCTTGCTGTTTTGAAGAGTCTCTTGCACCGTTGACGTATTTGTTGAATCTCCTTTGACCACCAAGGTGGCCGAGATTTGCCCCTAGGCCTACTAAGAGGACAAGAGCCTAGTACCGCTTCATTAAAAGCGCTGGACAGTTCGTCCACTAAGCCATCGAGTTCTACCGTAGTTTTTGGAGGTTCAGGCACCTGCACTGGTAGTGAATTTCCCAGAATAGTTCTGAAAATATCCCAGTCGGTTTTCCTCCTGTTCCTGTAGAGAGGGCTGTTCGGAAAGACCAAGCTCATTTCAAATTGAAGATAACAGTGATCAGAAAAAGAGTGGTCTTCCGACACTTTCCAATTTAATAGACTAGTCGTCAAGAAGTTTGAGACGAGTGTAATATCCAATACCTCCTGTCTATTTCTAGTTATAAAAGTCGGCTTATTGCCTATGTTACATATATGAAGGTTAGTACTTAGAATGTAATCAAGGAGTAACTCACCTCGTTCATTTGTGTCCGTACTTCCCCAGATTGTGTGATGAGAATTTACATCACTCCCCAGGATGACTCCAACCTTGCGCTTCTGAGCCTCCAAAATTGCCTCACCCAGAATGACTGGTGGAATGTTCACTGCATCATAGGCTAGGTAGGCTGATATTAGCCAGAGGCTTCGTTTATTGACCTCAATGCTGACCGCTGCCACATCTTCATTGCTGAAATTCGATAGCAGAAAACAATTTATATTATTTTTAACGAGAATGCACGACCGAACCCTACCTTCTTGTTCCGTGTGCATTAATCTATAACAGGGTGTCTTGAGTCCAAGTACCCGGTCACCAGCAACCCAAGGTTCTTGGATCAAGACAATATCCGTCCCTTCCTTTCCAATTTTTAAAAGTAGAGCAGCTGATGCTGCCTTTGAGTGGTGTAGGTTAATCTGCAAGAACGTCACCATTCTTAGACTTCCTTCCCTACCAATGTATCATCAGAGTCCTCCCCTGATGATGTGAAGTCCTCTGAGATTCTTCTTAATGACTCCAAGGACATTGTCAACTCCGTATCTGTAGAGATGGTTTCCACCAGGCTGTTCCCCTCTTGGAGGAGCCCAGATGAGCTTCCTGCAGCTTCTTCAGATTCCGGAGCATCCGGCTTGTCCGCATCCTTCTTGTAGATTTTGAGTGTGACTGCACTGAAACCATAGCTTACCATACCATTTGTTTTTTCCAGCGCAGTCAGTGACTCTCTGTTTAGAATTATGACGGCCGACCTGTAGTCGGCCCGTGGCTCCTCGAGCTTAGCAACTTTCCAGTTGTGCGTTGGCAAATCTGGGTTGCCAACCTGCAACAACTGGAGTATCACCTTTGGATCGCTAGGCTCCGAAGGAATCCACACCCTGGCTCTTGGCCTACAGGGGATTTCATCTCTAGCTTTAACAGCAAGGCTGGCTCCGGGCCATACCTCGCCTAGTCTTTCCACTGCCTTCTTGTAGAGCAGAAGAGATCTCTGATCCACACATGCAGTCAGTTTCACCTGGTTCCTGTGCCAACCCGCATCCC
Source organism: Tipula helvola (assembly GCA_963556165.1). Classification (NCBI taxonomy): domain Eukaryota; kingdom Metazoa; phylum Arthropoda; class Insecta; order Diptera; family Tipulidae; genus Tipula; species Tipula helvola. The sequence continues at coordinate 174,514,104 of OY744481.1, read as the reverse complement.
GACAAGTCGGAGCAGGTCCTGGGTTTTCTGCAAGGATATCCAGGTAAATGGTGGTTAAGGCCCTTTCCACCTTTCTCCAATTGGCGGGCGTGATACTGCCATCCTCCTGGGACTGGTCAACAACTGCCACTACCAGCTGATCCTTGAGTACCTCGTTAAAAGGCCTCATTTCGGTAGCATGGAGCTTAGTTCGTTTTGCGATCTTAGGACTTTCCTCCTGAGATCTGTTCCTTTTAATCTTTAAGCCAGCTGAAGGACCTTCCGACATCTGTTCGGTGACTTTTTTCGCCCACACAAGCGTAGCTTTGTCTTTCTCCGACCTGTCTTCTGGAGGGATCTTATTTATCTTCTCCAGTGCCCTCCACGCCTTTCTCCTAGTATTATATGTTGGTTTTGAGGAACCAGCTTCATTGGTGCTTTGGTTCCGAATTATACTTCTTTGCTCAGGCCTGGTGACCCGAGTGGAGGGACCAGCCTTATCTAAGCTTTTGTCCCGTTGTTTATTGGCAGGTTTAGAGATAGGCCTAAAGACCCGAGTCTCCTTCTCTACCTCTTCCGGTTTTGTAAGAGAACCGGACTCTTTTGTTTGTTTTGTTTTTTGGTCTCCCATATTTGGTCCCACGAGTAGCGGAGAAAAGAGTGTCCATCTGTGCAGAGATCCGCAATACACAGATAAGGCTACTTAATCCGGAGGGCGCCAGGTATCCGGATCCACCGTTTGCGACTGAGCTAGTTTTTAAACTGGGCCCTCAGCCTGGCCGGTTATCGGCACGGTACGAATAACACCTTAACCCAGCCCAGTGATTTGTTTAAGGTTTACTCCTTTAGCGCCGTGTTTTTGCCTAGAAGCCGAAAAAGCAATCTAGTTACCAGCAGCCACCACGAGGAGGTAAAATCTATAGATAAACCAAAAGAATTATGGTGTGAGCTTAACAAAGTAATATTTAATAAGGATTCTGATGTCCAAAAGCAATTTTGTATTTTAGAAAATGGTGTCCTCCAAACCAATGATAAAAGGGTTGCAGAGTCTTTTAATATATATTTTGCTAATATCCCCTATAATATTACGAAACATTTCAAGGAACCGCTACTTGCACATTTCGAATATATTAAATATAATGTACAATATCCATTTGTTTTTGATATTGTTAGTGACATGGAGATAAAAAGTATAATTAAAGAATTAATGCCTCATGCAGCCTCCGGGTTAGATCAAATATCTGCTAAAGTTCTTAAATATACTTCAAATTTTATAGCACCAGTCCTTGCCAGACTTATCAATGACACTTTCAATGAATCGACTTTTCCGCATTGTTTAAAATATGCAAAAGTGGTACCAATACACAGGTAGTCAAATGGATCTAAATAATTACCGTCCTATTTCTATACTGACCACCATATCAAAAATCATTGAAAAGGTATTGCTAGCAAGGCTGGAACATTTACTATTATTCAATAATTTAATATATGAACATCAATATGGGTTTATTAGGAAATCTAACACCACAGCTGCGTGTCTTAACTTAACTGACCGTTTGAGCAGAAGCTTCGAAAAGAAACAATACTGTGCATGCTTATTTTTAGAAATCCGTAAAGCTTTTGACACTATTAATTACAATGTTCTCATGATAAATCTAAAAAAAATGAAAATATCAGATAAATATATTAATATATTTAAAAGCTATTTATCAAATCGGAGACAGACGGTTCAAATAAATAGCAAGACGAGTAATGAGATAGAGCTAACTCGAGGGATTCCTCAAGGCTCCATTCTTGGACCATGTTTGTTTAATATTTATATAAACGACATATCTTCATGCAGCCTAGCTGGTAAAATACAACTGTATGCTGATGATGGTGCTATATCATACTCATCAAATTCGCTCAAATAAACTAAATCAATTAGAAATCTTGCAAAAAAGAGCATTGAAATATATTATACACGTGCCAATACGTTATCCAACTAGAGATTTGTTCCGAGAATTTACGTCCTTCACTATAATTATCAAGAAAGAACTTTTAATTTTAATCTACAAAATCATCCATAAGCTTATAAGGAATAATTTTGAGCCAATTCGAGCTATAGATCTTCATAAGTACAACATGCGCCGTAGGTCGCACTTTCAGGTTGAATTTTTTGCACAAGCTGGGAAAAATAATGTATTTAACAGAGGACTCGGGAAATTTAATGAACTTCCAAGTGAAATAAAAAATGCAGACACTATAAGGAAATTTAAATTGGCTGTTATTCAGCATCTTAAAGAAAACCAAACCTTTTAACTTCAAATTTGCATGAATTGTGAGATTTGTTTTATTTATTTGAACATACATAGAGTAGAGATATCATAAATAACGTATTTTTAGTAGTAAGACAGTTTGTTATATAATCTGTAGTTACTCTATAATCCACTGCGGTTCGTGTAACTAAAATAATTATTGTAAAGCTCATAATGTATAAATTAATTTCTGTAACTTAGTAACTTAAGCTCATGTATATTTTTTGGTTAATAAATATGTTTAAAAAATTAAAAAAAAAAAAAAAAAAAAAAAAAAAAGTTTATTCTAACATATTAATAGCCATAATTTAAAAGCAATTTTAATATAACGTGCCAAATGAATAAATTGCATTCATTAAGTTAACAAAAAGAACGAAACACACAAAATATTAAACGAAAAACTGAAAGAAAAATGCACATTCGACACCAATACAATTTACTTATACTATTGCCTTCCGGTAATCCTCAAATCAATCCTCATTTTGCGACCAAAATCGCTGTCTTGGTCTTTTAAATCACTGTGATAACATTTGACTCTTTTAATAGGTTATCCACATCATTCCGGTACTACGATCTGGCCTGAAACGTGCAGCTTTTTTACTATTTTGTCATCCAACACTTTTGACATAAGCTGTTATGAATGAGCTCTTGCTCAAAATAGTTTGCGTTAAAAGTTAAAATTTACTAAGTAAATAAATAAATAAATCAATAAACGAACAAACTAATTCAAACAATTTTAATTATTTTGGAACCATCCTTTTGTTTTACAAGTACACTTCCATTTTGATGCCAAATGTATTTAATTTTTTTTTTATTTTTAATTGTTTCGCATGACTAAGTAATTGCTGTTGATTTAATGTCAGATGATCCGTGACGTATACATTCCCGTTATTATTATAAGACTCATCATTCATCAATGTCTTTCACACACACATTTTTATTCAACACAAGTTTTTTTATTTTAAATCCATCTCATATTTTTTGGTTTACAAAATAACTCTCACACACTATCAATATTGGCTGCACCGACGTATTTTGAACTCAACCGATCCTTTCACAACTTTTAATCTAATTTTTCACTTCATCAATTCCTAGAAATTTAAGTACACTTTCCGCAGCTGATAAGCTGCTTATATTTTCTTTTTTAGGAACACCATGTAGCAAAATGTTAGATTTACGAGATGAATCGGAAATAAGCTCAACTTTTGATTTTAAAACCTCAATATCATTTTTTAAAGTAGCGTTCACACTTTCAAGATATTTTATTCTTTTTGAATGCTCTTCCGACATTAGAGCTAGTTTGGCGACCTTTTCAAAATGTATATTTAAAAAATCTAAGGAATCAGAAAATTTAGATTGTCTTTTCTTCATAGCATTAATTTCTTTAGACCTTTGGGATACAACAGTTTTCATGTTCACATCAATTTCATTTTCATCATCTGAACTAGCATACACAGATGAATTACGGTCAAATTCCACATTAGAAATTACAGATTTAGAAACTTCACAGCATGATTTACAATTGTCTGTTGTCTTCAACCACTCCGAATTTTACACAAAACATAGCGATTTTGGTCGCAAAATGAGGATTGGTTTGAGGATTACCGCAAGGAAATAGTATTGGTAAATTGTATTAGTGTCGAATGTGCATTTTTCTTTCGTTTTTCGTTTAATATGATGCAAATAAGAGAGATAAAATGACGCGAGTAATAGGGATAACATGATACAAATAAGAGAAATAAGCTCAGAAGAAAACGATTGAGATGATGTATTAAATGAGGAGACTGAGATAGAACAACAAATTGCGAAATAAAAAAAAATTAAAAATAGTATTACGAAGCGAGAGAGAGTCAAAAATATTAACAAAAAAAAAACAAAAAAGTTGGAAAACAAAACGATTTTGTTTATTTTATTTAGTATTCGCCTTTAAAGCTCCGCAAGGGGCGCCACGATTTGTACGACCCAAAGGTGATAACCGGTTATTTTATGTACCGCATTTATATTTAAATTGAAATATTATTGATAAATTAATTATCTTTCTAAATGAATTTAATTTTTTAATTGCAAAAAACGATTATTTTCAAACAAATTCACAAAGAAACGTGTCTAATTATACATTTATTTACCGGTTGATCACCGTTGGGTAAGTTGTAAAACCGTTCACCGGATGTCAAATACTCTGCGTGAAAAGGCGAATTGTGTTGCAACTTGCAACTCATGATGGTCGGTTGCTCCTATACGACGTTATGTCCGAGGGTGGAGAAATTTTATTCTAGCATACCTATACCCAGCAAATAAAAAAGCGAGATCGTTTATTATATTGCTTTCCTTTTTAACGTTCGTAACCTTTTTTTATATGCAATTTTTTTTTGTTTAGAATAAAATGTCCCCATCCTCGGACATAACATCGTATAGTAATAATCCTCACGAGTTGCAAGGCAACACAATACCAAAGAAATAATAAACAAAATCAAGCAGTTCTCTTTCTGTTTTGGTTCCTTTGTTCAAAATTAAAAAATTTAAAATATTACGAATGGAGCCGATGTAGAATACATAAATTAAAAATAATTCATTTATGTTGCTTTTTGTTTTTTTTTTGTTTGCGTGTATGTACATATTTTGTTTTGGTTTTTTATTAACGAAACCAAATGAATGTCGTCGCGTCGGTTAAACAGCGATAGAGACAAAAACATGAATTTGTCATGTTAGAGGGATGGGAAAAATTACTCAAGGTCAAGGCGAGCGTAAGTACCAAAAATTTGAACCGATTTCACCCGCTTCCCTTATTTTTGATATTTACTATACAAAAACGCATGAGAAAATACACTAATACAATACAAATTTTTGACGGCACTCAATAGCAAAATGTATATTATACGCCGTGTATATATACAAAATTCTCAATCTTCAATCCTCATTTTTCGACCAAAATCGACCAGGTTCAATATCCGCATAGTTTTGATGAACAGTTTCATGACACCGATTACAGTTGATATTCTTGTTTTTGTCACTTCTTAAAAAAATTTTTTTTACAGAGTTTACAGAACATTTTTAGTCTATAGTTAGTAACACTGATCACTACTTTATGATAGTAAATAAAACAAATACTGTAAAAATGTCCAGCCAGGAGAAAAAAATAAAAATAAAATTGCACTGAATAATTTATAAAAACACAAATATTTACTACACAACAGTAGAATATTATTTTGCTTTATTATATTATTATTTTTTGATGTTTATTCAACGATAGAAGATGACTGCCCTTTAATAATTTAATTGGTTTTAATATTTCGGAAAATTTTTCGAACCCAATCGACCCTAATATGGCAAGTCTAACTATTTATGTAAATGCATTTGTTTCATTCAGAATCATTCAGGCGCAATATTTCATAAGTTTTACTCCTCACCAACAGTTAAATATAAATTTGGAGACATATGATCCAAAACTTTACATTATACCATCAAACCATCATATCATCACTCCAACATTCCATCATACCTTCATTTTATCACACCATCCTTCCTTTATACCATCATACCAATATACCATCCCAATCACAATCACCAGCACCATCACCATCACCATCATCATCACCATCTTCACCCCCATTACGATCAACATCCCTATTACCATCGGCGTGTTGAATTTTGTTTTACTTTGCAGTGAATATACAAAAATTAGCTCAAACGGTAAAGTTTTAAAAATACCTCTCGTAAATAGCGCCGCACAGTGGATCATGAGGAAGGGGTAACAATTTTTGAAAACAACTCCTCTATGTTTTTTTTTTTGACTGCTAAAAAGTATTCGTGCAAAATTTGGAAACAATCGCTCGAGTGGACCAAGAGCTTTTGTGGAACATACATACATACACACATACTTTTCTTATAGATAAATAGATATAGATCTGAAAAATGACTGTTTACTGTTACCATTAATTTACATGTCAATTGAATTATTTCAAGACGGTTGGTCCTTGTGAATTTTACTTTTACCTTTACTCAAACAATTCTCAATTCGTCTACGATAGCGTTTCCCAGTCCGAATTATTACATACATTGCGAGACAGTAGTATTTATGTAATAATAAGGTTGGTAAATATATTTACATTCAACTAGTCATGCGAGGCAGTCTGTCATCTATTTATGACAATAGTTTATCAAAATAATGGAAATCATAGAAACTGTCTATTAGACCGAAATTCACTTTCAAAATATATAATACAAAATAAATGAACTCTTCTCTAAAGCACCTCGATAATTTCAAATTTCGATACGAGTACTTATAATGAATATACTTATTTGTGTTATCAAATAACTATAAATATTCAACGGTTATTTTTAAATAACATGCTTATGATTAGCTAACTATAAATTCATTGCCAATAATTTTGAAGTTTATTGTTTTTGGCAAGCAGAGAGAGCGACAGAATAATTTCAATGACTTAAAAGTAAAACTAATTTCAATTTTTATTTTTATTCATATACATAATATAGGTATTTGATAACGTTCGAGCTAATCAACCCCAACAACTGAAAAAGGTAAAAATATTCAACGGTGATCTAACACAAGATGAGCTTGCCCTAAGCCAATATGAATTAAACGATATTTACGACAACGTTAATATTATACTTCACTGCGCTGCAAGCGTTCGATTCGATGAAACAATCCGTGATGCTTTAAACTCGAACACAATTGGCGTTTATCGCACACTAGAAATGGCGAAGCGTATTAAACAGTTGCTAGTGTTTGTTTTTGTGTCGACATCATATTCACAACCGTATCTGGAGGTTACCGAGGAGCGTCACTACAAATCACAAATTGATATATTTACGCTTGTTAAAGCTTACGAACGTTTTGATGAAAATACGATGACTGCACTTCAGGCAAAGTATATATGAATTTAATGTAATTATTAGTTATTATTCCTATATTCATCTTTTTTTTCAGAATTTTAGGCGACTTTCCTAACACATACTCGCTGTCCAAACATTTGAGTGAAGATTTAGTTTATCAGTATCGAAATGATTTTCCAATATGTGTGATCCGTCCATCTGTAGTAATAGCTGCGATTAATGATCCCATTCCAAATTATTGTGAAGGATTGAATGGATTTTTTGGATTTGGTATTGCTGTTGGCAGGGGCGTGTTGAGAACTTTTTATTTAGACACACAAGGCTGCGGTTTATACGTACCGGTTGACAAGGTTACAAATGCGATTATAACCACATCTTGGCTACATGGGACCAAAAAGTCAGTTATCTCGCATAATTGTTTCAATCTTTCATTTAAAATTTGTACTTGTAGGATTGGTCAAATTGAATACTATAATGCGAGCGTAAACCACGAAGATACTACAACATTTAAGGCTTATTGTGAGCTTTGTACGTTAAATAGAATAAATAAAGCAGTAAGATTTGTAATCTAAGTTTTATTTTTAGTTGAAGAACTTCGTTATAAGATACCTCTAAACTATTCAATTTGGAGTCCCAACGGGTCGTTCACAAGATGTATTTATTATCACTATGTACGAGTAATTTTATATCAAATAATACCCGCGATTTTCATCGATATTCTTCTTAGATTATTCCGTCAGAAACCAATGTAAGTAACTTCTATGTAATCTTAGTCCAACAATCATTAAAATTCTTTTATTTTAAATCCAGAATGATGCAAGTTCAACGAATGATATTTGGAATTAGCCAGACACTCGTGCCATATTGCCAAGCTGGTTTTCGGTTCAATACTGATCGATTTGAAAGTATTCCTGATCAACAAAATACCGTGGATAAAGCCATTTTCGACACGGACATGCGAAAGTTGGATAAGTCTGCTATCGTTTTTGGATCAAGTAAAGGGATAAGAAAATTTATTTGCAAAGAAAAAGACCAAGATATTCCGCGATCAATAATCATTTCTAGAATGTAAGTTTTAACGATAATTATGTAGGAATTTTCTAATAATTTTTTTTATTTAGTTTACATTGGATCAATATTGGGGTAAATGCTGTAGTAATTTATTATGTGTTAAAATTTCTGTGCAGGCGATATTTGAGTAATTTTTCATTGTAATTTTTTGGAATTAAAGTTTTATTAATAAAACGAATATTTACTATCAACATACTATCATTTTAATTAAGAAACACCGAGCCGCAGGAGAAGAAAGAGTGGAAAAATTTCATTGCTTAATATGCAGCAATCTATTAAGATGCTTGATAGTCTAGAAAATGAGGATTAAAACGAATTTCTCATTAGAATTTCTGTGTTTCGTCGGCATTTCTTCGAAGGCCAAATTGGATTCATTTTTGTGATTGTTTCTAATTTGATCATCAGGAAAATGTAATTAATAGCATAGCAATCCAATATTTTTAGCCACAAGGTGGCGCTAAACTGTTCGGATTAATTTGGCGGTTGAGCCTCCTTTTGTACTTTCCTACTTCCTAAGCAGGTAGTATAAATCTGCTGTGAAACATTCTATCCTTTTTCGCACCGCAATTTCTCCCCTTCCTGTCATTGCTGTGTATAGGAAGACTTTTCTTGAATCATCTGGACAGGCGATCGGAATAATCGTGCTCCTTGAAAATTAGGTTAGGCTGAAAACTAACTTACTGCTCCGGCTTACAGAAACAAGAGATGTAGCGGCGTCTCTACACCTTAAGATATGCGGCTATAACTTAAGATATGCGTGAACTGATCAGCAAAATGTACAGATCCTCTTAGTGTACATGCGGGCGAAGAATAACAGATTTCCTGCTGTCGTTTCGGCCAATTGCTTCAAACTTCAAAGTAATACTGCAGAAGTCTATAAACGAAGGGTCCTCCAAATTAACTCAACCCTCAAATCAATCTCTAATAAACCGCTTAACTCAATCATCAGTTTAACCTCCATCTCAGTTTATTACTCGACCTCCAACTCAATCTCAACGCAACCTGAAAAACAATCACTAAATCAACCGACAACTCAACTCTCGACTCAATCACCAATTCAATCCTAAATGAACTTTCAAATCAACCATTAATCTAACCATTACTCAAACTCCAAAAAATTTTCCAACTTCATACTCAACCTCAACCCAAAGCTAGCTCAACTTCTACTTAGCTCGAACAAAACCCTAACTCTCTACTCAATCAACTCGATTTGAAAGCTACAAGCGTGTATGCACTCAATCATACCGCTTTATCCTCAAAATTAATCTCCAATCGAACCCTCACTCAAATCCAAATCAACTATAACTCATACCTAGTTCAACTCTAACTCGACCTTATAAAATCTTCAATGCATACCCTTAACTAAACAACAACTCAACCTTAAAGTCAACTCCAATTCAACCCTCAACTCACCCCAAACTCAAACTTCAAATCAAAATCAACACCTAAGTTGAATAGATAAACTCAACCAAATCTAACCTCCTCCTCAACCCTCGACTCAACGCTCAAATAGAGCCCCAATTGAACCGCATATCTCAATTTCAGCTCAACACCTCACTGGACAACAACTAAGTCCTCAACGAAACCCTCCTCGCAACTCTACGCTAAATCAACTAACTCCCATATCAACGTTGTCCGAATGTATTGCATGTCACATGAACTCAAACAAGCTAACTTCCAATTCCATCCACAACACTCCCCAAATAAATCCACAACTAAACCGCTCACTGAACCTCAACTGAACGCCAGCTTAAATCTCAATTAAACCCTAAACTCAACTCCTAAGCCGACACAGTCCGATTCCAAAATTTCTCAAAAAATTCCGAAAATTCCCAAAAATTTCCAAAATTTGATAAATTCCCAAAAAATACCAAAAATTTCCAAAAAATAACCAAAAAATTCCCAAAAAATTCCAAAAATTCCCAAAAAATTACCCAAATTCACAAAAAATTCCCAAAAAATACCAAAAAATTCCCAAAAATTTCCAAAAAATTCAAAAAAATTCCAAAAACTCCCAAAAAATTCCAAAAATTCCCAAAAAATACCAAAAATTCCCAAAAAATTACTACAGATTTCCCAAAAAATTCCAAATATTCCCAAAAAATTCCAAAAATTTCCAAAAAATACCAAAAATTCACAGGATGAGCTTGCTCTAAGCCAATATGAATTAAACGATATTTACGACAACCCAAAAATCCCCATAAAATACCAAAAATTCCCAAAAAATAACTTAAAAATAGTAAAATACCAAATAAATTTCACAAAATACCAAAAAAATACCAAAAATTACCACAAAAATTCCAAAAATTCCCAAAAAATTACCAAAAATTCTTGGAATTTTTTTTGGAATTTATTGGGATTTTTTGGAAATTTTTGGTAATTTTTTTGGTAATTTTTGGAAATTTTTTGGGCATTCTTGGGAATTTTTGAGAATTTTTGGTAATTTTTGGTATTTTTTGGGTATTTTTGAATTTTTCGGGAATTTTTTGGGAATTTTTGGGAATTGTTGGGATGTTTTGGGAATTTTTAGAATTTTTTGGGAATTTTCGGTATTTTTCGGGAATTTTTTGGAAATTTTTGGGAATTTTTGGGAGTTTTTGGAATTTTTCAGAATTTTTGGGATTTGTGGAATTTTTTAGGAATTTTTTGGTAATTTTTGGTAATTTTTTCTAACTATTTCTGCAGTAAGGATAATGATGAAATTTATAAATGGAAACACAAACTTATAGAAGAGTCTAAAAGACACCTCATAATATGTTAATAAATATGTATTATAATACATAAAATATTCACATATTTATTAAATTAAACATGTTTATATGTACATATTGAGATTATGCATGTAAATATGTACGTAAATAATGTTTTTTATACAAAAATTATAAGAGATGGTATCTTGCTAACTGCTGGTGTTAACAAATAAAAGAGCGTAAATTATAATGGGTTTTGGCATCCACCTTTTGAAAATCCCATTTTTCGTGCGACTTTAGGTATCAATAGATTCACGTCACTTTTAAAATTTTTAAGATTTAATGACAAAAACACACGAAAATTGCGTAGGACAAAAGATAAATTAGCACCAATAAGAGATGTTTGGGAAACCGTAAATACAAATTTACTAAAATATTATATTCCTGGAAAAATTTAACTGGAGATGAGCAGTTGGTACCATTTCGTGGCCGAGTTCCTTTCAAACAATATATTCCGAGGAAGCCGGACAAATACAATATGAAAATTTGGTGGATTGTAGAGAATGAGACTGCTTATCCAATGAACGAAACTCCGTATTTGAGCAAAGAAGACAATGCAAGAGCTAATAACTTAGCTCAAAACGTCGTGGAAGAATTGTGTAGGCCATTTAGGAATTCTAATCGAAATATTACTTTTGATAATTTGTTCACTAGCTATGAACTGGCCCTTATCTTTATTATCTCAAGGATTAGCTATGTAGTGTGGGTACACTACGAAAGAATAAAAAATGTATACCACCATCTTTTCTGGCACATTCATTAAGAAACATAGAAACTACTAAGTTTGGAATCCGTAATACAATATCGCTAACATCGTATGTGCCAATAAAAATCGATGTGTTTTATTCTTATCGACCAAACACCATACAACAAGAACAGACATTGAGAAAAAAATGAGTCCTCGGTAAATTTGTTTTATAATGCCACTAAGTTATTTGGTAAATACAACAGTCAATTTGCCATACATATACTATAAGACGCAAAAATCGCTGGCCAATCGCTTTTTTCCAAAATATTCTTGATATCAGTGGAATAGCTGCGCTAGCTTTTGGAAAAATCTATATCCTCGGTGGGATTCTAACAATCCACGAACTAGACGAAAAATATTTATTCGGGAAATTGCAACAGATTTAGTTACGCCACATATAATTTGTCGCAGCAGGAAAGGCATTAGAGTATCTCACTTATCTGTAATAACTGAAGATACGCAAAATAATAAAGAAAATAATGACAACAGTTGATGGCCTGTTGTTCAACAGCAGTAAAACGAAAAAACGGTGCCACATCTGTGCTAGTAAAATAAGTCGTATGTCAAAACAGACCTGTGATGTTTGCAACAGACATGTTTGTTAGGAGCATTCACAAAAAAAAATTATCTGCAATAATAAGTGTATAATAATAAATAATGACTTTGATATGTATGCTGTTCTTCTTTTCTTTTTTTTTCTTTTTAATAAATTATGAATTTAAAAAAAAATCCGTAATGTTTCCTTATTTTTAATAAATTATGAGTTTAAAAATATAGAATATTTTTTAATTATTTATTTTACAACAATTCTAGTACAATTCTATATAAAGAGTCTCAGAGACTCTTCCATAAGTTTATGTTATGAAAACTTACTATCATTGGGCGCTTTCAGATCCGCCAACAGTTGGCAAGATGTTGAGTAAAACAATAATGTTAGTTCCTGAATGCAACCGATTTTACAACAATTTCATGGCAATGTGATAGATCGAATGTCATTTTTTCCATTAGTAAATTTTTAAAGCCAACATGTTGGGAGACCTGAAAGCATTCAGGAACTCACATGATTTTTTTACTCAACATGTTGCTAACTGTCGGCGGATCTGAAAGCGCCCATTGTAAAGGTTAATGAGATGTGTCACTATTTCAGAAAACCGACGATATATATGAGCTTATCCATTACTTTTTTAAAAAACTGGGCGCATGCATTTCATAACATTCACCGATTTCGCTGTAATTTTTTTCAGGAATAGTAGTCGATGAAAAATGTTGTTTCCCAAAATGTTACCCCTTCATGACCTCCCCCTCCCCCCTTTCGAATTATGATTTTTTAAAGATAAGAAATTTAGTGATTTTAGGCTCTTTTCGATAGGTAACCGTTCTACTTAGGTTGCTTTGTTTTCAATGTTATGGGCCTCATTCTCTTCGTATTTTATTGAACTTTTATTTAAAAGCAGTTTCGGAGCTTAATATTTAATATTGTTCAAATGCGACACAAAAAACTGTAATTATTTTTTCTTAAAAAACAGCATATTTTAAGATGGTCGCCAAATTTATGAATTTCAACTAAAATCCTTCTACATAGGCTCATTTTTTTCATCTGTTCATGATCTTTCCAAATTTTTTAGCCACATTGAATTTAGTCAAAAACTTCTAGAGTTACATGGCGTCGGAATACATCCAATTTTTCGGAAAACCCCATGAAATACTTTTCTGGATATTTGGATCCTAACTGCGGTATAATTTTTCTAAAACATCTTATAACCCGTTAAAAAAAAAATCAAGAGTACACGTTAAAAAAAATTGGTATCAATTTAATACAACAATCCTATACATATAAAATCATACAAAAAAAAAATAAAATTTATATTTTTAGACAATATAAAATAATTTAATAGTGGAATAGTATTAAAATAATATTTTTAAGTATAATAATATTGTATAAGCAAGCTGTATAAAATTAATCTTACATTTTATACGGCTGTTTTATAGGCCAACCATATAAAATATAAAATATATTTGGATAAATAAGGTTTATCTGGTAAAGTTATATTCAAATAACATTTGCACTGTAAAGGCCTTGTTAATATAGTTATTAGTATACATTTTATAAGGTATTCCGTATAAAAAGAAATTAAACAAAAAATATTTTTAAATTAAATTATTTATTTAAAATATATTATATTATATTCAGAAAAATTACAAGTTTTAAGATAATCAAATAATAATTACAATGAATTACTCTATATTAAAAAATTATATAATATTACATAGAACTTTTTATTATAATATATTTTTTATTCGTTCGTCGAGATATAGCAGTATCAAAACTTTCATTTTTTCCGGAATTAGTTAAATGATTTAGGTATAATTTACTGCAAGTTCTTTGTGCCGCCGAAGGCTTTATTTCATATGCATTGTGAAATTCGTCAAATTGAACGACATCGTAATTCTTACACAGGAAGAAGAAATTATCATGTTCAGATATTACATGTTCAATTTCAAAAAATTCTTGTGGAACACTATCTAAATTAGTCAACGGTAGCCTAACACATAGTCCTGGCCGATAATCTGCTATACACTTTACCCAGGATACCAAAAAACAATCAGAATTTAAATTGTGCTTTTGAATAAAATCTTTATTGGGCATACTTAATTTACCGACCTCTATGGATTTTTCTAAATTTAAATTATTCAAAAGCGTAGCAAACTTTTGTTGTTGTCTTATTGCTAAACTTTTAGAAACATTTTTAAAACATTTCTGGGTCCGATTTAAATTTTTAAAATACGAATGAAATGATTCATATCTCATAGAGGAAAATAAAGATCCAGGGCCCATTTTTAAAATTGTACTAGGGTAATGTGTAAGAAAGTGATGCTTTGGCAGTAGATCAACTTCAAATTCTGTAGTTATTACAGTTAAATGAGTTTTGATGACCTCACGTAAGTTATAAATTGATGACACTGTTACCGCTTTGGCAAATACAATATCTATGATTTTTAAAAGAGTACTAATTAATTTCCATTTGGATTGCATGTCTAAGAAATTAATATCTCCAAAGATGAATGGTAAATGGATAATTAAGCACCATGACTGTGATGCAGAAAAGTAAAATTATTCTTTTGACAATGAAGCTGTTGGTACATTTTTTCGGAAGGAATATCCAAACATAAAAGACTGTATCCTGTCGTTTATTTGTTCAAAGTTTAAATATTTTTTTTTAACAATTAATACTAAAAAAACTTTTATGGTAAATGGAACAATTCCCTCTAGAATGTCGTGCATTGAATCTACCGTGCAGATATTGTAATATTTTAAATTATTTAAAATACACATTGTTTTAACTCCTTTGGATTGACTTAAATCACCATTATATATTTCAGCAGAAATTTTAATATTTTCTAGATTACGTATTTTGGTCTCATCTTCACAAAATAGAGTTGAAACTTCGTTTTTATTAATTTCACAAATACGACAAAAATATGTTGCTTTAAAACTTCCAGCAAATAATAATAACAAATTAGCTCCTAGATTGTCGTGAGATATTCCAATCAACGAACCCCTTAATACCCTACCATCTACTTCTATACCTCTAGTTTCAAGATGCTTTAAATCGGCTAAAACTGGTTTTAATATGGTATTGTAACTTTTACATTGCTTTAAATCATTTACATTAAGCAGAGCAACTAAATAAATGTTTTCCAAATGCGATTGAAATTTACAAGGCAAATTACGAACAGAAAAATAAATAGCCCCTATTTTATGTATACTTCGGTGACTGCCAAGCGGGTTGGTAACTTCAAAGTCATCGTAATATAACTGGATTTGAATAGCATTTTCATTGGATTGAAAAAATTCACTATTTTGAAAAACAGTTCCACAACAAAAACTATACAAGTTTTCATTTGAACACTGATGGTCTTTAGTAAAAAAATGTGAAAAAAAACTTTTAATTTCAAAAAGTCGTGTTAAAGTTTGCAAAATCGAAACATATTGAAAAGAATTTTGAACGAGAGATTTTTTATATTTTTTTGATTTAGAACAGTATTTTCTATCCCAACGTAAACTAAGGGGTACTCATTTTGGCTTAACAAAAAACCGACTATTTTCAATTTCCTTTTCTCGATTATATTTGGAGCAGTACTGATCTATTTGATTTTGACAAATATTAAAGACATTATCTATACTGATTTTGAATAAATTTCCGGAATTGTAATTTTCAGCTAAAGCTGAAACATTTGAATTTATATTCCTCACAAGTTCTTTGGTGTGATTCATTATTTTGGTAATGCTTGCGTCTGATAAGCCCATAGCATTGATTTGCGAGATAAAATTGGTTATTCCTGAAATATCTGTTTGCCCATAAATCTGTCTGGCTCTAGAAGCAATTGGAATGCAATTAACTGAAGGAACATCTATTTCATTCAGAACAGTAACGTCTTCTGATTGATCATTAGGTCTATTGGCAACAGAAATGTCAGGTTCATTTAGAATTAAACGGATAGTACTACACGGAGAAAAAAAATTACTGAATTATTTACTATATATTTAATATAGTAATCGAATTATAGCAAACTGTGCTATGTATTTCTGTAAAAGCTACTATGTGTATGGTCAGAGCCTACTGTATAAATAAGAGCCTCCAGTATCGACTGTATTTTTTACTAAGCTTAAAATAAGGTACAAACAATTTTTCCATTACTATGAAACTATATGGGGAAACGGTTATTTTCATTTACAGTTTTAGTTTATTAGAAATGTGAGCTTTTGTTTTGTTTTTATATGAAAATGTTCATGAAACATGTAATATTATTTGATTGAAAAATCGAGTCTTGAAAAAGTTTATTTCTAAGTGAAAATCGTCATGAAAAATAAGGTACTTTTGAAATTTTAAATATTGTTGTTTTTGTAATATACTACGTCATCAACATAATTCGTTTATAAAAAATACAATAATCGTCTCTTTCATTGCCACCATTCTAATTTGAATTCGAATATGTTTCTATAGTTGTTTTGAATTTGCAAAGCATGCTAGATTGTTTTGATTTTTTGTTTTCTTCGCACTCATTTTATTGATTTATTTTTTTCTGTTTGCTCTTTCTGATTTATTTTAGTTTAATTGTTGAGCGGAAGCGTGTTGTCTTTTTTCTTACCATTAGTTTTAGATGTGGAGATATGATGTCGTCATTAAACTGAATTTTCTCTTTTTAATACACATTGTTGTTGTTGTAGAATGTTTTTTAATTTAATTTCCCTTATTTTCTTTTGATTATTGCTGGAAAATATGGAAATTTGAGAATCTGTGTTTTAAATGAGTAAGACATTGAGTTGTTTGTTAGCGATTTCTTAAAAAATTATTTAACTGGGTTTAACTTTTAATTCATATTTTATCGTCAATCGAAATCGCGTTTTTTCATATAAACACTATGAAAATAAATGAATTTTTAGTGTTTCTATATCCCTTATTTTAAGTTCATTTTTCACATGCCGGCTCTATTCACTTCAAGATGGTTCTGGTATGGTGGACTTTATAATTTGCATAGTAGTGTGTTCAATATAGGAATCATTACCATAATCTACAAATTAATTATATAATATAGGAATGTTGCCTATAACCAATAGTAATTTTTCCTTTTTGTCAAGGTAAATCCAGTTATTTTAAACTGATCAAAACGCATTCCTTTTATTCCTTCTTTACAGTCGTAACGTAGCCCATAATGGTGAACAGACGATTTTATTTTATTTCGTATATACAAAAAAAATTTGAATCGTTTCGAGTAATTAAGTTTTATGTTATTAAAAAAAATATAATAAGAAAACTGTGTCAAAGCCTCTTCTATATAAAAGCCGTAAGTATCATACCAATTTTAAAAGAAGTTTAATTTAAAGAAGATACATTTTATGATTCCTCATAAGAACTCATGTAAAATTGAACATTTTTGATGTAAATTTTATTAATGAAAAATACTCGTAACATAAAACAGTTTTAGGTTTATATTTAAATCAAACTTTTAATTATAACATATTTTGAAACCAATTGTAATTTATATTAAGTAATTTGATTAATATGATTAAAATAAAATTGTACAAATTTAAATTTTCTTTGTGCGTCTATGTGAAAAAGGTAGTGCAAACTTATAAAAACAACATCAATGACGTAAAATCTTGTTCAGAATGGCTTGCCTGAATGGTGTTTTTTGCGCTGTAAGTAATATGAGTGATTTATTTGATGAAAAATTATATCAATTTCTAACATTATGATTGTCTTATTCCAGATATGATTACAAGATGATTGTGTGATATCAGTGCTTAATTATTTATTTGACGTATTTCGTAACAGCATGGTATTTGACGTTTTTTCACTCGATCTAATAGATTTTAATTTGTTAAAAACAACAAAAGGAAGTGTTTTGATGCCAATTGTAATTTTAGTTTTACCTGTTTTTAGTTATTATGTAAGTCATTTAAATATTTATCTATTTGTCATAGGTTTAAAAAAATTTTATTTGCAATATTTGTGAAAACGAACGAATTTTTATTAATTTCAAATGTTTGATAAATCATATGTGCTCATTAAAGAGAAATGGTTGTAATTGACATTATTTGTACATTAAAAAGTTATTCCAGTTAAAAACGATAATTCAGAGGAACTAACGTTTTTTAAAATAACAGGATTTTTAAAAATTGAAAATAATATAATATCCATTTTAAATACATACTATGTACATATGACATACAATATTTCGATTTTCACAAGTATGCATATATTGTAAAAAATCCTAGAGTTAACTAATACATTAAATGAATTACATAAATTCAAAATCAAATATTTAAAATTAGAAAAAATAATAATTATAAATTAATTATATTTTAATATTTTATTTTTATTTTGTGTAGACAATAAATTGAATGAATATTATAATATGTTAAATCAAATAAATTGAAAACGTTTTTTATTACACAATGGAAAGGATACTATACTCTAAAGTACCCATAGCTATATTACAGTGTAAACGATACGATAATTATATGTGTGTGTACTTTTCATAATGGTAATTGTTACTATATTGTTATAAGATATTTTACTATTTTTATGGTAACCGGTACCATACACATCATTTAATATTTTCGTAATATTATATAGTAAGCGTTCCGATAATAAGCCACAAATGCCTGGGCTCCTATAATTTATGGAAATGTGTACTATAAATTTTTTTCCGTGTAGTTGAGCAATTTAAAGAATGTTTATTTAAGCCATAATAGGAACTATATGTCCTTTCACAGGTATCAGACGGAATACATTTTAGCTTTAAAAATTTTGAATCATATAAAAAATGTTCCAACTTTAAGTGTTTTACAATAAATGATAAAACTGGAGATTTTTTTTTGCATACAAAACAATAATAATATTTCATTTTATGTTGTACAAATTTCAATATTAATGAAAATAAACAAAAATAATAATTATGACTTAAATTGTCATATTAAGTTCAGAAATTAGTTGTTTTAATTTTAAATTAACGTCCTGCGTTTTTAATGTTACCGGACAGTTAATTTTATAAATATAATTTTGGAAATAACTCCAAAATAATCTTAGATTTGTATCATATTGTATGTTGAATACAAAATGTAGCTTGAATATAAAATCTATCGCATTAACAATTTCGAAGTTGCTTGGAAGAGATATTAAATTGCTATCCAACACAACAAAAAACTGACTAATTTTGGCCTTCGAAGAACCAACTGCTATTATATAAGGCGATTTTGTTTCTGAGTTCTCTAAATATTCTTCGTTAGTTAATTGTTCCTAAAAAGATTAAATTACGGTAATAAAAATGTTATAAAATTATTAAATATTATACTAATTTAAGGATTAAATGATTATTATAATATTCAGTAAGCTACAATGTTGTAAAGAAAAATTTCAAATACACGATATATTGATATACATAATATAAATCGATAATTTGCGTTAAACTTGAAATAATAAGAATTAAAATATGTATGTTTTAAATTTTCTGAATATTATAATAATATTGAGAATATTAAAATTATATAAAAACAATAATGTGTATACTCGTACACGCTTAAAAACTAATAATTTTTCCACAGCTTGCTCGTCGGTGACACGGCCAATTTTTTTTTTACCGTTAGCGGATGGTGGTAATAATCTTACTAGATTTAAAAATCCTAAGATTGAAGAATTATAATCTAAATAAAATAAAAATAATATTATGCTATGTTTCATTTGTTTCAAAATGTGGTTTTTAATTACCATTTTCTCTTTCAGCTTCGGTGTAAAGAATTGCTTTTCCTGAGTTTTTGACGGCAGCAAATACGACTTTTTGGATTTCGCGCCACTCGTCCACAAGGTTGCCGGCTTCAGTATAACCAATTTCAAAGTCGAAGAGTACCTTTAAAAATACGAAAAATACAAATAGTAAAAATAATAGCATATTAATATAGATAGATAGTTTACTTACATGTTCTGGGTGTTTAAAGAAAATTGGATATCTATCATATACGTTTAAGCTACCTTGCTTCGATTCTGCTCTTCGATATTCAAGAGTGGCTCTTAACTTTTGTTTGGCGATGGCAGTCTCTTCCGGTAAATTTACATTTGCTAAAATCTCTAAATCTCTTTCGACGTTAGGAATCTCGATGTCTCTTTCTAAAATAGACGCTGCTATAGAAGGTCCGGCAAAATTTAGGTCTAATTTTCGTTTTTTTGAACGATCATTCTTTAATTTTCTCTGTAAATATCCATTTCCTTTCTTGTTGACTAGTAAATCCTGTCGAAAGAAAATGAGACAATACCGATATTAATAATTTCTTGAGTTGAAAAGTGGGTGTAGTTCTACTAACAATATTTAAAGTTTTGATAAAATTAGTTGCAATATTTGCAATTACAAGCAAAACGTCTGTCGTAGGATTAAATCCGCAATTCTCTTCTACAAAAGATGCCAGCCAAGTTATAATTTTTCTTCTCTGAAGATCTGTTAAAGATTTTGCACTTTGTATTTGAAGAAAATGATTTTCTCCTCCCAACTTATTAATCAAATAATTTTTGAGCATCTGAAAAATAAAATTTGATAAAATTGTTAATCTATGTATATAGTTATTAGACATTAACTTTTATTAATGGCAAACACATTAAAAATATTTAAGCATTTGAAAATTTATAAAATAAACCTCTGGTGTATATAGTAAACTTGGACCGATACAGCCATCCTTCTTTGATACTGGTGTAGCTACTTCATATGGCTTGTACATGATTGTGGAAAGTTCAGTGTATTCTTTTACTCTAGTATTTACTTTTAAGAGAAAGCACGGGTGAGATATATAATACTCCACATAATTTAAAAAATCATCTTTAGCAATTTCGACGTCAAAATAGTTCGAAAAACTAACAAAATCCTCCTGTGGTATGTCGGTATTAAAAATAGCTGAAAACAAATACATATGTATATACCAATACAGTATAGGAAATTTTTTTATAAAATATGTATGCTGCGGGCTAATTCTTAG
Source organism: Tipula helvola (assembly GCA_963556165.1). Lineage (NCBI taxonomy): Eukaryota > Metazoa > Arthropoda > Insecta > Diptera > Tipulidae > Tipula > Tipula helvola. The sequence continues at coordinate 174,492,879 of OY744481.1, read as the reverse complement.
AGTAAGTCTACTAAATTCGGGAAATGCATTTGCTTTCTCAAAAACGGTATTTAAGTAATACGCGAACACTTAATGTAGTTATTCCGTAGAAGTTGATTTACCTGAGAATTGGCCCTTTTCTAAAGTACTACACTATTAAAAAACTAATAAGGCATGCTCAATTTAACGAATTCACTCAATTTTTGTATCTCGAACAACGATATATGTACAACTAAAATAATACTACATTATTTTTAATATACGTATATCACAAGCTTCATCACACCACCTTACACACACTTACATATTATATCGCACACATTAAATATGTTACACTTACCTGATGGTATGAAATCCAAATACGTTAATTCTATTTCTTCATTTTGGAATTTTTGTATCTTAACGTATCTCGTGAATTTGGAATCATATGAACAAGTAAAAAAAACACCAGGGTACATTTTAAATAAAATTACTAACATATGTAAAAAAATTACGTATATGTTTCAGCGCAATAGTTCACTTACGCAAAACCTTAAACAATTTGATATAATAATTATGTAAAACACTATAAACTACTTTAAATCACTTTGTTGGTATTAATTCAAGCACTGTGTATTTTTAGAATAAATTTGTACAATATAAATTATATTTATTATAATTGTACATAAAAAATGTAATTAAACAAATTAAAGAATGTAATAATTTTAATAATTAAATTTGTAATTCACTTTCACTTCTGTCTTTATCAAAGGATGCCTAAAACTGACGAAAATAAATGCCGGTAAAATGAAATATGTATAAGAATATACCGTTATATTTCGCAATTCTATACAACATGTATATAAATTCTATAGAGGTCCTTTATAAATGTTTATTTCAATATGGTCATTATATAGATTTTATAAGGTTCTAATATAAATGTTATGCAATTTATATTAGAACCAGCTATATTTTATGCCAATATATTTATAAATGTGTTTATATATGAGATATGCTATCAAATTTAAACCAAATATATATAAAGATTTTTAATAATTTTCACTATATTAAGCTTTATAGAAATTTTCTTATAAATGAAATTTGTCCGGCAAAAAGTATAAATAGATTTATAGAATATACCATTTTTTTTTACCGTGTAGTAACGTACGATTTTTTCAGTATTTCACAAATATCTCGACTTCAGGTAACTGCATTAAAAAAACAAGTATATATGTATATACCACTTTATTCATTAGGAGTTTGCCTTAAAGTCTACATAGGTCTAACAGAATTGGAGTTTTAGAAAAAATTATACCGCAGTTAGGATCTAAATATCCAAAAAAGTATTTCATGTGGTGTAGTGGGGAGAAAATAAAAAATTTTCTTCCAAAAGTTGGTGCCGTTTGGAGTAAAACGTCCAAAGTTACAGAGGTGTGAATATGACATTTTCCGAAAAATTTTGTGTATTCTAATACATGTTACTTTAGAAAGTATAGACTAAATTAAATTTGGCTAAACAATTTGGAAAGATCATGAGAAGATGAAAAAAATGAGCCTATGTAGAAGGATTTTGGTTGAAATCCATAAATTTGGGGGTTAACATGCTGTTTAAAACAAAAATGATTACACTTTTTTGTGTCGCATTTGGCCAATATTAAATATTAAGCTCTGAAACTATTTTTAAATAAAAGTTCAATCAAATACGAAGAGAATGAGGCCCATAACATTGAAAACAAAGCAACCTAAGTAGAACGGTTACCTATCGAAAAGAGCCTAAAATCACTAAATTTCTTAACTTTAAAAAATCATAACTCGAAAAGGGGGGGCCATGAAGGGGTAGCATTTTGGAAAACAACATTTTACATCGACTACGATTCCTGAAAAAAATTACAGCTAAATCGGTGAATGTTATGAAATGCATGCGCACGGTTTTTTAAAAAAGTAATGGATAAGTTCATATATATATATATATATATATATATATATATATATATATATATATATATATATATATATATATATATATATATATATCTAATTCTGTTTCTACGCGAGCTTTTTTTACGCGAATTTGATTTAACGCGATTCAATAAAAAAATTGCGTTCTTTTTTTAAGCGATTTGATTTGATTTTACGCGATTCAAAAAAAAAAAAATTAACAAAGAAAATATTGTAGAATCTACTGTAAGAACTATTAATAAATGAAGAAGCTATAAGAAAATCCGTGAATGATGGAACCAATATTAGTGCGCATACATCATCATACTCAAGATATATTGTTAAAGAGAAAATGGAGAAGGCTCTTGTAATATGGATCGAGGATTGCTCACAAAAACGAAAATTTGAATTTTCTGCTAGTACAGGTTGGATGACAGGTTATCTGAAAAGACATGCGCTTCATAATAAAAAAATTAGGGGTGAAATTGCATCTGCAGATGAGGAGGCAGCTAAAGCATTTCCCCAAAAATTGGCTAAAATAATTGAAGATCGTGGCTACACTTCGGCTCAGGCATGGAATGCAGAGGAAACAGGCCTTTTCTGGAAACGAATGCCCAGCAGCCAAGGATCGTGGGACATTTATATTTTGCTCTAACGCTTCAGGATATCGGATGTTGAAACCCTTACTTGTAAATCGAGCTCTGAAATCACGGTTAATTAAAGGCGTAAATTTTGGCGGATTACCAGTCCACTGGACGGCTAATAGAAAAGCCTGCGTGACAACTGAAATTTTTAGGGAATGGTTCCTTAAAAATTTTGTCCCAGAAGTCGGCGTTATATGAGCGATAAAGGAATTGAATTTAAAGTTCTATTAAATCTGTGGCCACAAGGAATAACGGCATAATTCGAGTTATCCCATATTACGTTTTATTTCAAATTTGAAAACTCCATATTCAAATTCATATATCATATCATATCAATTTTTTATAATAATCCAGCGACTACAAGCAACCGTAATAATCATTTAAAAAAGCAAGAATTTAAAAAACTCATATGAATTTGAGTAACTCTTAATTTTAAAAACGTTTTCCTGAAAAATGCGAATTTATGAGTTATGCCGGTTTTCCTTGTGGCCATAGAATTTTAGACAACGCACCTGGTCATCCCCATATGGAGCATCCAAATGTCGAATTTTGTGTTTTGCCGCCGAACCTACTTCGTTGTTACAACCGCTGGATTAAGGAATTATTGCAACCTTTAAGACCTACTATGTTAAGCAAACATTCCGGTACATTTTAGATGGATTAAAATGATGAAACTTTAAATGTCAAGAACGCGAGGAAGAAATTTTTTATTTATGACTACATCAAACATGCTGGGTAAGCCCTATCCGAACTAAGATCCTTAAACCGACGTTGGAGACCCTTTTGGCCAGAATGCGCCAAAAATGACGATTCGATGCCTTCAAATACCTTTGATTATTCCAATATCATAGCATTAGCTCATGAAGTCGGCGAAGACGGTTTTGATGATCTATCGTCTACAGATATCGAAGAGTTATTAGTTGATAAGGCACTTAGCAATGATGAAATAATCGGTTTCGCGCTTGAGACACCCGTTAACCAAGAAATTAGTGACGATGACGATGACGATGACGAAGAGGTTCCTATTCTCATCGCAGATCTAATTAACTGGCTGTTAAATTAAGCGATCATTTTGGCAAGCATGATGATATTGAGGAAAGAGTTGGAAAATTTAAATGGGATGTGAAATTATTAATGGGAAATTATCAGGAATTATATAACAGCCTTATCAAACCTTGAACCCAACAGTTAAAAATGCAATTTTTGACAAAAAACACGGCATCAGCACTACTTGAACCTGGAAGTGAAATTGAAAGTTCTAGTGATGAAAGTGATGTCCAAGTTTCTCATAAATGAATGCGCATATCATCAGACAGTGCAGCAATTAAAATATAATATTTAAAGATATATCTTGCCATTTTTTGTTTTACTAAAATACATTTTTTTATGTTTTTTTGTAATTTTTTTGGTTAATATTATACAACTTTATAAACATAAATAAAAGGTGCGTATAAACGTAAAAACCTGAATTTATGTAAACACTTTAATCACATTATTTTAGTTGATTTTACAAATGTGGAACCAATTCTCTACTTTTATATGGATACGGTATCTTTTTTTACGCGAGTTTTTGGGGAACCTATCTATCGCGTAAAAACAGAATTAGGGTATATCAGAACTTCAACCTTATTCTAGCTAATATTTTCCATATATTTTTTATTTTTGATATCAATAAGCAGAAATTTGCGGAACAAATCAATATTTTGGAGCTGTTGCGTAACGTGCATAGTTATTTGAAACAAAACGATGCCGTGCCTACCGAAAAAATAAACTCAAGGGTTAAAGAGCGTAAATAAAACACGTAAATTTTCGGCACGAAAAAAAAATATTCATTAAATTTAATTTAATTATTTTTATTCAACTTGAATTAATAAAATTATTGTTATTATATTTTATAATGACCTTGATGAATACGTAAATATGTAGATATGTAGATGCATTTATTATTGTACATTTTACTGAATAACAGTCCGATGCCGCAGTATTTTGTTGCCCTTAAAAAAATCAAATTATTATGTTAAAAAAAATATTAATTTATACCGAAAAATACTAAGCTCATAAAAGTAAACTTTGCTTTTCATAAATTTACCCGTTTACACATTATCATATTTTTTAATGAATCAGGGTACATTTGTATATGTTAGTACGCAGGTAAGGACAGGTATATGTTTTATGAATCCATGTAAAATGATGATTAAATTCATCAAATAGTTCATCAAATTTCAAATTTTCTCTTATGCTGATTTAAATTATTGCTAACAACGTGAAAATCGCTTTAGTTTTTCTTGCACCTTACGCAAGTAGTTTTAATCATTTTTAATGCTGAAAATGATTTATCAGCTAAATATTTTGATGATAGCGTGGACAAAAATAATTTGGAGCAATTAATAAATTATATTATTTTTTTATCAATATTCAATTATTGTGCCCCGTTAAAAGGTGCGCCTTAGGGGATTGCCTTAGCTAAGTATAGGTAAGTTCAGAACTGACTATTGTTATTGAGGTAAACAATTGAAAAATGATATGTATGACAGTTGTACATTTATCAGTTTACGTACATATAAATGGTGAGGGGACTGCAGAATGTTATCTGATACATAAAAAAGGATGGCTCATTTACGGCAAATTTCACTTATAAATGTCCTACAATTGGATGGATTTTTATCCTGAAAATTTTGCAAGAAAACTGTAGAGCGTTATCTGACACAGTCAAAGGGATGGTTTAATTACGGTCACTTACATATTAGCGGCGATGGGCTGCATAATATGGTGTCTGATACATACCCACAAAAGAACGGTTTATTTAGGGAAAAAGTCACTTATAAATTGTCAGCAATTTGACTGTAAAATAACCTACGGTCTTCTTTCAGAAATTAGAACCCGCCCAAGGTGTTCCAAAACACGGCTTTTTACAGTATACTAGAGGAAAGTGCAGTCTGCCAAAAAACAGTTCGGTCCTCCAGTTCCTCATCAGTTATTTTTCAGTACTAAATATTGAGATTGTTTATTGGGATCAGTTCCCACTGCATATTTTGCAAAACAAAAAAAATTTATTTTGACCTGAAAATCATTTTCTAATTCATTTCATAAAGTCTAATCTACTCCGAAAAACCGCCAATTTGATTTGGATACCTGCCAATCTGGACTGAAAATCCGCTAATTTGGCTTGAACACTTGTCAAATTGGTTCGAAAAACTGCTAATCTGATCCGAACACCTGCCAATTTGACTTGAACACTTGCTAATTTGGCCCGAAAAATGTTCAACTTGACTTGAAAAAGGTATTTACAAACCAGACTAAACTAAAATCCAAAAAACAGATTTTCGCCATCATTGTGGACATGAATTTAAATAATACACAAAATAAACAAAATTAAAATGAAATGGAAGTTTTTTTCCTTTTTATAGAATTGCCTAACTTTTTAACTGTTACACAGATTTCTTATTTGAAACACTAATTATTAATATTATTTGGAACGCCATACGTACTCGCCTTCTAAATACAAACCTAAGAACTGCACATTTAATTTTAGAATTTTTTCCATTTTGCGGTCATTTCTACCAAATCTTTTTAGCTGCTTTCAATTTTAACTTTAATTCCTTCCCACTAAACCACTCATAAGCTCAACACCTCTTTTTGCACCATTTCTATTTTATTAAGAACACGAGGACACTAAAATTCTTAAATATGCAAAATTAAAACTAAAATAATTATTTGTAATGAAAATAAATTAAGGAAAATTAAATAAAAACAACCGTTTGACTCAAAAGTCATAGCCAACCCTAATAATTATTAATGACATAAATACAAAAATAATTTTTTCCTTACACTTTGTATATATGATCATTTTGTAATAATTTTCCATGAGTTTTACACGGTTTGCGTTTTAAGAACTGCATACAATTTATTAATTTACCTTTGAAACTAAAATAAAAACTTACCTGCCCCTTTTTTTTGAAAAACTTGAATGCTGTACTGGTTTATGCCTTTAACCTTTGCCCAATTTCAAAATGCAATTACTGACAATGTAATATTTATTAGTGCTACTTACAAAAAAATGATTTCAATAACAATGTAATTATTTGGTATTACATTGTAGGGTTTTTAATATAAATAGCAGTACTTCTACCAAACCACGTTAGTTCATTCCAGTCAATGGATTCTTGTGAATTTAATACTGATCATTTAGTTATTTAATTTCGAAGGCTTGTGTGTGAATTAGTCGCAAAAAAATGTCAGAAATCAAGCAATTCTATGCTGGGAAAAATGTTTTAGTTACCGGTGCAACAGGTTTTATTGGAAAAGTGTTGGTGGAAAAAATTTTGCGTGATTGTGACGACGTAAATTGTGTCTATTTATTAATACGAAATCGTGACAAAAATAATTTTGCACAGCGGTGTAAGGATTATTTAAATCATTTGGTGAGTACTTTTAAGCTGATAGAGTTTGCTCTAAGATATTTGTATAACTAAAGGAAGGAGGCTGTGACTATCAATCAATGTCTATTACCAAATCGACTGTAATAATATGAATGCACTGTGATATCTTGTATTATCTGTATTTCTTGTTCTTTTCGATGAGTGTCCATAATTTAAACAGATTTCAATGAAAAGTGTTTGGAATATAATATTGAACCTTGATTAGTATATTCTCATATATTATAATGTTATTTTGAACGTTATTTGTTCTGAATATAATTTTGACTAATTGTTTCCATTGTTTTTGTAACTTCTTTCCATTATAACTTTTATAGATACTTTAATGGGTACTTTATTAATTACCCCTACTGTTGTGATGAAATTATTCGGAATGCCTTGTAACCATTTATTAGGATTAGGGAAGTTTGAGCTATCCACTAACATCCCTCCTTAGGCCAGCTGCAGTGCTATCATAGTAGCCGAGCAGTGAGCGTCGCTTAAACAGGTATGGGCAAAATTCACCCAGTGTGTATTCTGCATCAGAAAGACGTGTTCAGTGAAAAAATTCATTTTTGTTAAATATTTTGTGTTTGTGCTAAACTTGTATAATTTTTGTCTATTTGAACTAAAATATGTACATACATACAATAGAAAAGTCGGCAGGAGCTACGAAACCAGTACTTCGATCTAACCTGAGGCATATTATTGAATAAGTTTTAGATAATAATCGACTTACTAAACCAAAACAGTATGGTTTTTGCCCAACTGCTTTAGATAGAAAACTCAATTTAAATGTTCAAATGCGATCTGCCAATGTGCAGAGACCACGTCGCTAAGATTTACGTTGAGTGTAGCGTTGAAAAATAAGTTTTATAAATTTAGTTTTTTTATTGTTATAATTAAGTATTAGGATGCTCACAATAACTTTTCTAATATTTTTTTCAAAATAAAATAATTGCTTATTTACTTACATCAAAATATTATTTTTGACTAAAAATCCTATTTTTTTAAAATTTGGTTATGTACTTATTAATTTACTCAATATTCAACAATTTATAATTAATATAAAAGCCCGTTATTAATATCAAAAAAGGTTCTTTTTTCACGCAAAATAGCCAACTTTTAGATTTTACTTCAATTTTGCTGTTTTCAAAAAACTGCTTTTTGGATTTGCAAAAAAAAATATAATTTTTGGAATGGATGGACAACTCATAGTACCATCTTAAGGTTCAACTCTTTAGATTTTCAACGGCCACCATGGAGTGTCAAAATATTAATTTTGACAAAAATATAAGCATTTAAAAAAAAAAAAAAAGTTTCGTTAGTTTTTTATAAATAACTAGCCGATATTACCCGGCGTTTCCCGGCTCGTTTTTTGATATGTATATACAATCGATTTATATCAACTTTGGGGAACAAATTTTTTTCTCCCTATTGTATTTCCCTTCTGTCACTTCTGTGTTATAATAATGGAGAAAAATTGAGAAGGGAAGCAGTGGAAACTATTTAGTTAAAAAATAATTATTGTGTTTTAAATGTAAAAACTTTAATTGATGTTGTAATATGTACATTTTTATTATTTGAATTATCGTATTTTATAAAGATTTGTATTTGTATTAAATTGTATTGCTGCTTAAATAAAATTAGGTTTTATTATTTTTCATCCATCCAGTGTAATCTGAAAACAAATTAATTTATTTTAAATGAAATTTATATTTGTGAAATAAATAAAATATTACATTATTGAAGAGCTGCACGATGAACAACGTTCATAGTTTTGCCATTTTCAGCAAAAACGTATAATCCAGATTGAAGTCGCTTGAATGGAATTGGCGAATCTGTTGGTATCATAGAAATACGTGGTATTAATACATGTTCTCCTACGAATTTACCTGAAGCGAGTTCCGTTACACAATTTGGGCGATTGAATATTGCGCAATAAAATAATTGGAGAACCAATTTTTAATTGCAAATGATGTGGTGCCAAACCTGGTATATTTATGGAATTTAAAAATTCTGTTGGATAATTAACTGCTTCACTTTCTTCAATGACAGTATCGATCGATTGATTTAAAAGACATTGTTTCTGTGTATCCAACATATCTTGAATTTTTAGAATCAAAAATTCTACTTCAATATTTTAGGGCGCTAAAATTGCACGATTTTGTAACCATTGAATTTGCTGATAGTTTTGTAGAATGTTTGGATATACATTTGTTATTAGTTCTTCTCGAGAATTAACAATTGTACGGAAATTTTCTGGCAATTCGATTTCTTTGGATATTTGATTAGCAGCAATTATTCCATTTCCAATGTCAAGCAATTGTTTTGAAAAAAATTCAGCTGAATGATCGTTTTGGATAAGTACACGCATATTTGTGGTTAATTTAATGAAAGATAAAGATTTAAGGCATGCGTTGATTTCATCAGCATATGTTGATCGTGGTGTAACGGGTAGTGTCACCAAAAATATTTGTGTTGTTCTTGAAATCTTTTAATGTTCGATCCAATGCCTCCAATGAATGTTTATGAGCCATTGTGCATTCGTCCCAAATTATAATGCGACATTTTTGCGGTATTTTGGCCATGTATGAATTTTTTTTATATTACATGTTGCGTTTTCATTAGTTTGAATATTTAAGGGCAGTTGAAATGCTGAATGCGCTGTTCTCGCTCCATCTAATAAAATTGCAGCAATTCCTGACGAAGCAACGGCTAATGCAATGTTACCTTTGGAACGAATTTCTGCTAATAAAAGTGAAATCATAAAAGTTTTTCCAGTTCCGCCTGGAGCATCCAAATAAAAGAAGCCCCCAATTTGGGTTTGAACTGCATATAAAATTCTGTCGTAAATAATTTTTTCATCTATCAATTTTGGCTTATTAATTTGAACCAATTCAAGTAAATCAAGCGTATTGTATGATTGTTCTCGTGAAAGATGATAAAAAATTAGATCATTTGCTAATCTTGAAGGTGATGGTAGTCCTAAAGTTTGAAGATTTTGATTTGAGTTAGTCATGCAGATATCCACTAGTCGAATTAAACAGTCATTGAACATGATTGGTAAGAAATCAATTGTGTTGTCGTTGTGAATACTGCAATATGTGTGAAGAATATAATCAGTCATTGCATTTTTGAGTTTTTCCCATAGTTCATTTGGATTGGAAGGACTGCAAATTGTAATGATAATCTCGAATAATTGGCGTATTTGATTTGGAGATGAGGTGATGACTGCATCGTTTAATGTGGAATCCCAATGTAAATCTGCTTCTAATAAATTCAAAGCCAAACATTTCGAAGTTCCCATTTTTTTTATCCCACTTATAGTATTTAGGAAGGCATTTCTGAATACAGCAAATTATGTGTAAATGAATTTTGTTGTTGATACATATGTATTGAAAAATTCTGTTAAAGTAGTTTTTGGTAGAGAAGCAGCTTGCTGTGAAATATTTTGGTCTGTAAAATAGACGCGTTGTCCATTTTGAAGATGTACCGCTAGATGAATTACTGCTGGATCTCTTTCATGCATTGAAAATGAAAAAATACGCTAAACAGCCTCGCTGGTGCTTATATATCTTCCAGTTTAAAATCTTGAAATTTCGTTATTTAAATTGTCTTGTCGCTCAATATTGAAAACTGACATGTCAGTTCCTTTGTTGATATATTTGCAAATATATTTTATGTATTTTACGGATGAGCATAATTCAACATTAATGAGTGCCTTAAATGTTTTTGATAAAAATGGCGAATAAGGCACAATCCATCTATTGTCAACTTCAAATTCATTTGTGTGAATATTTATCGTGAATGACTTTCCAGAATTCTCAGTGGATCTTCTACGATATAATGGATATCCATCAATTCCAGTTATCGTATGCATGGTAAAATCTTTAGGAAAACTTTTGGAACATTTACCATTAATCATACATGGTGAATTCATATTAAGTGTTCCACATGGACCATGAACCATATTTAATTTAACAATTTCAAACAATTCTGGATCCGTGTCTTTATCAGGAATTTCAGCGCTTATTACGTTGTCGATATCGATTGATCTTATTTTATTTGTCAGCCAAATTAATATATGAGCATGAGGAAGTCCTCGTTTTTGCCATTCGATCGAATACATCCAACAATTCGTTTCGCCCATACACATGATACTTTGTAATGAGATCCATTAAGGATTTTAGCTTTCGTTTGAAAAACTCGTGCTATAATGTCATGTCGATCATGCGATTATTGACCATGCTTTAATAATTTTACAATATCGTTCCATTTTGAATTGCATGTGAATGTTATAAATAAATCGGGTGTTCCGTAATGACGAACGAAAGTGATAGCGTCTTGAATATACTCTTGCATAGACGCGGACTGCCAATGTTTGATGAAGGAAGAATAACAGTATTACCGATGTCATTGGCATTAATACTTCTGTCTGCATTTCCATTTATTGCATCATGCAAGTGGATGTATTCGACGCTTCGTAATTTTGACTGATTAAAACGAATGTATCGTAGACGTTCACTCTCGATTTTGGCATACATATCGACAACATACTGATGGTATAAATATCTACATTTTCTCTTCTGTTCCGCTCGCATTGAGCGTTCAATGCTCTTGCCGCAGATCGAACATTTCTATTTGCTCTTCGATTAGTAACGCTTCGAATTTCGGTTATATTTTCTTGTTGAATGCTGTTGGTCAGCATTATTATTTTCTCTATATCGTCTAATCGCTTGGTTTCTTCGCATATTGCGACCAATATTTGAGCGTCGCATTTTTATGAAAGAAACACTTAATTTTACAATACAATGGAATTATCTTTAACTGTCATTTCGTGTTGTTGGTAACACAATCAATAATTGAAAATGTACGCACTTTTAAGCGTCCTGCGATCAATGTTTTCGCGTACTCTTTTATTTTTATAAAATTTTATTTTTAATCGTAATTTTACTTTAATTAATTTGTTTTTAACAGTTATTTTGTGTAAATTAATAAAAATCCCTACGTAATAACGTTTTTTTACGATTAATTATAAATTTTATTTTTAATTTTGCGTCCTACGATGTATTCTTGCGCGTGCTATAATTAAACTAAATTAATGCCAAAAATATCGATATTACCACCTACTATCTTAAATACAGCGCCACCTATCGGGTCCAAATTTCACAAAAACCCAAACCGCTAATATCCTAATCGACAAAATATTTTGTGGTAATTTTGTTATTATAGCACAGAATATATATAAACAGAACAATATCTTCTATTGCGCTTTAGGCCTAAGCTGGTGAACAAATATTTTAGTCATTGTTTTTTTCAAATGATTTTTTTTTCGAAAAGATATAAAAATCATTTTATATGCAATCAATGAAACAAAAAAAAATTATAAAAATGTTTGTACCCCCACCTCCTTGTTTTAATAAATAAAAATCAGTACAATTTTCAAAGGAAAAAGAAATCTTTACACTTTATAATGTACTTAAAAGAGATAGACATTCGTGAACAAATTTTGATTTTGGTCTTGTTAGCTTTGCGAAACTTTAAAATCACATCAAACAAATAACAAACAGAAAACTTGCAACTCGCATAAGGTTGTGTATGTGTTTGTGTAGCATTTCGCGAATTGATTGCATATAAAATGATTTTTATATCTTTTCGAAAAAAAAATCATTTGAAAAAAACAATGACTAAAATATTTGTTCACCAGCTTAGGCCTAAAGCGCAATAGAAGATATTGTTCTGTTTATGTATATTCTGTGATTATAGGTAGAAGCGTTCAATCGGTAGATACCTGACCGTCTTTTAAACGTTTTAACATAATTAACTTCGCTTAGGTAATCTAATTTCGACTTAATCTGGAAAAAGGTCTACACAGATTTATAAAAAACACGGCTAATATTATGCCGCTTTGTTTACATCTCATTTATGTGAAGAATCAAAAATAGGTTTTTGTACCTACAACAGGTAATGATTATTTGCCTTATTTGAATTATAAATTATTTGGCGTGGATCAACACATCACCATTTAATAATGTTATAATGTGTGAAACTCAGGGGGGGGGGGGGGGGGGTCAACCTCTCCTTCCCGCCTTCCTTACGCCGACAGGCAATAAAACCCAATGAAATCACCACAAAATATGTACCCGGGTAGATACTGTTCATTTAAGGAAAACAAAATTTTCATTCAAGCGAAGGTTAAATGCAATAGAGTCAATGCAGTATACCTAAATTCTGTGTGTGTATTTCCTATTTGAAACATGTAGCATCTATGTCTTCGTTGTATGCGTTTATTTTAAAACCAACTCAAACTAATTTAATTTTTTTTTTGTATGAATTTGCATTGCAATTTGCAATTAAACTTTTAGTTTAACTTTAAATGTGTTTAGGATTGTGAAGTACACTAGTAGTCGCCTGTGTATAATAATTTATTTGCAGCATTACTTACACTCGCCGAGGTTAAACGTTCCTGACTACTGACTGATATATTTTGTAAAGGAATCCAATATGTCCGAAGGCCGAATTAGTCGGGAGGCCGAATGTCGAAAGGCCGAATGTCGAATGGCCGAATGAGTCGAAAGACCAAATGTCTAAAGGACGAATATGTCGAAAGGCCAAATGTCGGAAGGCCGTTTTTTCATGAAAAGCAAAGTAACGCCTTCTACGCCAATAATAATTGGACGACATTTATTTATTTTAGTTAAGATTTTGTTTTGCTCGAATTACCCGTATAAAATCGTTTGTATAGTACCTATTGGCAACAAAAAATAAAAAATTAGTTCAACAATTAAATAGAAGAATTCAAATTCTCTCCGACTCTTTCGGAATTTCGACCCATTCGGCATTTCGACATTTAGCCTCTCGGCGTTCGGCTTTCAAGACTCGGCCTTTCAACCCTATTTCCAAATTCCCACGTGTTCAAATTTGCTGTGACCCTTCATCTGGATGTTTAAGCGGCCAGCACCACGAGTTGAAATATTAAAAAAAATGTCTTTAATTACTTACATAAACATATACCTTTAGAATGAGAATCCCAAATTAATTTTGGTTTTGTTTTCTGGCTCCCTTTGTTTCTGGCACAATTTGCTCTTTTAATTAATAAAAAGCCAAACTAGTTACGCAAACCGCACTATGGATGTAAATACCATAAATTCAAACAGGCTAGTTCACTAGTTCAAACATCAAATATGATTCACTAGCTGGCTTAACACGGTCTGGTCGACTTATTGAACAAGCATTAAGGGCCCCAAGTTCAACGATTTAAATCTAATTAATAGCTAATTTAGTTTCAAACTTTGAACGCTGTGTGCCATAGATTCGAAAAACGATCGAAGCTACTAATGAAAGTATTAATAGCTGTATAAGCGAAACATAGCACTGAAGTTGGTTGGTATAAAAACCTACTTAAACGCATTCAATTCGCCCGCCATTTTAGGTATAGCTCGGTTATTGCTGTTTATATGACTTAAGTTTAAGTCAACAAGCTATTGTTAAGTGTGTATCAAACGTGACCATGGACTGTTACTTGGTCGGCAAATACCTTGAGCCATGAGATGTTCGAGTTCTAGCTTTGCGATTTTAAATTTGTCCGGCGCCAAACGTCTTGTCTTACATGAAACAGGAGGTCCCTTTGTTTCTAAACGATGTGTAATTTGATGTTTAATAACTTTATCACTCAGCGCACTATTTAAAATGTTCGGAAATTTAAAAAATTAATTTTGAATTTGGGGGTCCATTTGCGATTTATCCAACTGTGATAATGCCAAATTTTCTTAAACTGAAATAGCGCCGACTGAATATAATGAGGTTACAGGATCGCAAATTCTATGCTTTCGTAAATCCTCGACCAGACCAGTACTTTTAAAAAAATCTGCACCAATAATTGGTAATGATTAATGATACATCCACGACAATGAATTCCCATTTGAAGTTTCGACGTAATCCAATATCTAAAATTAACATTTTGGTACCATACGCCTAAATTGGTGTTCCGTTCGCCGCAAATAGCTTACAATTTGAAATAGCTTTAGAAATGTTTGATAATTTTAAAGGTATAACCGAGACATCAGCTCCCGTGTCTATCAGAAATTTAGTTGCCGTATTTAAATCCAAAATTAAAAGACGACTATTAGTATCCTCGTCAACAACTGCCATCGAATTTTGATGAACATTTAAAAATTTGACTTATCGTTTTTTTTAGAAAATTCCTCAAAAAATTTACATCCAGGAAAATAATGTCGATCTTTATTTAGAAATGTATAATGATAAAAACACTGATCATATTTTGGGTTGAAACGACTTCTCGTGCATTACGTCAGCTTGAAGATGATCTTGCTCTCGGTCGACAAACTGCTGAGACTTAGATAAAATTTGGGTCCTAAATTCATCAAATCTAGTTTCCAGATCGGAATAAGAATTTGGAATCGTTGAACATTGTGAATTTGAATACGCAGAATTTGACTTGATAGAATTGAAAACAGAGTTGGTATAGAAGATGTTTGTTTAATTTCACTAATTAGAGTATATTCCATAACCTCCAACATTTTATCAGCTTGTTCCGCTAAAACGGTCAATGAAACATCGTTAGCAGAAGTGGACAAAATAATTTGAACTTCTTGTGGTAATCGCTTTAACCATAATTGTTGTAACGCTTTTTCCGAGAATGTACTACCCGCGTTTAATCTGAATTCGTTTAATAGTTGTGATGGTTTTTTATCACCCAGGCTCAAATCATGCAAAACGTTATTTACTGTAGCGCTCTCCGATTCGCCGAGTACTCTAATAACTTCATTTCTAAGCGTTGTATAAGGAAGTTGGCCTTAATCACGTAGAATTAATTCAGCAAAGGTATTGTGATGCCTTGAATCGAGTGCATTTACTGCATGTGAATATTAAGGCCCGATTTTATGAACGAGGATAAATGATTAATCCTCTGATTTAGCGTTGTTTGCATTGTTTCATACAAGGCAAACTACGCTAAATCAGAGGATTAATCATTTATCCTCGTTCATAATATCGGGCCTAAGTATTTTCCGATTTAATACCCGACAGAGAAAACTGTTGTTCTAAAATTTGAAACCATACGTTAGGATTTTGATTATAAAGGGATTGAGGTGCTTTAAATGCAATCGATCCAATATTATCTTCTGCTCTAACTAAATTAGATTCCGAATCAACATTATTTGTTGTTGTCGGACAATTATTTTTATTTAATAGCACGCGATTTTGCAAATTATTCGCCTTATCCTGAGAAGAAGCAGAAGGAATCCCCTCATCGATGATTACCGTCCCTCGTGAATCACCAATTTATAAATTTTTTTCAAATAATTTGTCCAAATCGGAATGAGAGATTAAAAGCGGTCTTTCTGATGATGGTGGATCATCGTTGGTTTCGCCGGCGGGAGAAGTATTATGCGATATATTTATAAATTATATGAACTTATCTCATACACAAAATAAAATATGAGTAAATATTTAATATAAAAGTTTATAATAACTCAAGAACGAACACTGAATCAAAATAATTAAAGAAAACACTTACCGAATTTAAAAATGCTGACCGTTACAATGATGTCGATGTATTGTTGTATATTGAAAACAAGTTGCCCGCATTATTTCGATATTTCAATAAAAATATTTGAATTAATTCCGCTTAATTCTCCTGGCTGCAGTTTGTAGATTTAAATCGAACATACTCGATTGATGAAGGACTATTTTTTTATAGCCACGGAACGGATCACGTCGGGGTCACCACTTTGGGGTGGTGATGGATGGATGTGTGACGTTTCCTCGATCTCAATTGCTATTCTTAATTGTGTAATCCGACTCCATAGAATATTGTATTTTTGGTTCACCACACTATTCGCTTTATTATTTATTTATTACTGAATAATAATCAGCGAACTTTATTCGCAACGATTCAATTAAAAACACATTAAATTATTTTAATTATAATTTATTTTTTTAAGTTTCTTCTTTCTCCTTTTCTGTGGTTTTGTTTTTCCTTTTTTTCCAAAATCAAAAACCTTGCCTACTTTATATAATACTAAAACTAATCTCAGTGTCTTTATTTAATCATTTAAGGTTTAGTGTTTTCAACAGAGAGTGTAGACATGACGTGTCAACACAATGCTATGCCATGTCCCCACAAATGTTTCAAAGCAAAATTTAAGAGTGTCGTTATTCTGTTTTAAACTACGAAACAATGCTGATGAAGCTACGAAAATGATTAATTTCGGGGAGATAATTCTGTTGCTGCTTCAACTGTTAGAAAGTGGTTTACGAAGTCTCATGGTGGAAATTTACACATTGAACAAATTGTAACCTTTTACTCGCAAATTCAGGCCCTGAAAAACAGTGTGAGGATAAAGAATTTTAAGATTTACTTGACGAAAAATAATGTCAAACTCAACAAGGACTTGGAAAATACCTAGGAGTTACTCAAGTAGCAATTTCTAATCGATTGCATGCAATGGGAAAGATCCACCAGGAAGGAAATGGGTTCCTCATGAGCTAACCGAAGAGAATAAAAATCGCAGAATCGACATTTGTTAGAATTTGCTTTCTCCCTGAAAGATAGATATGAAAAATATAGGTTATATACGATAGTCCTAAATGAAGAAAAACCTAGAAAAGCTAACTCCATCTGTTGTGAAGCCTAATATTCATATCAAGAAAGTGTTTTTGTGTGTCGGATTGGAAACGAATCGTCTACTACGAGCTTCTTGAACCTGGTCCAGCTGTTACGGCTGAACGTTATCAAGCTCAACTAAACAAAATGGCTGATTCATACGGGGAAAAAACCATTCACGGACCGCGATCTGTCATGTTGCTTCGTGACAATGACAATGCCTATTGAACTGTAACATTAATGTTTTTGGAGCTTTTATTTTTTCTCACATCTAAGTTCACTGTAAAAGGCTGCAAATCGACAATGATATAGTTTCAGATGTTGGTTGACAAATCGGATGCCATGGTATCTTACAAGTTAATTTTCGAGATACCAAAGCAGTACCATTTGTAAGATTTTTGAAATTTCATCCAACTCAATTGAAACACCGCCCCTGTGGCACAATGGTTAGCATGCTTGCTTAAGCTCCGGAGGTCCCGGGTTCGATTCCCGGCGAGTGATGAAAAAATCACGGCTGGTTAAGGGTAGGATCAATGAATTAATCATTCATTATCTGTTAAAATACAAAAATGATTACGAAACTTCAGAATGAAGCGGCCAAATCCCTCCATGGGATGTAGCGCCAGCGAAAAAAAAAACAAAAAAAGTTGAAACTACAGGTACCAGAACCGACACTGATTGAGGAAGATCAACAACAAATTATTTTATTATTTTAATTTTAAGTTTACAGTTTTTGTGTTCCGATATTATTTGAATGAGCACTCTAATGACAATGACAAAATAATTTTTATTTATTGCAAGTGACATCTATTATCTTCTAGGAAATAATCTTAATTAGGCTCAATGTTGCCCTCACTTGTGATTGGCGTAATTGGACGAGAGTTGAGTACTACTTCAACCTGCTTCATCAAAGTATTCAATTCATCATATGTGAGATTTGCATTTCCCATCATGCGTCGCAAAATAAATTTGGCTGACTTTACCTCTGCTTCATATCTACCTCCAAAATAAGGTGATCCAGGTGGTGCAAATATCCAAATGATTTGATTTTCATTACACATGATATTCTGTATGTAGTTCTGTAGTTCCAGTGCTGTGTAGAAGTTTGCTGCGAGTTGGTTCAATTTTTTTTTTTTTTTTTTATAAATTTTTTAATTGGGTGCAGAGCGGACTTATTAACGGCCCTAGCTCCTTGTAACTGTCAGAGCTTCTGCACCCAATGCGCGATCCTGCAAGTAAAGTTTAATAGCTACCTTAAATTTATTCATTTTATATTCCTTCGGAAATTTGAAATGTATTAGCGAATTCCACTTTTTTGATGTTCGGTATATAAATTCGCGCTTAATTTCTTCAGTTCGAGGTTTCGGGAGCTTCACCGTAAACCTATGTGCATTGGTTGTTCCTCTTGTTACTCTTGTTGTTGTAACGAATGGTGGTATTTTCTCCGATAGTTCTGCAGAACATTTACCATGTAAGCATCTGTAGAAGACGCAGAGTTCTGCAACATCTCTGCGATGCTGTAAGCTGTCTAGTTCTTGAGTAAGTCTGGGATTCCGTATTATTCTGATAGCGCGGCGTTGAACCCTGTCCAATAAGTGGAGGGTGGTACCAGACGCACCTCCCCAAACTTGACAGCAATACTCTATACATGGTCGGAAGAAGGTTTTATATGTGTATCTGGAGAACTTGATGCGATTTGAAAAACCTTCTGCATCGATTCAGGAACCCGAGTTTTTTTGAAGCTGATTTAGCCAATGCAACAATGTGTTCATTCCATTTGAGTTTGTTACTTATTTGAACACCAAGCAGTCGAATTGAGTCGCAACCCACAAGGATATGGTTTTTTACCACAAATGGGTAGTCGTTGTGACTTTTTTTACGTGAGAATGTGCATATTTGTGTCTTTTTCTCGTTAAATTGTACTAAGTTGTTGTTACCCCACTCAAATATTGTACTTAAATCGGAATTAAGAGACGTTACGACTTCTGACCGTTCATTATTTACGAAATTACGAAATGTGTGGCATTGTCTGACCACACGTATACTTACAAGCTCCTGGGATGGCCACGAATCGTTTGAATGCGCCAATAGATGAAGCGGATGTTAGATCGGAAGGTGGCATTGATATAATATTTCAATAATTGTCCGCGGTATTCTCAAATCCTTTAGTTTCTTAACAATTTATTTTGAAATGTTTGCCAATAAGTATGTTAACTCATTGGCAAACTCTCATCCCAGTTTAGTTTTAACTTTCATAATTTCTGTAATGAATATTTTTCCGATAATAACTACAGGTGATACTAAACCAATCGGATCGAATATCGCCGCTATCTATCTCCTTTTGAAATGGATTTGGCCCTGAAGAGGCTCATAAAGCATATTCAGCAAACTGAATTTTCAACAGAAATTGAAGTTCTTCGAAAAGGCAGGGTATTATCGAATCATAGCAAATTGTTGCATCTTAACCCTTGGACCAAGATGACATTCTACGCATTGGCGGCAGATTAAAAAACTCAAATATTTCAGACGCTTCGAAGTATCAATGGTTATTATTATTACCAACTTCGCATTCATTTTCAAAAGTGTTACTTCGATCTGAGCATGTTCGTCTTTTACACGCCGGAGCACAATCACTGTTATTTAATGTTCGAGAACGTTTCTGGATTATTGGCGGACGAAATTTATGCAAAGGTATCGTTAAACAGTGTGTTCTATGTGTCCGTACTCGACCTCAAACAATGTCACAAATTATGGGACAACTTCCAAAAGAACGGGTGACTCCGTCTCGTCCGTTTGAAACGGTTGGTGTAGACTATTGTGGTCCCTTTCTTCTGAAAAGTAAAGTACGATCCCGAGTTGAAGAAAAGAGATATATTTCAATTTTCATATGTTTTTGCACTAAAGCGCTCCATATGGAAATAGTAAGCGATTTGTCCACTGCAGCATTTATAGCTGCTTTCCGGAGATTTGTTGCCCGACGTGGGTTGTGTTCAAAAGTCTATTCAGATGACGCCACTAATTTCGTGGGAGCTAGGTCTTAGTTGCAGGAACTACACCGTCTTTTCACATCAGAGATTCACCAAAATGAAATCACAAAATTTTGTACTAATCTCAACGCTCAATGGAAAACGATACCTCCACGATCACCACATTTTGGCGGATTATGGGAGGCGGCAGTAAAAAGTGCCAAATTTCATCTAAAACGAGTTGTCGGACGAAATACATTGACTTTCGAACAATTAAATACCCTCGTCGTTGAAATCGAGTGTTGCCTTAATTCAAGGCCCATTGCAGCAATGTCTGAAGATCCTAATGACTTAACGTGCTTATCCCCCGGACAATTTTTAATTGGTCAAACAATTACCTCACTACTCGATCCACCTGTTCGTCATTTGACTTTTGGTCGATTGTCTCATTCTCAAAAAATTGCAGGCGAAGTTTCAAAATTTATGGGACCGCTGGTCTAAAGAGTACCTAGGAGAATTACAGCGAATTCGGAAGTGGAATAAAATTCAAACAGAGCCAAAAATAAACGAAGTAGTCATCATCCAAGAAGACAATGTACCTCCATTAAAATGGCCACTGGCTCGAATTGTAGAGCTGCATCGAGGTGGGGATGGGTTCGTTAGAGTGGTTACGGTTCGTCTTGGAGATAAAAAATTTAAGCGGGCTATTACCCGCATTTGCCCTCTGCCAATCGATGGATGCGAGTCCGACATCAGTTGAAATGTGATTATCAACCTTATTTTCGTGAAATATTCCGCGTCGCAATTTTTTAACTTTCCAATTTAAGGTTAAATATATTTGCATTGTATAAATTCGTTTGAACACCACAAATTTTTTGGATTTGTTAATTTTTTTATAATCCATACCATAATACTTATATGTATATTAGTGTTTAAACCTTGGTTTGAAGTATTAAATACTTCATGTTTAAATTATAATAGAAAAATATAAAGGGCTGAAACCTCACAAGGTGATCAGAACTTCGGTCTTTGGTTTTTTCAATGTGGATTGCATTCACCTGTCACCTGTGTCATAAAGTTGGTGTGACAGTTTTGACAGTACTGATTTCTATTTTAACTAACATATTTTTACTTATACATACAATAACAGCCAAACAGGTCAAAAGCTTTTAGCAAGAAAAATCGTATTTTAGAACTATATACCGAAAGTAGTATACAAAATTATACTGATATCTCTATCCGTGTAACTGACCATATTCTAGAACTTTAACCAACAATCATTTTAGAATCCCATTTCCAATGCACATGTCGAATTTCATCGTAATCGGTTGAGAAATAGCCAAGTTCCATCATATTTGGCCATATTCCACACACAAAAAAATAAAAGGTCACCACAACACCGAATCGGTGTTACATAGTGTCCCACCGATCGGATATTTATAATTTGAATCCAATCGGATATTATCATAAAAATGGCATAAAATACATTTGGATAAAAACTTTTACACCGCATAAAACCCAAACAGGAACATTCGAGGTGCATTATTTATTAAATCCAAAAGGAGTTTTTATAAAAATTTATCTTTTCGGATAGATAAAAATATTTATCAATCATTTATAAATATTTTAGAAAAATAAAATACTTTTTCGGATAAAAAACCAATTAACACCGCACATTTTTTGAGTGTATGGTTTTAATCAGCGCTGTCGCAATAAAAAAAAATTGCGTACCTCAAAAAATTAATTTGGGTGCCTCTGGGTGCCTCACAAAAAAAAAATCGAAAACTGCAAAATTTTACAAGTTTTATTTTATATAAATAAAAAGTTAACTAATAGGTATACGTACAGTGTACAATGTACATATATACCCTCGCAGTGCGGGTTTACGTAAATATTCTGCTGAACATTTTTCAGCAGGATTGCATGCAATTTAAAAATATTTTAATCGGAAGGTGAAAGTTGTTTACGAAATAGACTACGTCGAATGGATGCCTGTGGCACTATTCTGGTTTTCCCAGATTTTTTTAGTGTATTATTATTTTGTCCAAAGCATGCTATGGCTATTTGCATTTATTCAAATTTAGGGTGCAAATAACTCCATTTCACAGCAATTTTTTGGTTTATTTTTCCCTAAACATTTTGTTAGGATTTGTTTAGTAGGAAGTAATGTTAAAATGGAATTATTTTTTCCCAAACTTTGAAAAAATACAAATCGCCACAGTGTGCTTTGAAAAAAATAATACCAAAATACACTAAAAAAGTCACAATAATAAAATTCCAATTCCCAATTCCCCGGGAAAACCGGAATAGTGCCACTGGTGGACATTTTTCAGCAGTATATTTACGTAAACTCGCACTTTAGCACCGCTTTGCTGCAGCACTAATATATGAGGAAGGCTTAGAAGACCAGTAATAAATATTTTTAAATTTGGGAATCTAAATTCATTGAGTCTATTTCGTAGTTCAAAAATGTTACTCCAAAAATTCTCCAAATTAGAAGATACCGCAATAGATCTCTAACAAAAACTTCTCGATATTCTTCTTCTATCTCCTCTATTTTGCCGTCTATGCTTTGAATTTTATTTAATGTTTCATATTTAGTTTAATATAATATGATAGTTTTTACATCGTTTCTTGATGGTTAGAAAACATTCAAGATTTAAGTTAGATTGTGGAATTTCCAACTCAGCTTTAGGCCCTCTACTCTATCGATCTCTACAAAACAAGCGGTTTCTTTAAAATCTTCTTTAATGAAATTATGTATCACCATTATTAAGAAACTTTTAACTGCTGGAAGTAATTTATAAATTTTAAGATTCTAGCTTTGAAACTCTTTATTTAAACTGTAGTTTAATTTAAGGATATAGGCCATAAAGTGAAAAATAAATGTTATTTATTTTTAAATTTTGCGAAACAACACAAGCTAAATTTTTTATAGGGTTTTTCGACTCAAATTTTTCTAGTACAAAATAGTGTTGAAGAGATTGCCATTGTTATAATATTCTAAATATTAGACCATCTAATGCTAGCCATCTTGTAGTAGAAGTTTTCAAAATCGTATGAATCGTAACATTAAAAATTGTTTGAAAACTTTTATACTCTTTTTGCCGTTTAGGGCTGGCTATGAGAACAAAAATAATAAATATTCCTTGCTATTTTCTCGCACTCTTTGCGAAATCATTCTTTGTAGCAGAAACCAAATAAATTATGTTATAAATTATTAAATTTGGAATAAAATTTTAAAAAATTATTCCGGTGCCTCTAAGTGCCTCTAATTTTTTGGGTGCCTCACTTTCTCTATAAGTGCCCGGGAGGCACCAAAGTGCCTCTTTCGACAGCGCTGGTTTTAATCCCATTGGTATTTTATTTTAATGTATATGATTTTAATATGTTCCGAAGATTGTAAGAGAATTGAATCTTCTCACCAGGCCGCTGCGACTAGACTGATTGTATCACAATTTAAATTCTATTATACAGAAGGAATATGCAGGTTGTTTTAGCGAATTTAACTAATACAGCCAAAATCTCTTACAATTTTACTTTTTCACGAAAACTCCAAACGGTGTAAATATTTACTCCATTAGAACGAAAATAATCTCTGGGAAGTACTTTTTAAAAAAATCCGCTGTTGACAACTTTTGCGTTTACTCCGAACGGTGCAAAAGTATACTGTTCGATCCTTTTGGATATTTTAAAATTTGTACCCGATCTTGCGGAGTTAATATGGTACTATTGGATAAAAAATAAAGTTTTTTTCGGATAAAATACCATTCACACCGCAATATTTTTTTGTGTGCAGAACTTCATCCAAAACAATTTTAGAATCCCATTTTCAACGCACATGTGATGAGAAATAGTCAAGTTCCATCATACTTGGCCATATTCCTAAACTTCACCCAAAAATCATTTTAGAATCACATTTCCAAAGCACGTATCGAATTTCATCTTAATCGGTTGAAAAATAGGCAACTTCCATCATACTTGGCCATATTCCAGAACTTTATCCAAAAATCATTTTAGATTCCCATTTCCGATACACATGTCAAATTTCATAATAATCGGTTGATAAATAGGCAAGCGCAAGTTCCATCATAGAAAAAATTTGTTAACTACTCACTACATCCTAATGCAACCCCAACTCAACTTCAACTCAACCCTCAAATTTACCCCTAACTCAACCTTCAAATCAATTCCCAATTCAATGCCCAATTCAATAATAATCAAACCAGCATACATAAAAAAATCGTAAATATTTATAAAAGCAGGTATTTTGGGACAATTCGTATGGCAGGTACCCCACCTCTTGACGTACAGTCTCCAAAAGCTTTTCAAATCTCCGCCTTGACCATAGAAACAGATTGGCGAAAAAAAATTCAAAATCGGACAAGCCGTTCTCGAGATACCATGGGTCCAGACACACAGACATCCAGACAGACGGACGGACATTTTTTTTTTTTTTGCATTTTCAGACTCGGGGACTTTCAAAACGTCGAAAAAAGTGGTTTTGGGCCAACCAAATTTTTCGTCATTTTTGACAGGATTTCAATACTTTGGTCCTTTTAGACCGAAGTAATAATCAATTTCATACTTTTTAATATTTGTAAAGGAAAGAATGATCGATGCTCCCGCAATACTGCATTATTATTTTTTCCTATGCTTTTGAATCTTTGTATTATTTCATACTTTACAATAATATTTTCTCTTTTAATACGCTTTATTAATTTATGTAACTAAAATGGTGACACTAGCAATGTGAATGTGGGTTAAATGTCAAAACAAAACTTTTTTCTAAGAAATAGGCGTGTAACATTTTATGGCCAAATTAATTAATGGTTTTATTATAATTTTATTTATCAAAAGTTTAATTCACAAGCTTTTTCGGCGTATAATTTTTAATAATTTGAGAGCTTAATCCACATTCACAGCGGTAGTGACATCTACTTTTGCTTAACGCCATAAAGCGTATTCCTTTTCACCGATTGGTGTGTTGAGGAGAATAAAATAAAAAACGGTATTTTTCGTTTTAGTTTTTTCGAGCATCATGATAAATTGACTGCGGTTGAATAAAGAAGAATAAAGAAATTCATCGTAGAAATAATTTGCATTTTTTATTTAAATTACTTTAGAATACTAACAGTCCACTTAAATTTAAAGTTATTGTCGAATTTATTCAAGGTGGTTTTTATTAATTTACTCGTATTTAAGATAAAAAAGAACAAAATAATTTAAGCCATTTATTTTTTTAAGATCATTTTTTTGAAGTCATGGTCAAAGTCAGCCTATATACGAATTTGTAGAATTTAAGTTTCAGTACCATGGTCCATGAATGTTTAAATAAGTCTGAAATTTTAGAATTTATATTTTAAAAAATAAAATATTTGAGTTTGTTGTAATTTGATGTGAAAATTAGAAAAAATGATTTTTTTATCTGAAATCCAGAGGCGATATTCTGAAAATTGGTGAAAACTCCCCCATTTCAAATTCGCTGTTCATGAAATCAATCGGATATAATATCCAGTCCAGTTTTCCACCTCTTTCAAATATTTTGTGTTGTGTACCATTGTAATCTGCACAGGGATTTTGGTCGCAAAATGAGGATTGAGGATTGAGAATTTTGTATATACACGGTGTATAATATACATTTTGCTATTGTGTGCCGTCAAATATTTGTATTGTATTAGTGTATTTTCTCATGCGTTTTCTCATGGGGTAAGTATCAAAAACAAGCCAAGCGGGTGAATCGGTTCAAATTTTTGGTGCTTACGCTCGCCTTGAGTTAGTTTTCCCTTTCTTCTTACTAGTGGAATTCATTCGTTAATAAAAAACCAAAACAAAATACATAAACGTAACCAAAACAATTTCTCGCAAATAAAAAAAACAAAAAGCAACATAAATGAAAACAAAAAAAATTAAACATTTTAATTTTTAAATTTTGAACAAAGGAACCAAAACAGAAAGCTAATACACTTCAAATTTCCGAAAGAATACCAAATGAATAAATTTAAGGTAGTTATTAATCTTTACTTGCAGAATCGTGCATTGGGTGCAGAAGCTCTGACAGTTACAAGGAGCTAGGACCATTAATAAGTCCGTTCTGCACCCAATTAAAAAATGTGTAAAAAAAAAATAACCCCCCCCCCCATCCAAACTTAAAAGCTGGATAGGAGCAACCGACCATCATTCATGAGTAGCAACACAATACTAAACAAAATAAACAAAATCGTTTTGTTTTCTAGGTTTTTTGTTTTTTTTTGGTTAATATTTTTTATTTTGAGTCTCGCTTCGTAATACTATTTTTAATTTTTTTTCTTCGGAATTTGTTGTTCTGTCACTGTCTCAGTCTCCTTAATACATCCTCTCAATCGTTCTCTTCTGAGCTTATTCCTCTTATTTGTATCATGTTATCCCTATTACTCGCTTCATTTTATCTCTTTTATTTGCATCATATTAAACGAAAAACTGAAAGAAAAAATGCACATTCAACACCAATACAATTTACCAATACTATTGCCTTCCGGTAATCCTCAAATCAATCCACATTTTGCGACCAAAATCGCTGTCCGTGAAAATATTTATGTATTTACACGCAAAAAATTATAAAACCATCCGATTATTTACATATATCCGCAAGCGCGCTGAGTGAATTTACAGTTTAATTCTGTTTATCAATATATATTTTAATTAAATCAGATTTCAAAATTGCGAATAGACAAATTAGCTAATGTGCTCGATATACGAGTAGGTACTTACTGCTTTCGAACACTTTCAAAATTTTGTGTTTTTTGACAGTAATTTGATTTATCGATGAAATGCTATATATGTAAATGAAAAGGTCACACTAAAAATGGTCCATAAAAAAAAATGCTCATACAGAAATATGATCACAACGAAAATAGCTCACATCGAAAAATGGACAGATAGAATAAAAAATACAAGAAAAAAGCGCACATGTAAGTATGTAAAAACAAACACGTATTTTCAAAATGTTTAGCATTTTTCTGGCATCTTGGCACAAATAGATCCTAGCATAAGCGGCTTTGGGAAAATCTCGATTTTATTATGAGAATCGTAAGATCGTAAATTGCTTTTAACCCTTTAATGCATACTGTAGCATATCTGCATCATGTTATTCTAATTTGGACTGCATCTACATTTGAGCATATTTTTTCCGTTTTGTTTCGTGTATCTGTTGTTCAATTGTTTTTCTATCTCGTTTCACACATTTTTTTGTTTTTTTCTGCGTTTTGAAAATAAAATCGCCATTTAAAGTAAGTTAGTCGATATTTTGCATACAGTTAGTAGTAAACATACATTTACATATGTAATTTTTTATAAATAAGAATATTGTTTTTGAATATTTATTTTAATTTTGAACGAATTGCCTTTTTATTAAGAAGCGTTATAAATGAAAAAATATTTAAATTTTATACCACAAATGCATAATGATGCAAATAGGCATAATGTCATAAAATCAATTTTCCCGGAAAACTAGCTGCTTCCAACCATGTTTACTTTGAAATTCGTTTCAACCAAATACATCTTTATAAGAAAAAACATATTTCAATTAAAAAGAAAATATCATGCATTAAAGGGTTAAATTTTCGCCTGAATTTTATTAACAAAGAATCACAGATATTCAGATTATTCCATACTTGTACTAAACTCCATATGGTTATAATATTAATTTTAAAACCATTTAAGTGACCTTTAAACATTGCCCAAAGGACCTGTAAACAATTATATCTGTGGTAACAAGGCAAAACGTAATAATTCGTTTTTCTGATTTTTTCAGGAAAACGTTTTTAAAATTAAGAGTTACCCAAAATCTTAATATGATATGAATTCGAATATGGAGATTTCAATTTTGAAATAAAACGTAATATGGAATAACTTGAGTTATTACGTTTTGCCTTGTTACCACAGAATGAGTAACAAAATTGGTGGTGACCCATTAAAATTAAAAAAAAAAAATAAAAAGGCAAATCAGGACCACTCAAGTATGTATTTTTATATGGGAAAGCGTTTCAATTTATTGACCCACCCTAGAAAATTTACTCTACAGTGTGAAAATTAGCTCAAAATTCGGATTGTTCTGTTTAAACCTTCACAACGATTGCTCTAATTTTGATGGCGTTCGGTTCGATATTACATTTCTTCAATTTCGTTAGTTTCATTAGTTTTACTTTGAACCATTTATTTAAATGAGATATTTATGTGCGTAAATTACACACTTGATTTGTCATTTTGCTATAGCACCTACATACATATATTCATCGTTAATTTCGCTTTATAAGAAATAATTGTTATGAACTGTATTTTAAATTCTAATTGTAAATTCAATAAGAATTTTATACTTTCGATTTAATTTCTTGACTAATGCCATCCAGGTCAAATTGACAATGCCGGTCAAATTACTTACAGGTAGAGTAATCAATTAAGTATTACAACCGACTAATTAATATTAAAATTAATGGAATACAGTGCGTATTTTGTTTTTTATTTTTCCTGTTTCGTTTATGTTTATCTAACTTTACAATTCGCAGGTGTTCGATAACATACGCATCAATAACCCTAAACAACTGGAAAAGGTTAAAATTTTTAAGGGCGATTTAGATCAATCAGAGCTTAACTTGAGTACCGTTGAGCTACAAGAAATATGCGATCGTGTGCATATCGTATTGCACGGTGGGGCCTGTGTTCGATTTGATCTACCAATTTGGGAAGCTTTGAATTCGAATACACTTGGAACGCATCGTATGCTTGAATTATCGAAGCGTATTAAACATCTTGAAGTATTTGTTTACGTTTCGACTACATATTCCCAATCGTATCTCGATATTACCGAGGAGCGACACTATATATCACAAATTGACACATTCACGCTTAACAAAGCTTGCGAACGTTTTAATGAAAATACGATGAAGGCGCTTCAAGCAAAGTAATTGACTTTGTAGCCGTTTAATATTAATTGCTACTATGATTTCTTAAAATTCCAGAATTTTAGGTGATTTCCCTAACACATACTCATTGTCCAAACATCTGGCCGAAGATTTGGTGTATCAGTGTCGCTATAATTTTCCAATATGTGTGGTGCGGCCGTCTGTAGTCACAGCTGCTGTTAAAGATCCCCTTCCAAATTATTGTGAAGGATTGAATGGATTTTTTGGATTTGGTTTAGGTGCTGGACGAGGCGTGTTACGATCTTTTTTTATTGAGTCAGAAGGCTATGTATTATGCGTACCTGTTGATAAGGTTGCGAATGCGGTTATAACCACATCTTGGCTCCATGGAACTAAAAAGTGAGTAGTGGCCGAAGCTTTCTGAATTATTCTTGTACCCCGATGCGATAATGAATATGAACTACATACATGTATAATTTCAGGAAATTTCAAAATGAATACTATAACGCAAGCATTATTCACGAAAATTCTGGAACATTCAAGCGTTATTGCGAGCTTCGTGAGTAAAATACATACATGTGCAATAAATAGAAAGTAACATTTTTAATCTAAGTTTTATTTTAGTTAAAGACACTCGATTTAAGTTACCTCTAAATTATGCAATTTGGTTTCCAAATGGTTCGTTCACAAGATGTATCTACTATCATTATATGCGAGTAGTTTTATATCAAATAATACCCGCGATTTTTATCGATATACTTCTTAGACTATTCCGCCAGCAACCAATGTAAGTAACTTCATTGTAAATATATCGCAATAATTTATTCAAATCTTTCAATTTTAAATCCAGAATGATGAAAGTTCAACGAAAAATATTTAGTACTTGCCAGACACTCGTGCCATATTGTCGAGCTGAGATTCGGTTCACTACTGATCGATTTGCAACTATTCATGACCAACAAACTAACATGGATAAAACGATTTTCGATACGGATATGCGTAAGGTAGATAAATATTCAACAGTTTTAGGATCAGGTAAAGGTGCGAGAAAATTTATTTGCAAAGAAACGGACGAAGAAATTCCACGGGCGATTATAATTGCAAAAATGTAAGTTTTAAAGAAAAATTGCTTAGGAATTTTCGATTTATTAATAAATTATTTTATTTTTAGTTTATATTGGATCAATGTGGCGGCAAATGCAGTAATCATGTATTTTGTTTTGAAATTTATTTGCAGACGATATTTGAATACATTTTGGTTGTAATTTGACTTAAATTATTAATACGAAAATATAGAATTTTTATTCTTCTAGAATCTTTTTCGACTCAATCTTCGGGTTATGGAAAGAGATAAACCCAAAAAACCAGGGATAACCAGATTTTTTCATTCAAACTTTGTAATTTTACTGTAAAAGCGTGCAAATCAATAACCTACACAAACCAGTGTACGTTGAGGTTAAGGCAGTTACACAGTGTTGAGTAACGAAAACGAATGTATCTATTTTTCGGAATTTTTTACAAAAAAATGGGTTGGATGATCGATTTGAAATTTCACATTTTAATTAGACGCCATTTAAAGAGTACAGCATTTTTTATGGCCTTTTATGGACATAGCGGCCAGAAGATGGCATCCTCAAAAAAGGTCACTAGGCGGTTGACAGCATAACTCCAGTTCCGATTGTCTGAAAGACAAATTTCTAAAATATTATTAAAATATA
Source organism: Tipula helvola (assembly GCA_963556165.1). Classification (NCBI taxonomy): domain Eukaryota; kingdom Metazoa; phylum Arthropoda; class Insecta; order Diptera; family Tipulidae; genus Tipula; species Tipula helvola. The sequence continues at coordinate 174,461,710 of OY744481.1, read as the reverse complement.
GGTGAATGGTTCTATTAAAATATAGGTGACTCTGACAGAATTCAAAAATTTCGATTAGAAAAAAAAATTGCGGCCATTTGAAAACAAAATGATTTTTTCAAGTAAAAATGTACGATAACGGTCACATTTCCTGAACAGAATCCATTTTTTATTAGGGGTCGATCGGACAAAAACTGTCTGTGCTATGCTGTCAACCAGGTCAAAAAAACTGATTTTGAGAAAATCACGTTTAACACCAACAGCAAATACAGCGAGCACTCTAGAAGGATCGTCGTATGGCAGTCATTTCGAATTCCTCTGTTGCGAATTGAGTTTTGGAGACAACCATTAAAGAAAAAAAAATTGGTCTTGTTTCAATACTATGTGACTGCCTTAAATAAAAAGAATACTCTGAATTAAAAAAAAATGAGTACCAGAAAACTAAAGTTCAGATTCGCGTGATAATCCATCATGTGAATCTGAACTTTAGTTTTCTGACAGTATAGGCGAGATTTACTTTGAAGTCTTTGCATTAAGGTCTACATAACCATAGAGCAGATATATATATTTTTTGACTTAATTATTCTTTCCTACACAACTTCGGATTTTTATAAAAATTGGCCCAATGAAACTAGACTTATTCGTTGTTACTTTGGTATACATTTTTTTCGCGGAATTTATTGTTACACGAGATATTTAGATTTTCAAAATCCCAATTTACCTTATAGAATTATGACACTAACTTTGTTGATATCAGAAATAGTATTATTTTAGTGACATCTATTGTTGTGCAATACATCTGTTGTTGTAGAATTGTCTTAGTGACATCTATTGTTGGGCAATTTTCATAAAAATGCAAAGTTGGGTAGCAAAAAGGACTTGATCCCAGTAAATTCCTCCTTTTCCAAAATATTTCTAAAGAAATTCCTCCCATTTTACATTATGATATGAAATCACTATTTTCCAATTACTATACATATCACTAATAATAATAAAACTACAATATCAAAATTTTAAAACACATTAATAATGTTAGTACAGACACCATTTCTGGTAGGTTAGGTTAGCTTAGGTTAGAGTGGCTGTTTAGGCACACTTAAACCGGTTTATTCGAGATTCGATAGGTTGTCTATCTAGAACTTACCTAAGTGCCAATGCTGGACATGAGCGAAGGAAGCGAATCAACGTCTCTTCCTCATCCTCGCCCAAACAGCTTCTACAGAAGTCATTTGCCTCCAGACCCAGCCTTCTTGCATGTTCTCTAAAGAGGTAGTGTCCCGTGAGAAACACTACAACCAAGTATAGTGAGCATGAAGTCTAGTTTTTGCCAGACATGTCTTGTTACACTACATGTGGGGGTGTTATCCCACCTTTTCTCTGCTGAGGCTATCGCCTGTATCCTAAGCGCTAGTTTTAGCGCTGAAATAACCCTAACCAGACTTTCCCTTTACTCTCACTTGTCAACTCAACGCACTCACTTGATTGCCGCTTGACTGTCCTCATAGATTGCGATATCACCTGAGGATACCACATTATACTTCAATCAAGTCAGGACTTTTTCAATCACTGTCACCTCGGCTTAATACATCCTCTAGCAACTCCAGCCCCAACTTTGCCATCTAGAGCCGTCCGTGAAGATCCATTTATTGTAATAAATTGAAAAGTTTTAAATCTAAATATCTCGTTTACCAATCACTTCTGCAAAAGAAATTTATATAAAACTAATCGTGATTAAGTTAGTTTCAATTTGCCAATTTTCATAAAAATCCGTAGTTGTGTAGGAAAATGGACTTGTTCTGAACTTGTTTGGAATGCCAATTAAATTTATTTATTTCTGAGGGTATTAACTAGAATCTTCTATAGTTTTAAATTATCTTCAGCCAATAATAATGCTCTCTCTGAAATGTTATTAGTCATTTCTTGTTTATCTATACTATCTTTTATGAATTGTGAGCTTAATTCCAAATACCGTTCTTCCCGTTTGTTCCTGTCTTCTTCTATTTTAGTAGATTTTTTCATTACATCGAACATTTCTTGGTGAATAAACACCATATTTGCTTTACGTTGCATTGCCGGGTTTGTTTTCTCAGCTCGTCATGACGAAGACGTTGACGGAGTTGACGGAATATTTACAGTTTCGGAATTGCTCATAAAAGACAACTCTAAATATTCAGCTTCATAGGCCTCTTCATCTATTAATATAAAATGTACATATAACTTATTCTATCATATTGTGCTTTATATATTCGAAAATGTACCTGTATTTGGAAGGTTCTCGATGCTCTCTAAATTAAATTTGAATTATTCACTGGAAATTTACCCAACATTTCATTGATTTATTCAAACCATTTCCATTCGAATGGTTTGCCACCTGAAGGCCCAACAATTTTTTCTCCGCATTACTATTATTATTAAAATTGGTTGGAACCTTCCGAGGTTCCGCACTCAATGCCACGATGGGCCCATGGTGCATACCAGTGATTCTATCCTAACTCGTGAACGCGTGCAGCAGCCAAACTGAAGTAGTTTAGCCAAGGCAAGGAATACAGCTGATTATCAGCAACGGATCTAGAGTCAAATAATTGCAACCTAACTCTGTTGAAAGCCGGACAACTACACACGAAGTGAATGCAATCATCATCGTCTTCAAGGAAATCCTCGCATACAGCGTCAAGAGATAGCCCCATGCGCTGAAGGTGTACCTTAAAATGACCGTGCTCAGTAAGAGTCATGATCAAAACTCTCAACTGTTTTTTACTGAGAGATAAACCAAACCTAGTGGCCCTCAAATTAGGTCCACTAATAAAAAGTTTGGCGATGCGGCAGCTACAAGTAGCAAGCCATTGCTGTTTTAATTCACTTACAGCACAGTTTTAGATCGCCTTCTTAACATAACTAAATGGTAAGGAAGCAACTGGTTCGGGACTGATGAATTTAAGCCCAGCCCTAGCTTTCGCTAGAGAATCAGCGACATCATTGCTCTCAATGCCACAATGGGGTGGGACCCACATAATCGTCACTCGATTGCTAGAACAGAGGGGATGTAAAAAGTATTTACAGTCCTTAACAAATTTTGACACAGTCAAGGGATCCAATGAATTCAGTACTGATAAGCTGTCTGTAAAGAAAACAAAATTTTTATTAGTAACAGCGAGATTCAATGCCTCAATTACGCGGAGCGTAAGGGCAATCCGTTCCGCTTGAAAAACTGTGCAGAACCAGCCCAGGCAGCCTGTAAAATTTAAATCAAACGTAGAGCAGTACACTCCATAACCAGAACTATTATCAGAGCGAGAGCCATCAGAAAAGAAGACTATCGATGCATACAAGTTCTCAAGAAAATCCAGTGAGCCCCACTGATCTCTCGAAGGACGCACCACTGAATATAATTTAGAGAAATTAAATTCAGACATCAGTATCATTAATCGTATCAATTTCTGGTACTAATGACCTAAAAACCTAAACACTGTTAATTTCAAAAAAACATAAATTAAATAATTAAAATTTTGAAATTTACATAAATGAAAAATGTATCATTGCACTCTGCAATGTAATTATATTATTAATATAAATGTATCTGTTAAACCAAATGATTACGATAAATCTATATTATCGACAGAATATTGATATTGGTGTTCCCACTGTAGCGATCAATATTTGTTCAATAATATTATTGGCACTATTTTAATTTTCTCGCGTTACAGATTGGAAATTAGTTTTCTTGCATGTCAGAAAACCAAAATTCATTCTCTTCTCATCAACTTTGGAGATTGCTGGTATAACCACTTATTATATTTATATTTATTTAAAATTAAGCCGTTTTGTTTCTGTATCACAAAATTTTGAAATTACATACATAAAAAATAAATTTATTTTCATTAATCATTTTATTATATTTTATTATTAATGAATTTATAAATAAAAACAAACAATTGCGCTTAAAACATTTTTTTTTTTGTGAGTGAAAAGTGATTCATAAAGTGGACAATTAATATTTAAGTATTATGCAAATTTATATCTTTTTTTTAATTCCGTTTGCTTGCTGCAACACCACGGCTGAACCAAGAGTGTTCCACATTCCTATGCTCCTTAGCCGAAACGCAGCAGAACATGCTGTGCTAAGAATGAAAGAATGTAGCTGTGGAAATAATAGAATTGATTGCATGGCAAGAAGGGGAGTCGAGGCCATGGCTCCTGTAATGGTCCTACAAGCAACAATTTGTAGGCCAATTAGTTTAATGATTGAAGCCTTTAATTTAACCACTGGCCACCATACCATGGAAGCATAAGATAACAATGGTAGAACCAATGATTTATAAATGAAAGTCAGCATTTTGGGAGTTAGACCCCAGGTTTTCCCAAAGGCTTGTCTATACTGCCAAAAGATGGCAGTCGATTTTTGAAGTTTATACTCCCGGTGAAATTTCCAGGAAAGTTTACTGTTCAAGAGGACACCTAAATGCTTAACGTGGTCGGATCTGTTAATCGGCCTCGCGAAGAGTAAAGGCACAGTTAATTCACCAATATTTCGATTCGATATTTTTTCGATATTTTTCGATATTTTTATCCGATTTTATTTTATTTTTATTATTACTTTTTTAGTATTCATGTAATAACCAAATATTTTACTTTAAATTAAACATTCCGCTTTATAGTTATTAGATTACAGTAATTACACAATAAAATACGTGGTACGCGTTTATATTGCGCCTAAATGTATGCGAATACTACAACAAATTATTTAAAAACTTTTATAAGTTGTAGTAAGCTATGAAAATTTTTCTGTAAAATTTTTTTTTCCTGTCATAAACTTCATAGCATGCTATGTTTGAAATAATATAACAATGAAAATTAAATAAATTTTTTATGGTGAATGTGGCTTACAGGCCTATTCTGACGCACAGTCACAGACTAAAAAATCGTCTTATGTAAGATTTTTTTTTATTTTAGTACTCGCGTCTTAGTTAAGACCTATTTGGTATTCTGCACGTAGTCACCGCTGCCATTTATCTTAAAACACGGTATTACGTAGTATCGACCAATTTGACGGTCTTAAGCATCATTATTTGACATGTTGAATAAAAAAGTGCCGTGAAATTTTATAAAAGATAAATATATCGATAAATAGAATTTTATAAAAATTAAATTACCTGGTAAGTTTGAAGTGTGTAATAAATAATAATTGTTTAATAAAATGGTGTGCGTTCGTACTCGTATATCTTGAATTGAAGCATAACTAAAAAATTGTAGTGTGCTAAATATAATAAAATAATTATAAAACACAAGCCATTGATAATTTTTTATTAATTTTTTTATGAGCCGATTTACAAATGGAATTAATGCTGCAAGCACTAACTCTTTCATTAAGCGAGGAAGAAAAGTAATTTTTCTAGAGTTTAAGCAAATGTTATGTTCATTGATATGTTATATTGAACAAATATATTTCTTCTTTAGAGCAAATCAAGGAGAAAACATCCGGTACTTAAGTGATACGGCCAATTCTTTCGAAATAGACGAAAGCGTATTTAGAGCACATTTCCACCTTCCAAAATTAATCGCCGAGAGGTTAATCGGAGAGCTGGAAACACACAACAATTAGTCATCGGATATTCCATTCGCGTTTAGGGTATGTTTAGCATAATGTTATTATATATTCAAAATTATATAAATTCATAGGTATTATCAACGTTACATTTTTTGGGCCATGGATCATACTAAAACCGAGCGTATCTCGTAACATTAATTACATATGTAAATTAATTACGGAAAAATTGGCCGCAAAAATAAAATTTTGTGAATCTCAGGAACATAAAAATTTAATAAAAGAAGGGTACTTTTTAATCAAGCTTATCGAATTTTAATCAATAACTAAATACTGTAAGTAATTGTTGCAGGGTTTACACAAAATTCGGGATAAAAGGTGTGATTGGTGCTATCGATTGCACCCATGTAGGAATTGTAGCACCTCCGGCATTTGATGCTGATCGCCCAGATCGAATGTACTCCAAAAAATTAAAGGAACACTAATTTTTTTCAATTTTTTTAGTGTTTTTTGAAGAGCTGTATCTTTGTAAAATACGGTCGTACAGAGATGAAAAGAAAAGCGTTTTAAAGCTTCAAATGTCTAGTTTTGAGGCTTTTGAGCGGACAATTTTTGTGAGATACCGTTATCACGCAATCATAAGAAAGAGCGTGAAAAAAAAATTCGATTTTTTTTTTTTTTGTAAGGATCCATGGGCTCGGGAATTTTTTTTAAGTTAAACCAATGCATAGGTCGGTTAGCCAGCTAATTAGGCTTGAATTTAATTTCATTCTGGTCTCTCTGTGTCAACTGCATGCTGAGATATCTGACTTTGAATCAAAAAAGATCCTTTTGTCTTTGATCATCGATATCTCAGCAACCAATGATTGCACAATAAATTTTAGGGCAGCGTTAAAAACTTCAGTAAATTTCCTATAAGACCCTTTAATGATTAGTTGAGAACAAATTTTTTTTCACCCTCAATACTGATTTGAAAAACGTACAAAAAAAACACTTTTTAGTGTTGTCTTAGTAAATCTACCGTTACTTTACAAATATTGATGAAAAGACTAATGTTGCCAGGTCATTTTACAGTTCAATGTACTCCTAAAAGCCCTGTATTATTTTCAAATTGATCCATCCAACCGTTTTTAAGGACAGATGGATGAAAGTTTTACAAAACAATTAAAGGAACAAGGGATCATCAAAATAAAAAAACCGCTTTTTTCACATTTTGCGTTAGTTATTTGTTAACCCTTAACGATCGTAAGATTTTTTTGCAATACTCGCCCATAAGAGACGACAGAAAATTAAATAAAGTTCTGCAATATGGCCAATTATTATGGAACTTGGCCATTTCTCATTCGATTTTAGTGAAATTTGGATTGCGATTGAAATAGGATTCTAAAATGATTCGTGGATAAAGTTCTGGAAAATGGCCAACTAGGATGGAACTTAGCCATTTCTTATCCGACTTTGTTGAAATTTAGCATGTACGATGGAAATGGGACTCTAAAACGATTTTTGGATAAAGTTCTGGAATATGGCCAACTAGGAAGGAACTTATCCAATTTGGATGAAATTTGGCATGTATGTTGGAAATGGGATTCTAAAATGATTCGTGGCTAAAGTTCTGGAAAATGGCCAACTAAGAAGGAACTTGCCATTTCTTATCCGATTTTGATGAAATTTGGTATAAGCAATGGAAATGGGATTCTAAAATGATTTTTGGATATAGTTCTGAAATATGGCCAACTAGGATGGAACTTGGCCATTTCTCATCCGATTTTGATTATATTTGGTATGCGCGATGGAAATGGGATTCTAAAATTATTTTTGGATAAAGTTCTGGAATATGGCCAACTAGGATGGAATTTGGCCGTTTCTTATCCGATTTTGATGAAATTCGGCATGTACGATGGAAATGGGACTCTAAAATGATTTTTGGATAAAGTTCTGGAATATGGCCAACTAGGAAGGAACTTATCCAATTTGGATGAAATTTGGCATGTATGTTGGAAATGGGATTCTAAAATGATTCGTGGCTAAAGTTTTGGAAAATGGCCAACTAAGAAGGAACTTGCCATTTCTTATCCGATTTTGATGAAATTTGGTATAAGCAATGGAAATGGGATTCTAAAATGACTTTTGGATATAGTTCTGAAATATGGCCAACTAGGATGGAACTTGGCCATTTCTCATCCGATTTTGATGAAATTCACCATGTACAATGGAAATGGGATTCTAAAATGATTCGTGGATGAAGTTCTGAAAAATGGCCAACTAGGAAGGAACTTGGTCATTTCTTATCCGATATTGATGAAATTCAGCACGTGCGTTAGAAATGGGATTCTAAACTGATTTTTGGATAAAGTTTCAGAATTTGGCCAATTGTTATGGAACTTGGAAATTTTTTATTCTATTTTTATGAATTGCAGCATTCACGATGAAAATGAGTTCTTTAATTATTGATAAAATAAATCATTAAATACATGGAATAACCATTTTAGTTTTTCACTTTTAAAGCATATGTCGAATTTCTTTTATTCGTTTAAGGAATAGGCAAGCGCCTTCCAACTTACACCATATAAATTTAACCAAAAATAATTTTAGAGTTTTATTTCTATAGTACATGCTGAATTTGTTTAAAATCGGATAAAGAATGGCCAAGTTCCATCCTAGTTGGCCATATTCCAGAACTTTACCCAAAAATCATTTTAGAATCCCATTTCCATCTCGCATACCAAATTGCATCAAAATCGGACAAGAAATGGCCAAGTTCCATCGTAGTTGGCCATATTCCAGAACTTTATCCAAAAATCACTTTAGAATCCCATTTCCATCGTACATGCTGAATTTAATCAAAATCGGATAAGAAATGGCTAAGTTCCATCCTAGTTGGCCATATTCCAGAACTGTATCCCCAAATCACTTTAGAATCCCATTTCCATCGTACATGCTGAATGTCATCAAAATCGGATAAGAAACGGCCAAGTTCCATCGTAGTTGGCCATTTTCCAGAACTTTATCCACGAATCATTTTAGAATCCCATTTCAACCGCGCATACCAAATTTCACTAAAATCGGATGAGAAATGGCCAAGTTCCATTATAATTGGTCATATTGCAGAACTTTATTTAACCCTTGTGTACGCACCCGGCTACCCGGGTAGCCATTTCAACTTTAAATATTTGTGGGGACTGCAATTTTGAAGTTACACGTTTCTAGCTTCTTGACATCCAAGAATTGACTATTAGTTTTCGATTTTTGTATAGAAATTAGATAAAAATTATTTTTTGATGGAGTTATGTGTGAATAATTTTCTTTACCCTTATAACGCACACCCGGCCACCCGGGTAGCCAAAACAAAATATAAGGAAAAGACTTAGTTTTATTTTAATTTATTTTAAACTGTATATCCCTATTGCGATCCGCCACTGTAATTTTATACCAGTACATATTTGCAAATAGTTGGTTATTACCGTGCCAGTACAATTATTTTTTTAATTATTATAAAGATGGAGATATTCCATTTTTAATAAAATTGTTTGAACTGTGGCTTATATCACTGAAAATCACAAAAAACACAAAAATTTTGTTGACATAATTTAATATTAAACTTTATTTTAAAAGATATTTACAAAAAAATAAAATAAATAACGAAATTAAAATAAGTTGTAACTTTCTTAAAGTGATATATGATTTTTTTAATTTTAAGACCGGTTTCGGACCTTCGTCCTTCTTCAGTTCTTTTCGTAATCCAATTACGAAAAGAACTGAAGATTACGAAATATATTTCCGATTACGAAAAGAACTGAAGAAGGACGAAGGTCCGAAACCGGTCTTAAAATTAAAAAAATCATATATCACTTTAAGAAAGTTACAACTTATTTTAATTTCGTTATTTATTTTATTTTTTTGTAAATATCTTTTAAAATAAAGTTTAATATTAAATTATATGTCAACAAAATTTTTGTGTTTTTTCATATACATTATTATTTTTTTAAATGACTGATTTTCTGCGTGCCAAATCAAAATATGATATTTAAATATAATATTAAGGATCACCAAAGTTTTATTTTAAGATGCATTTAATTATCCCAAAAATCGGGCTCAAAGTCTTAACCCAAAACAATTGCCTTAGGCCGTTCTATTCCTAATTCTTTTCAACATGTTCACCTATAAAAATAGAAACCCACAACGATATTTGGAGCAAACATTTTTGATCTATCTATTTCAACTGCAATATGTATTATGAAATGGTGTGTTAAAATTCTGTTACGCGATGATCTGGCATCGTCAACTAAATAGTCAAGTAGGTTTAAATAGATGAAGAAAAACGATTCAGAATTTTAGATCTTCTTACGAATTTCCAGTTTCAAACTTTAATCGTGAAACTTAACCTTTCTGCTAATCGTATTTCTCTGGAATTTTGATTAAAACTTTTGGTTCAATTCCTTTTTAATTAATTGATATTTAAATTCGAATTATTAACATTTTTTCATTCAATAATATCGCAAAAGTGCTTTTTAATTCTCGTAATTTGTAGTACTAAATAAACCCTGAACTAAAATTACAAGCTTACGAATAAAACATCGCTAAACTCACCCATTTGAAACATATCGGTACCTAACAAAAATAATTTCAAATGTTGCAAATATGCTATCACCTATTTAGTAATTTACTTTCGAACCTTCCGTATTTGTCGAAAATACTTGACATTCATTTCAAAGGTGGTTGTACGACCAAATTGATTTCATGTTTTCCTCGTTCTCCAGCATTTCAATAGTTTAGCTTTATCAAAATTCTAAAAGCTTTCTCTCTTTTTTGGAAAAATTACTACGACTGTGGAGTACCTACTCTAAAATTTTTTGGCGTGCCAGGCCAATTTTTAAACGTGCAAGGTTTGGCACGCGTGCCACGTATTTGCGATCACAGTTTTTAAGGAATGTTTTATATATCTGAACAACCACAACCTATTAGTATGACGGACAGTATATTAATAATTTTCTCCTCATTTGTGTTTTTTCGTTTCTCGTTTTCCACTTTAATTATGGGGAATTCCCTATATACATATATATTTTTCTCGTTTTTATTCAATAAAATACTAAATTTATTGACGATTGTAAAAGTAGAGAAAGCGCCTCTCGAGGACAATAGTTAAAATGATGCACCTGATAAAATGACATTTGTCACAAATGCGACGAAAGAAAATTTAGCAATGCGGTAATTAAAAATTGTTTTTATAGTCCGAAATTGGAATAATTTACAATTATTAGCAATCCGGTAAGTAAAAATTGTGTTTACAGTTCAAAATTGGAATTGTTTACAATAATTTCGAACGTCAAATTATCAGGTACATCAGTTTAAAAATTTTCCACTAGATGGAATCCGTGATGCTCCAATCGTCAATAACATAAATGCAACAACATAGCGGAACCGACAAAAAATCGGTTGAAAAACCCGAAAAAATACACTTGGCTACCCGGGTGGGTCGGGTGTGTACTAGCGTAAAATTTTTCGGGTATACACACAAGGGTTAATTTTCTGTCGTCTCTTATGGGCGAGTATTGCAAAAAAATCTTACGATCGTTAAGGGTTAACAAATAACTAACGCAAAATGTGAAAAAAGCGGTTTTTTTATTTTGATGATCCCTTGTTCCTTTAATTGTTTTGTAAAACTTTGATCAATCTGTTGAAACGGTTGAATGGATCAATTTGAAAATAATACAGGGCTATTAGGAGTACATTGAACTGTAAAATGACCTGGCAACATTAGTCTTTTCATCAATATTTGTAAAGTAACGGTAGATTTACTAAGACAACCTAAAAAGTGGTTTTTTAGTACTTTTTTCAAATCAGTATTGAGGGTGAAAAAAAATTTGTTCTCAACTAATCATTAAAGGGTCTTATAGGAAATTTACTGAAGTTTTTAAGGCTGCCCTAAAATTTACTGTGCAATCATTGGTTGCTGAGATATCGATGATCAAAGGCAAAAGGATGTTTTTTGATTCAAAGTCAGATATCGCAGCAAAAAGTTGACATAGAGAGACCAGAATGAAATTAAATTCACGCCTAATTAGCAGGCTAACCGACCTATGCATTCGTTTAACTTAAAAAAAATTTCCCGAGCCCATGGATCCTTACGAAAAAAAAAAAAATCGAATTTTTCGTGCTCTTTCTTATGATTGCGTAATAACGGTACCTCACAAAAATTGTCCGCTCAAAAGTCTCAAAACTAAAGATTTGAAGCTTTAAAATGCTTTTCTTTTCATCTCTGTACGACCGTATTTTACAAAGATTTCTTCAAAAAACACTAAAAAAATTAGTGTTCCTTTAATTTTTTGGAGTAGTGTACATGAATCGGAAAGGTTTCTACAGCATTAATTTGGAAGCGGTAAATAAAAACACTTAAATGTAAATAAATGATATGAATTATTTACTTGAATAAAATTTTATCCTTTTTAGATTGTCGATTCAAAATTAAAGATTTTGCCGTTGAATACCAAATACCCTGGAAGCGTGCATGATTCGGCTATTTGGGCAACATTTTCAGCCCTTATCCACCTTATTCAGCAACAGGACAGTAGGAGGCATAATTAGCTAATAGGAGATAGTAGGTATCCTTTAGAGCCTGGCTCTTTACACCGTATTCACAACCAGTTACCCAACAAGAGCGGAAATTCAACAGAATTCCAATAAAGGCGAGAAATTCGGTGGAAAGGACGTTTGGTGTCCTAAAAAAAACTTTCCGATGTCTACATAAATGCCGTATTCTACACTACAGTCCGGATAAAGCGACTATAATTGTTTGTACGTGTGTAATACTGCACAACTTATTAATTGACTGTGGTTTCGATGATGAGCAAGATGGTTCTGTCGAGTATGATGAAGAAGAGGACACAGACTCATTGAGCTTCGTAGATAACAGCTATTTAGCTGAAGGTTTGCGGATTAGAAATGATTATGCAAGTACTTTGTAATTTTAATTCAATTTGTATTTCATTTTAAAGTTAAATAATATTGAATTACCATTAGCAACTATAAATACTAGCGTTTTTCTTTTATTCGGTGTGCTATAATATACATGGCTTCGGCCATTCTGGTCATAGCATCGGCGTCTTGCTTGTCGATTTTTAGACGATCTTCAGCCATTTTTGTTTCGTACTGTACACGCTCCTCTGCCAACTTCGTAATTTTCTGGACACATTCATTCACGGCTCTTGAGGATGAGGAATAATTTCTTTTCCGAGTGTGAGCTTTACTTTTAATCGAGGTGGTTGGCATTGGCTCCTCTTCCATCACATCCGCACTTGATAATTCGTTGGTCTAGGAAAAAAAGAATTAATTAAATTTTAACATGGGTAAAGTCGTTTAAACAAATTTTACAACGGCTATGAATACTTACAGTAAATCCCATGACTGGCACAGCATCATCTCTCTTGTTGCAATTACACCAAAAATTGAGAGAGCCCTTTCTTCAAATACCGATAGCTGAACTGTTGTGGCCTTACGCTCACCGCCACAAGTCATGAGTTCTTCCACCAGAATTTTTCGCGATCTTGATTTTAACTTATTTTTCCAGTGATTCAGAGACTGAAAGGTATTTAAGAAATAATTAATGAAGTACAAAACTCCAGTAAAATTAAATAACACACTGTGTCTTCCATTCATACGATTTTTATTATTCGCCGGTTATTTCCTCCCATTTCTCATCCAAATATTTCGGGTTTTCTGGAGTATTTTTTCCCGGCTCAAAATTGGAAATTTTCCTCCAAAAATTTAAAAAACATTTTGACGTGGAATATCCATTACATCGTTTAAGAATTTATTATTTATTAATTTAGAAAAGCAAACACAAAACACTTAACAAAGCAAACACAAAACTGAAAATGTTTGAAATTTGAAAAAAGATAAAAAAAATAAGTTTGACAGGTCTACGCATCATTTGTAGAGTTTTTAGTACATAAGTTTAAGACTATCCCCACCAGAATGCCAATTAAGACTTTCATCTTAAAAAAAAAAAAAATTGCAAAATGGGTCTTAGCTAAGACAGTCTTAAGAATCTTAACGTCAGAATTGGACTGTAAGTCTGTGTGCGAAACGAAAAAGAACCGCATAAAAAGTTAAAAAGTTAACTTTTTGACATTATATTCACCACAAAAATTTTAACTGGTCACATACCAGTTAAAATTTTTATCTTGTAAATGTTTATGAACATCCCTTATTCAACTTCCATTTTTAGAGACTTGTTTTGGGCTTCCTAAAGATTTTTATTAATCATTTGAAATTAAAATTTTGAAATTAAATTTTACAATTTTGTATATTTCTTTAATTTATTAAAAGAATTATTATAAATAAACAAATATTTAAGCCAAAATTAGTACATATTCGTTTTCGATATTCTAAGTTATTTATTAATTATTCAATTTTATTTCCAAAAGTAAACACAAGCAGACGTTAAAATTTTAACTTTTTAACTGGTTGCAATTCGCACAGCAAATCGGTTAAAATATGTGGTAAATTTTATTATTTTTACCACAGTTAAAATATTTAACTTTTTAACCGTTTCGCACACGGCCTTAGTAGTAATAGTAACGTATTGGACTAGAGCGGGTAAGGTCTGGAATTGTGCTCAAGGCATTTTAGTTTTGTATTTCCAATTTATATTTATTTGACATGATAAGATAACGTCTTGCACCGCATATTCAGAAAATTGACATGAAATTTTGCCTCTGGTGTAAGCATTACGTTTTATTTAAATGTATGATTTCTTAGCTTGGTTCTTAGGCTTCATGTATTACGCACCATATTATTGCAATGACGTCATCAGGCGGCGAGGCAAGCCATTGTAGCGAGAGAACGCCTCTTCTGGTCGGAGCAATTCTAATCTCAATTTGTGAGTAAAGAAACTATTGCGGATAATTTATTTTAAATTAAGAAAATTAACCTCCACATAAATTTTAGTTGAAATTAAAATCTGCACAATAGCGATTTACAATAATTGAGAACATTGTAGAGAGAGAATCTCTCATTTATTTGTGCGTAAAAAAACTGTGGCAGGTAATTTATATTAAATTAAAATAATTAATATCAACATCTTATGAATGTTATCACGCAAAACAGCTACGGCCAAGTAGACCACACAGCCCACCCCGATTTTTTTTGTGAAGAAACGCACAGCTCCCGCTGTTTGTCGGTCTGTAAGGTTTTTTGTGTGATGCCCCAACATATGTATGTAAAACCTTCCTTAAAAACCCTTACTCTTTGGTTTAAGGTCTATTTAACTAAGGTACAATATAGTAATTAAAGGCCTTTAATCTCGAGCTATTCCTACTCGGCTAAAAAAATATCAAATTGTCAAATGGCGATTGTAGCAGCGGCCGCTGGAGAAATACATTTTATATAAATTGTTTCCGTCCTAGGACGGGCTGTAACTCCTAGTAGTAATATAGTAAGTGTAAAGATAGAACGAGGCCGCGAAAAATTAATCAAAAAAAATATTTTGTTTTTTTGTTTTTTTTTTTGTTAAAATAAATTTTATTTATTTATTTTATGTTATTAGTTATTACAATCTAGTCTCCTGGACTTAATGAGCAATTTATTTCTGATTTACTAACTTAATATTAATCTATGGCTTCTTCCCATTAGCGTTCCATAGAGTCTGGTAAATTGAATTAAACCACATCTTTGTAGTGGGCATTACACAGCACAATGCTGTTTAATTAGCTAACATTTACACCAACTCACAAGGTTTGGTTCTTTTAAGACTGCGTATTAAATTCGTGTTGCTTAGAAGCTTAGTTGCCTCAATGTGAAGCTGATATTTGAAACTTGTATTAAACAAAATTATTTTTGCTTTGATAATAAGTCTTTCAGATTCACTGATGGTCTACCGATGGGCTCCCCTCTGTCACCTTTATTAGCAGAAATTTTAATGAATTTCTTCGAACAAACGATTGTATCAAGCAACAATCCTTATTTTCGTCATGTAATCTTTTGGTACAGATATGTTGATGACATACTATGTCTATGGAATGGAACTGATAAGTTATTAACCTCTTTTCTCACTTGGTTAAATTCTCAATATCCCATCATTAATTTTACGGTAGAAAATGAAAAAAACAAATCTATTAACTTTCTAGATATAACAATAACCAGAATTAATTCTTCATTAGAGTTCAAAATTTATCGAAAACCCACATATACAAACGCCATTATACCTAACTCTTCAAACCATCCCCATAATATTAAAATGTCAGCTTTCCACTCATTCTTAGATAGATTAATACATTCCTTTGACCAAATCCAATTATAACAAAGAGCTTAATATAATTTTAGAAATAGCAGCGAATATCGGTTATGCAGCTAAGACTCTATTAAAGCTATTAAACAGAAAACTGAAACATAAAGCTTTAGCTAACATTTATCCACCTGATAGCCCAATGCCGAAAAATTGGCGCCGCTTAGAGTATATAGGAAAAACTAGTCAACGGATTAGTAACATCGTGACACAATATACAGATATTAGCTTTGCTTTTTATAACAATAATACAATTAAGAAAATGATTTTTAACAACAAACCAAGAATTGATCGCCTTTCCAAGTCTGGCGTTTATAAGATCAATTGCAATGATTGTAGTTCCTCTTATATCGGACAGACTGGGCGCAATTTTGAAGTTAGAGTTAAAGAACATTTATCTGGTAGCCATGAATCATCCCTTTATAATCATTTAACGTTAGAAAATCACACATCCAGTTTAAACAATTTAGAAATATTACATGTACAACCAAAAAGCAGACGTTTAGACAACTTAGAATCTTACGAAATCCGAAAAGCTATATTTCTTAACCAAAATATCCTCAACGAACAGAGAGAAATCCGTTTCTCACCAATTACCGACCCCGCACTGTTTTATTCCCATACTCATCCCATCCCATAAAATGACTAATACGTCGGGTTATAATAAAATAAAGAAAAAAAAAACAACTGCAACATCTGGAATTTTGTTATTCGGCCGTCTACTAATCAATAATCAATAATCATATACCTGTGTTTAACTCAGCCCCTTTTAATTTTTAATGTTTATTGCTTTCACCATTTTTATTGTTTACCACTCCCACATTTTTTATTTGTATATTTTTGTTTCACTTTTTGCTTTTTCCAACTATATATATATATACATATGTCTATAACTACATTTTTATTTTTACAGTTTATTAGATACTCCGATGATGGCCTAACAAGCCGAAATCGATCGTGTGATTTTTTAAACCTTTTGTAATTTTGCGAAATATTTAAAAAGTGTTTTTAAAAAATTTAAAAATGTGTGTATCTATTAAATGTTTCTGTATGTTTTTTGGATTTTATGCTTTACATCCATATTCAAAAAAATAATAAAACTTTATAAAATAACCTTTATGACATGAGTCATTATCTATTTTTTTGTTTTTATCCATGTCTTTTTCGACAAAAACTCCAAACTTGACTGATCCGATCTTATTTTTCTTCCAATTTTTTTTTTTAATTTTTTCTATCCACGATGGTGTTTATTACTCCCCTCCACGAATCTCTTCACCCTCACAACAATGGCAACCACACGCACAACGATCATCAATACATAGCCCGCAAATTAAAATCAGCCGATACTCTCTCTAAAACACATGTCACGAATCACCCCATATTCCTGCACCAATGATTACCTGTTACATCACATGGTAACAATCAAAATCTCACATTCAATTATCATTCGCTCAGTCGATAATATTATCCATCAATTTTTCTCAACCCATATAATCAACAACCCAAAACCAAATTTAAATCGATGAGGAGAACCCAAAAATGCACAACAAGAAAGGTGCGCAACGAAATCAGTAAATTTAATTGTTGTTCGACAAAATTAATTTTTTATTGGAGATTACAATATTGAATTCCAACCAGAGTCCCACTAAAATTTTCCCATTTTAAATATTTCGTTTGACTGTAAAAACCGCACCAAACTTGTTTTTAGTGTGTACCAAATTTATAAATCGAGGTTTCAAAAATGTTCTATCGCATCAAAAATCAACCTTAAAGATTTTACTTGAATGTTTTATTGGTTTTCAAATCCTCACCTAAACTTTGTTGGATTAGGAATCCCATAAAATCTAGAGCTCATTCTCCGAAGGTCATGCGAATATATTAATCGACGATAATCTCTTCGAAAAGCAATGGGAAATTTGAATAAAACTTAACAACATGCAATTCAATATTAAATACCATTTCTTTAGTACTAAACACCACGAAACATTATGCAATTCAAAATCTATTCGCCAATAATTCTAATGCATAAATATAACATCAAACATGCACGCCTCAACTGTAAAACTCGAATATCTCGAACGAAAGGGAAGCCCAGGCAATATTTAGAACTCAACATCTCCATCAAAAATGAAAATCAGGATCCTCAACAATCTCGGAAAAACTCAAGTTATCTGGTAACCTTAAAACATCTTTAAAGTTCAGGAAAATTAGAAAATGCTTATTTTATTGCAACTCAAAGCTAATCAAAGCAAAACAATAAGCAAGACTTTGAAAATCTTGTATAATTTTGTGTATAAAAGCAAAGCAACCTTGATTATACAAGCCATAATCTAAAAAACGAAGCTTTTTTAAGGGAATTAGAAACGATGAAAAAACCAAAATTTCCATAGTAAAACACATAAAACATATGGGAAATCACTTTTTTTCCTAAGACAAATTTGTAAATGAAAACGTTGCAAATTTTTAATTATGATTTCTGAAATATTTTCATAAATGTTTGAATTTCAACATATATGAATATCGTTTAAGTAAATCGTTTTCATTTTCTTGTAATAATTGATTTATTTAAACCAAAATATAAAAAAAAGTTCATAACAACAGCATTCTGGTCAAATAAAAAAGAAAAGCTTACTACAAATTATGTGCATTAAGTCAATATACATTACATAGATGGCAGTGATGGCAGCACAAATTTTTTAAAAATCGTACCAAAAATTGCCACCTGGGGAAATTTTAAGTACAAAAATTGTAGGAAAAGCAAAACAAATTCTCAAAATATTAAGAACGTGTCATAATTTTGAGATTAAACAATTTTTTTTCGTATTATTCTGTATAAATCTGAGACATCTAACGTACACTAGTAAAACTAAAGATAAATGTAGCAAGTATTATTTTAATTCGTCAGAGCCAACTTTGATGTATTTTTCAAAATGAAAGTTCGAAAAATATATTTTAGAAATAATTTAATTTTAATATTTCTGCAATTAATATTTACTTAATACCAATATACCCTTCTTGTACATTGCTGCTAAAGATATGTAGAACACTTTTGTATACAAATTTTGTAACATTTTTGCTTTTTTCATTGCAAAACTTGAAGCTAAAAAACACCATTTTTACTATGGATTCCTATGGAAATCATTGAAAAGTTATACCACTAAAAAAGCTTCTAAAAAATACGTCATAATGATTATGGCTCTATACTCTAGAAGGCTCTGATAAAAGCCAGCCCCCTCAAATAATTTCGAAAATCCCTATACTAATGTACCGATCAATTGCGAAAATATCAAGAAAAAATTATGTGGAGATTAATTAATTTAATTTAAAATTAATTAGCTACCACTGGTTTTTTACGCAAAAATTGGCACCATCGGATCTCCGATCTGATGAGCAGTTCTCTCGCTACACTGGTTGAAGCATTTAAATCGGCCGAAATCAGAGGTTCGCGGCGTGGGTTCCTGTGCCGCCCGATGACGTAATTGCGATAATATTATTCGTGACACATAAACCCGAAGGACCAATCTAAGCAATCATATCTTTAAATTAAAGGTAGAGCTTATAGTTAATGAGTAATTGCCCACCAACGGCTAAACTACAATCGCCATTTTCTAGTTTGAATTTTTAATTAAAATTTATGTGGGGATTAATTAATTTAATTTAAATTTAATTAGCTACCACTGGTTGTTTACGCAAAAATTGACACCATCGGATCTCCGATCGGATGAGCCGTTCTCTCGCTACACTGGTTGAAGCATTTAAATCGGCCGAAATCAGAGGTTCGCGTCGCGGGTACTTTGCCGCCGGATGACGTCATTGCAATAATATTATGCGTGACACATAAAGCCGAAGGACCAATCTAAGCAATCATATCTTTAAATTAAAGGTAGAGCTTATAGTTAATGAGTAATTGCCCACCAACGGCTAAACTACAATCGCCATTTTCTAGTTTGAATTTTTAATTAAAATTTATGTGGGGATTAATTAATTTAATTTAAATTTAATTAGCTACCACTGGTTGTTTACGCAAAAATTGACACCATCGGATCTCCGATCGGATGAGCCGTTCTCTCGCTACACTGGTTGAAGCATTTAAATCGGCCGAAATCAGAGGTTCGCGTCGCGGGTACTTTGCCGCCGGATGACGTCATTGCAATAATATTATGCGTGACACATAAAGCCGAAGGACCAATCTAAGCAATCATATCTTTAAATTAAAGGTAATGCTTATAGTTGATGAGTAATTGCCCCCGACTAAGGGCTAAATTTCGAGTAAGTTTTCTGAGCATGCGGTGTAAAACGTTATCTATTTATTTATTTATTTATTAACCAACAGCATGTACATGCAAAAATGGCTTACATTATTAAAAATATTATAAAAAGTTAATCAAATTTATACAATACAAGAATAGGTTATAACGACATCAATAGATCTAACATTTAAAACAAAAGTCTAGCGATTCGTTTTTTAAACTCATCTCTGGAAATATTGAAATCGAAACAATCCGCTACAGCGTTGAGGTCTCGTTGAATACGCGCTATAGGGCCATGGAAACTGTAGTTGCTACTTGCAGTCGGAATATGAAGAAGTTCCCGGGGGCGTAAGCTGCGCTGAGGAGCATAAATATTAAAGCATGAAAGAATATCGGAGCAGTCTATTTTACCACAAATGATGTCCCGAGCAAATGTGGCACATGAGCATGTACGTCTAGCACTTAAAGATTGGAGATCCAGAAAACGGCATCGGTCTACATATGGTGATAGTCTGAAATTATTGTCCCGTTCGAGAGACGGTAATTTTCTGAGAACAAATAACAAAAACTGTTTCTGTACACTTTCAATTCTGTTTGAATGAGACTGGTAGAACGGGGACCATATGACAGTCGCGTACTCAATCTGTGAACGAACAAAAGAAGTGTACAGTGATTTGAAAGTTAATGTGTCGTGAAACTCCTTCGAATATCTTTTAATAAACCCCAACATCGAAAAGGCTTTGTTAACAACCGCATCGATGTGTGAGTTAAACGTTAAATCCGTCAAAAAATAAACAAAGGACCAATACCAATTCTCTTTCGTTTTAAAATTGTACTGATTTTTATTTGTTAAAACAAAGAGGTGGGTACAAACATTTTTGTAATTTTTTTTTGTTTCATTGATTGCAATAAAATGATTTTTCTATCTTTTCTAAATCAAAAAACAATAACGAAAATATTTGTTCACAAGCTTAGGACTAAAGCGCAATAGAAGATATTGTTCTGTTTACATATATTCTGTGCTATTTGTTAATAATTTTCTTGTGGCAAAATGAAGAAACTTAGCCAAAAATTGGGTTCGATGGTTTCAAATGTCGGTTTTCCGATTTGCATGGGGCAATACCTTATGGTCTCGCTCAGTTTCTATTATTGTACTGTAATTTTGTATATTCTTCATTTTACAGTATATTTAAAGTGTATTCAATGAAATTATTTAGGGAAAACACCAAAAATGATAAAAAGATAGTTTTGTTCAAAATATCGTTAAATTTAGCTGGATATACTTACATATTTCAGGAACGTATCATATCTCGAGCGTTAGGCGGGGTTTTGCTGTATACGAAAATAAAATAATAAATCATGAGCGAGAGCGTAATAGCGAATCAGCGCTAAACGGGTCAGCTTTAAGTGGGGTTTTGCTGTATACAAGGATCCATTCTTTATATTTTCAATACCAAAACCAAAGTTTCAAAATATAACATACAAATTACATCAAACTATCCCATTAACCATAAATAAAACGTCGCATATAAACCTCCCATTCCCATTCATACTGCCAGCACCAAACAAAGCAAAGTTTTTAGAGCAGTGCAGAAAAAATTGTTCCAAACAATAGAAGAAAACTGCATTGCGAACGGCAGAATATAACATTATGCAAGCATCTGCACGAGAAGAAATAAATATAATCCAGGGGGTCAATTCTCGTTCTGTGAAAAGTACAATGAAAAGTATTTTTAGTGAGAAATATTGATTTCTGATTCATGTTTCATGAGAAGGAAAAAATGACGTCAAAATCTTCTCATATGAAAAAAACTTTCTCACCGAGTATTTTGGTCGTGGGAATATAAATGAATATGGAAATTCAGTTTTATAACACCTAAATTTACAATTTTAATGTTAAATATGCAACCAAACTATAATACTAGTCACTTTAAAACTAATTTATAAGCAAATTTAGTAAACAAATTTCAATTCGTTTAAGAAAAATCCCTAAATAATTAGTTTCGGTTAGTTTAAATAAAATTTTATCCATTTTAGTAATTTATTTTCTATTTTGACAAGCAATGACGAAAACTGGTTTAACTCTCTATTTACCTCTCTTTGAGAGAGTGATTAAATCTAATTACAAATTATAATCTCTTTTAATATTTATTTAGCTATTATTTGCACCATTTACCTAGCGCACCTAGCGGAAATATATATGAAACTTTATAAAATATGTTTTGCTGTGTAGTATTCAGCGTTCTTTTTCATTTCGACAACGAGAATCGCATATTGCTGTTGCGTGAAAAGATACTAATGAGAAAGTCGTAATGGAAACCAAATGGAAAGATTTCTTTCATTCCATTTTTTCATGGAACGAGAATTGACCCCCAGGACAGCGATTTTGGTCGCAAAATGAGGATTGAGAATTTTGTATGTATATGTACAGTCACCGTATAATATACATTTTGCTATTGTGTGCCGCATATTTTTATTGTATTAGTGTATTTTCTCATGATGGTAAGTATCGAAAATAAGCGAAGCGGGTGCTTACACTCGCCTGGAATCCCTTTCTTCTAACATAAGGCATTCATGGTTTTATGTATGTCTATTGTTGTTGTAAACGACACCATTCATGTGACTGCGTTAATAAAAATCCAAAACAAAATATCTATACGTAAACAAAACAACACCCCTATTCCCATAGTCACATCATTTCATGTGATGTGATAACTATCACATCACTTCAATTTTGGTATTCTCTTAGTCGATTGAAGTGACGTTTATCGTTTGAAGTGATCACTTGAAGCCATATTCTCTTAGTCGTATAAAAAGTTAAACATCACTTGAAATGATACATTCATCACCTGAAAATTGTAAGTGATAGATCAAAATGGAAAAAAAACGTAAGTTTTTAATTTTCAGTTACGTTAATATTGAAAATAGTAGTTTCTGTCATTTGTCGTATCACATCACATGAATCGACTAAGAGAATACCAATCATCACTTGAAGTGATGTGATAGTTGTCACATCACCTGAAGTGATGCGACTATGGGAATAGGGCTGCAAATTCTCATGATCGTTAATAAAAAAACAAAAAAAATGCAGGGTGGCTGTGTCTTCTACACAGCCGTAGGTGTTTTCCGTGCGATAACATTTATTAGCGGTACGAGAAATGGCACGATGTAGGGGTTTGTTAAAATAAATTTATTTATTATTAGCATCATGAAATGAGAGTACAGTGGTTGTTTGCAAACGATTAGGTACTGGGCGATTATACGAGAAGTACCATATGAAGCGCAGGGTCTTAGCGGTGATGAGCCTGACGAATGTGAGATCCAGACAAGTGCCTCCCAAAGTGGATGAGTCTAGTATGTTGGAAACGCAGTCTAGATTGAAGGTGTCTTTGATGAAGCGCACGAATTCGGATTTAGCGATAACATCGATGTTGAAATCGCCGCAGAGAGAATGCGGGAGAGCACTGTAAAGGGAGAATGCCTCATCTGCTACTATCAGATGAGGCATTCTCCCTTTACAGCGCTCTCTAGCATTGTAAATCACCACTTTGTAGATCTACAATTATAATTTTATGTATAATCTTAGAATAACAGCTTAAAATAAAATAACAACATTCTAGCTTAGTTTTATTTATTGTGATTTATTTGCTAGGTTAATAAAAATTGTATTTACCAAAAAATGAATTTATTTTGTATTAACTTTTTTCAGCCGTATAACTATATAAAAATGGGGCGGCAACAATCTCAAAAACTGATATCCCTCCGTGGATGCGCGGCAAAAATATACTTGATGAAGTTCCGTGCTAATTCATACATAACACAAATAAAGGCTTAAGAAACTGCCAACACCATCGTACGATGATTTTCTGAAAATTGGACATTTCATTTTCCAATTTAATGACTTCATATCTAGTAGCCAGCCTCAAAATCTCGATGAAATTATCATCATTTATTTCGCATTCATCTGTATAGATGAAGCGAATAAATTCGAGGAAATTCTCATATTTGCAATCGGTAATTGTAATCAACTTTTTAACGCCCATTGTATCTCCTAATTGTTGTTCAAAAACTACGCTCCGTTTCATTAGCTCTAGTGAATGAGCATAGATGATTTTGCCTTCCACACTGAATTGGACATCCGAATGAAAGTCGCGATTAAAAAGTAGTTTTGTTATATCGGACATTTTGAGATATCGTGAACAATTTATTTTGAATTCTTTTTTATTTTTATTTTTAGACATCACAACACTTTGAATTATGACACTGAAATGAATTTAAACGATTCGGTTACTTGGAGTTTTTTATGTTACTTATATATAGGTCATCCTTGAGTTACATTGTTTTAATAAAAACAGAAGATTGTTTTAACCTAAAGGTATTTATTATTCATTCGTGCTCTTAATTTGATTGGTTTTCATTTTCCACGCCCCACTTTTCAATGACCAAATAAATTTATTGTATATTGTGTTAAATTTGATGACACATACTTTATTGCCTGACAACAGTGCTATAAAACATCTGCAGAATTTCACTGTATTACTTTGCCTTAGGATTTTAATTTTAGAAAACCTAATTATGTAGTGTTTAATGAGGGGTAATACAGATAGACAGATAAAAATGTATTTAAATGAAGATATTTTTCAACCCAATTCTTTTTTTTCTTTTATTCTTGGTAAGGATTTCAAACAATTTAATAAAAGCTGAATACTTAGAGAGATTAGCTGTAGTGTGTCAAGTTGAAGATTAGCTAATCTCGTTTTATTTGAGGATTAGTGACTAATCGAGATTAGTGCACTAATTTGAAGTTTATCTCGTGATATTGGGTTTCAACATTGCTGAAAGTGTCAGCGGCGTGAGTTTATGATAGTTGTTATAAAATCAATTACATCTTAAACAATTTGTGCTGAATAAATGTTGAGGTTATGTTTATAAAAAGAAAAACTAGTATGTATGTTTTAATGTATAAATCTTAGAAATATTGAATTAAAAAACGAGTCCAGCTAATTTTCTAGTTATATTTGAGCGAATCACCATCATAGTATTTTACTTCTCTGCCTAGGAAGCTAATTCCTAGTCTGTCAACGCAGTTGGATTTGTGGTGGATTAGCTAATCTTGTTTCACTAATCGCGCTTAGATAATCCCTAGTCTGTCAAGGGTAAAAGATAGTTGGAAAAGTAGCATATAAACTACTTCTATTATAACAACTAATTGTAAATTTTCTTGGTTTTGTTTATAAATGAAAAATCATCTATACAAGGTGTAACACGGAACTTCTATAGCCCAAGGTGTTTAGGTTCGATATTGGTTCTGGAGGTTTTTAAATTTTTTATTAGTATTTTTGTTGCGGAATATGCGGTTTCGTTCGTTGAGGTTTTGCGGTTAACTAAAATGCGGTTAGCGGTTTTAAATGTGGATGCTTGTGGAACTCACACTTTTAGTTATAAAGGTGCATTATTAATGGTATATAAACACATGAACCAATTTAGTTTCAAGTAATAAATGATTTTATTTGATGTACTTGAATGTGCTTCGCCTTTTGCGGCTATACATAAGAAAGAAAAAATAAAACATGAACGTTAAACAAAAATGATGGTCTGGCTACTTGGTATTTGTACTAATATTTTTAGAATAAGAGGAGTTCTTTCCTAAACGTTTCCTTTAGGTTGATATTTTAGTACAATAATACCAATAATTTAGACATCCCGGCCACCTTGAAATATCAGTGTTTCAAAATAACTAATGATAATCATTTATAAATTATTTACATTAATAAAGAAAAATAAGCTTGTCAACACCCAGAATCATTATAAAGTGTCAATAAACATTTATTGTTCGTTCGTTATAATATTAAGAGAGTTAACATAAATACATAAAAAGGATTAAAATATTTGACATTTGAATTGATCGACAGGATTATGAGCTATCTCCGATTTCAATAGGCAGAATACATATTTTAGTAATAGCCCGAGTAAATATACCTGATTTTGTTTTGACTGACACAACTCGCACAAAACCTTCATCGTCCGGATGCGCTGTAATTATGCGTCCTATAATCAATTTATTTGGCAGGATATTATCTTCTTTCAATAGGACTAGCGATCCCACTACGACATTTTTATTTGGTTCGTTCCACTTCCGTCGTTGTTGCAATTCGCAGAGATACTCAGTTGACCAACATTTCCAAAATTGTTGAAACATGGATTGAAGCCGTTGATAACGAGATAAACGATTGAAACCTAAATGTGATAGAGATGGTTCAGGTATTAAATTTATAGGATGACCGATCAAAAAATGACCTGGCGTTAGTGGGGATAGATCTGAAGGATCATTTGATATAGCACTGATGGGCCTCGAATTTAGACAGGCCTCTATCTGCGTAGAAAGTGTAGTAAGTTCTTCATATGAACAGATTTTGTCTCTTTTTAAGTGGTGTTTTGCACTTTTAACCGCAGCTTCCCACAGCCCTCCAAAATGTGGGGAGCGAGGTGGAATGGTATGCCAGCGAATGCCCTCCTCGTGACAATATCGTAACATTTCCATTTTGTGAGTTTCTGAATTAAATAATTCTTGAAGTTTGATTAATTCTGATTTTGCTCCAGTAAAATTGGTTGCAGTGTCAGAATATACATGAGAACAGCGACCACGCCTAGAGACAAATCGGCGAAATGCGGAGGGAAATGCTTGAGTTGTGAGATCTTGAACTACCTCAATGTGAGTAGCTTTAGATGAGAAACAAATGAAAATTACAAGATTTGCTTTGCATACAACATTTGAGCGGACTTTATTGTTAACATTAAATGGACCGGCAAAGTCAATTCCAGTATTTTCAAAAGGACGACTGCGGGATGTATACGTTCTACTGCCAATTGTCCCATGAGTTGTGTGATTGATAATGGTTTATTTCGAAAACAAATGAGACACTTGTGAACGATTTGTTTGCAAAAAGTTAAACCTCCTGGTATCCAGAATTTTTGTCTAACGAAACTGAGCAAACTTTGAGGACCTGCATGAAGATTACGTCGATGTTCTTTTTTTACGATCATGGTTGTGAGTGGATGATTAGCAGGCAACAATAGGGGGTGCTTTTGATCATATGTTAAAAGTTCAGAGTTTTTTAATCGACCACCAACTCGCAGCAGCCCTTTCTCATCAAGAAACGGACTCAATACTTTTAACCAATTTGTTTTATACTAATTAAATTTTTTTTCAGTTAATTGTCTGATTTCTTTGGCGTAATATTCTGATTGAACCGATTTAACTAATCCGATTAATGTGTCTTCAATTTCCTGTGTAGTTAATTGATTATTAAATGATGCATTTTCAATGCCACGAATATCGGTTCAAAAACCGGCGAGCAATTGCAGATAAACGCAAGAGGTCATCATAATCCTCGGTATGTTCTAAGAAGCTATTTGTTGTGACAACATGAAATAAAACTGGTGTCTTACTATCGTCTGGATCTTTATAATTTGAACCATATTTTTTTATTTCAGGCCATTCTTCCTGATTAACTAAAAATTGAGGTCCATGATAACTTACAATCTTTTAATTGAGAAGGCATTAATCCACGGAATACCAAGTCAGCGGGATTTTTTTTCGGAAGGGATATGAGCCCATACTTCTGGAAGTGTGATTTGCTGTATTTGGGATACGCGGTTAGCTACGAAGGTTGCATATTTAGCGGGAGGAGAATTAATTCGATGGAGAGTAATTTCTGAATCTGTCCATAGAATAATTCGCGTGAATTTAATTTTTAATGCGGTTACAACCCTTTCGTATAATTGTGCCAATAGTAGTGAGGCACATAACTCCAATCTTGGTATAGTTTGACCTTTCGGCGGTGCAACCTTTGATTTTGCACAAAGAAGATTGCAATTGTATTGCTTGTTTTGACTAATAGTAAGTATATAAATACAGCATACGTAGCCCTTTTCCGACGCATCACCAAATCCATGAAGTTCTATTGATTCTGAATTTGATTGTATGATACATCTGGGAACTAGAATAGTCTGTAATGTATTTATTTGAGTTGAGAACTCACTCCAATAAGATTTGAGTGGTTCGAGTATTTCATCGTCCCAATCTAAATTTGGAATTACCCACAATTGCTGCATAAAGCGTTTGGCAGAAAATATAACTGCAGCGCAAAGACCTAGAGGGTCGTATAACTGAGCAATTTCAGATAATACAGTTCGTTTCTTAATTGTCGATTGTGTACCAAATTTAATTAGAGATATGTTGATGACATCATTTTCAGAGTCCCAATTAATACCTAAAATGTGAACGATATGATTGGTATTATTTTCTATGTTTGAGGGAACTACATTTTTGTTATTGGATGTCCATTTTCTTAATTCAAAGCCTCCAGTGGCTAATAATTTAATTAATTCTTCTTTTATAGAAGCAGCTTCTTTCGCGGTGTATACGCCAGAAACTAGATCGTCAACGTACATTTCTTCTAAAAGAATTGCCCATGCATTTGGATATTGGGAATATTCATCGGATGCTAACTGCTTTAGCGTCCTGATGGCGAGAAATGGTGCGCTCGTTGTACCGTATGTGACCGTGTTTAATTTATATATAGACAGAGGATCGTTACTTGATTTACGCCAGAATATAAGTTGTAAAAATCTGTCGTTTGGATGAATATTAATCTGACGATACATTTTTGTAATGTCAGCGGTCATAGCTATAGGGAATTTACGGAAACGAATGATAACGGATAGTAAATCATTTTGAATGGTTGGTCCTGTCATAAGAGTGTCGTTTAGAGACAGACCAGATGTTGATTTCGATGAACCATTGAATACAGCTCGCATTTTGGTTGTGGTTGAACTCTCTTTAAAAACAGGATGATGCGGTAAAAAATAGCATAAATTGGGAATAGGTTCCTTGACTAATTCCATTTGATTCAATTTTATGTATTCTTCCATAAATTGTACATAATCATCTTTAAGCTGTGGATTTCCATCTAAATTTTTTTTCCAACGAGTAAAATTGTTTTAATGCATTGTTTCGGTTATTAGCAAGAGAATTAATATTTTGTTTTTTAGGTAGAGCAACACTATATCTACCACTACTGTCACGTTTGACATTATCAACATAGTGTAGTAACTCACACGACATTTCCTCAATGGAAAAATTATTTTTAACTTTGACGTCTTCAATTTTAGCAAACTCTTGAATTTCTTTACGAATTTGATATACATCACAGCAGAACATTGATAATTGCTGGGATTGGGTATTTTTATATATTGGACCGCCAATTATGTATCCAAAAACGGAATTGAAGAACGGTGGAAGTTCTTGAACTTAAATTGATTTTTTCGTTGTTCATTATATTGAAGTATATTTCGGCTCCTAATAATATATCTACTTTTTGTGGAATATAAACTGTTGGATCGGCTAATTCGATCGACGTCGGTATTTTGGAAATATCGAAATTGACCTTTTGTAATGGTAATGCACTCAATGCATTTTTTAAGACAAGAAATTCTAAATTTATTTTGTAATTGTTTATTCTTGTACCAATAGTTAAATTTACTTTATGTTTAATTTCCATGGTTTTTTGATTGATACCTAAGATGGAAGTACTTATTGGTTTTTTATTAATTGCTACAGTTTGAACGAACTCTAAGGTAATGAAATTGCATTGTGAGCCGCTGTCGAGTAACGCACGACACTGATATTTTACCCCAGTTGGGCTTTCTACCCATATTATCACAGTGGATAATAGAATTTGTTTATGTGTGGCAAAATTATAAACGTTTATTGTGTTTGAATTAGAACCAGAACTATTGGATATGATTTGTCGGGATGGTAATACGAGGGGTTGCATTTGAACTGAGTAATTTGGTAATAACTTTGTAGATGCAGTACTCTTAGTGTTACCTGAATTTATATGAAAACTTTGTTCATAATTACTGACTTGATTGTGATTAGATACTGATGGGGTTGATTGATTCAATTTGGAATTCGAATTGTTGAAATTTGATTGTGAATTTTCGTGACTATTGTTGGAAACATTAGAATATTTTATATGTAACATGGTATGATGTTTCCCTTTACGCAGTGATAGCATCGAGATGTAGATTGGCATTTACTGATGTAATGCGTACTTATGCAATTGTGGCATAGTTTATTTGTTTGAACCCACTTATTTCTATCAAATACCGACATATCTAGGAAATTTTGGCATTTAAATAAGGAATGCTCTTTCTTACAGAACTTACAACTAATTTGATTCGTAAGTTCAGTTGCAATGTATGATTGTACATTTTTTGTATTAATATTTTGAAATGATTTTGAATTATTATTGTCCTTGTAAGGTGATATCGCTTCGAGAATACGTGCCCTTTCAGATAAAATGTCCATGATTTCTTTTGTAGACGGAATTCTATCTTTTGGCTTTTTGGTTTCAATTTGCTGGCGAGATACTTGATCAACTAATTCGGAAATATGGAAAGTTAGAATTAAGTCCCAATTGTCGATTGGAATTTTTAATGCTTTTAATGCCTTATATTGTTTCCAGAAGCTTCAATAAATTCTCGAAGAGCGGTAGGACAATTTTCTTTACGAACAGGCTTTAAATGATATACATTTTTTATGTGTAAATATTTAATTCGTGGCTCATTCTCGTAATGATTAAAAATAGATTCCCAAACCTGTTTGTAATTCTCTTCCGTGTTAGGAATGGATTGTATGAAATGATAAGCGGTTCCTCCCTTTATGCAATTATGAAGGCAAGTAAATTTTAATATTGCACTTAATCGTTTTTCTACAGTTCATGAACTCTCTGTATGTAACTTTCTCTAAATTCAATCCACGATGTGAAACTACCGTCAAATTTAGGAAGCGGAATATCTGGAAGCGGGAGCGAAAGTGGATGATGAAGCGTCTGAGCGATTGGCTGTTCATCAATTTTTTTGTTATTCAGCGTTTCTAGAAAATTTCTAATGGACGATTCAATAGATCTACAATTAGCTTCAAAATCGGAACGATCAATGTCAGAGGTTTCGATAGTGGTAGGATCTATGTCCTCTAAATTTGATTGAGCAATATCAAATTTACCGTATAGTGATTGTACTCTATTTTGATTTATCTATTTGATTTCTATTTGAATTGATTCTAAATCACCTTTATCATATTTTTGTATCTGGTGATATAACCTTTGTATGCGCTTACCGACCTTTTACACGACTCGATTTTATCGTGAACACTCATTTTTGTTTAATTGAACAATGAATATTTAATTGAAACCATAAAATGAATAAAGTGTTGATTGAAGTGTAACTTTTATGTCAGCAATATTTTTTGTATTGGTTGCGCCAATAGCGTTTTGCGGTGTTTAGAATAAACTTTGTTGTCAGCAACACTTGTTTGTATTACTTGCGCCAATAGCGTTATGCGGTGGTTATCAAACTGTTGATTTCTCTTAAAACTTTCTTGTATTAGTTGCGCCACTAGCGTTATGCGGTGATGATTCAGCAATTATGCTGTTATGCCGAATATCAATCCGGCACTCGAAGGACCAAATGTTGCGGTGTATGCGGTTTCGTTCGTTGAGGATTAGCGGTTAACTAAAATGCGGTTAGCGGTTTTAAATGTGGATGCTTGTGGAACTCACACTTTTAGTTATAAAGGTGCATTATTATTGGTATATAAACACATGAACCAATTTAGTTTCAAGTAATAAATGATTTTATTTGATGTATGTACTTGAATGTGCTTCGCCTTTTGCGGCTATACATAAGAAAGAAAACAATAAAACATGAACGTTAAACAAAAATGATGGTCTGGCTACTTGGTGTTTGTACTAATATTTTTAGAATAAGAGGAGTTCTTTCCTAAATGTTTCCTTTAGGTTGATATTTTAGTACACTAATACCAATAATTTAGACAATTTTACCGAATTTAATTCATTACCAAATCGGCAGTTATAAAAAACAAACCGAATTGCTCCAATATTGGAACAAACTATTTGGCAATCTCGTATGCTAACTCAATTTCCTTGTATGGAATGTGTGGAAGTCCTCTAAAAGTCCACATTCGACAAGAGATTACTCAGAAACGAGCAAAAACTTGTATCAAGGTGCTGGGTGGTGGCAATTTACAAGGCATAATATTTCATACGTAGGCATAATGAGTAACGATGCCAATAAATTTAAAATGTATTTTCTTTTAGTTATTCAACAAACAAATCGTTCATTTAATCACAAACCACCCTGAAATACTTGGAAATGAACATTACATTTATTTGAACAAGAAATAACAATTATGTAATGAAATTTATTGAGGTTGACCAAGAAGTTTTAAATGCATGTTCGAAAAAAAAAATACTTTGAAATAGTTAGAGATGCTTTAGTCAGTATTAAGTTAAGTAACTTTTTAAATTGAAAAGAATTTGAGTGTTGAGTGTTGAAGAATTGAAGTTGAATTAAAAATTAACATGTGTGGTGTAATTGCATTATGCACATTACCGTCATCACTTATTAATTCAGACTTAAAAGTGTAAATAGTGTTTTAACCTTTAACATCAAATTACCAAATTTAATTATTTATATTATAACTTAACGAGTTTTACTATAAAGAGCGAGTACTTCTTTTAAACGATTTTAGTTTGTGTTAGCCAACGATTTAATTTTGCGTCTTTTGTGTGCGGATTAATTGCATTAAAAATGTCAGAGATTAGGCAATTCTATGCTGGGAAAAATGTTTTAGTTACGGGTGCAACAGGTTTTATTGGTAAAGTGTTGGTAGAGAAAATTTTACGTGATTGTGATGACGTTAATTGTGTTTATTTATTAATACGTAATCGTGGCACAAATAAGTTTGAACAGCGGTGTAAGGATTATTTAAACCATTTGGTGAGTATTTTGTATGATACTGTATGAATCATCAAAGTAACCTTATCAATTTTCTGGAGAATAGTGTTATAAATACAAATCAGTTTGGTTTCATTAATAATTCCAGTACACAATCAGCGGCGGCGGCTATATCGTTAATGAAATTTTGATAGAGCTTAAGGAAAAATATTTTGTGGCAGTTTTGTCAATAGATTTAAAAAAGGCATTCGACACAATCTCACATAGTATTCTGATTTGTAAATTTAAAAAGCTAAATCCCACTACCAACACCCTTAAATTGTTATCTTCTTATTTAACAAATCGAGTACAATATACGGTAGTGGATGGTGCTGAAAGCCTTAACTTACTTATCCGTTCAGGTGTTCCTCAAGGTTCTATTCTCGGTCCGCTTGCATTCAATTTTTTTATCACTGATATTTTTACACTTATGTTGAATGGAAAACTAATAATGTACGCTGACGATTCAATATTGATATTTAAATCCAAAGACCCATTCCAATTAATTGAACAAATAATTGAAGATATCTTAGCTATTGAAAACTGGTTGTCAGCAAACAAAATGTCAATAAATTTTTCAAAAACGAACTACATAATAATTCAAAACCATCAGTTTCCAGTTTCCAGTAAATTTTCCATCATTCATAGAAGTTAATAACCAAACAATTAAGCAAGTGAGTTCATTATGTTATCTAGGAATTATCATTGATGATTCGCTGCTTTGGAAAGAACATATTAATAAGATCACAAAAATCATATGCATTTGCATTAAGGCAACTTAAAAATGTTTTGGATGAAAAAGCTCGCTGGTTATTATATTTTGCATACGTTCATTCAAGACTCAGGTATATGAGCCTCTTGTGGACTACTGCAGCCCCAACCAACCTTAATACTATTAGGGTCTTGCAAAATAAAATCGTTAAGATGATTAAATTGTTATTTATTCGTCATTTATCCTTCTCGTAGTTATATTAGGGAACTTTGAACTACTTGTATTCATTCAAAAAGTACAGCTAGGTATGGCTAAGTGTAATGTGAATTTTACTTCTATAAGTAATATCCACACATACGGAATCAGACAAAGAAAAAATAATAACTAGTATGTCAACACTGTTGATACAGTCCGATCTCAAAAAAATCCTTTTTATAAAATTTCCTTATTTATTCTGTACAATGATCTTCCAGAGGGTATCAAAACAGAAAATAATTTGCGGAAATATAAAATAATCTTGAAAGAACATTTATATCAGAAATGGTTACTAACTTATGAGTGACATACGCTTTAACATTCGGATAAGCTAATCTTGGGAACCGTTCATAATGCCGCGTTTTAAAATGTCGCGTTTTAAAATACCGCGTTTCAAAATGCCGCGTGGTACAAAATGTCGCGTTTTAAAATGTCGCGTTTCAAAATGCCGCGAGGTACAAAATGTCGCGTGGTACAAAATGTCGCGTTTTAAAATGTCGCGTTTCAAAATGCCGCGTGGTACATAATGTCGCGTGGTACAAAATGTCGCGTTTTAAAATGTCGCGTTTCAAAATGCCGCGAGGTACAAAATGTCGCGTGGTACAAAATGTCGCGTTTTAAAATGTCGCGTTTCAAAATGCCGCGTGGTACATAATGTCGCGTGGTACAAAATGTCGCGTTTCATAAACCGCGTGGTACAAAATGACGCGTTTTAAAATGATGCGTTTTAAAATGACGCGTTTTGAAAAATCCCTTATAAATCAACACAATATGATGTGAAATAATAAATAATTTAATAAAAATTATTTGAAACAAGCAAATTGTGTTTAAACATATAGTAAAATTTTCCTTCACTGAATGGAAATTATTTATAAATGTAATTTTATGTAATTATAAAGTGGGTCTAAGAAAAAGAACGCAAATGTTGAAATTTATTAGAATATTCCTTCACTAAAATGTTAAAGTTAAGTCCTTATATATCGGAAGTTGATATCAGATACACAATTTAATCCAAGTTGAACATTTTGTACGTCGCGGCATTTTAAAACGCGACATTTTGTACCACGCGACATTTTGTACCTCGCGGCATTTTGAAACGCGACATTTTAAGACGCGACATTTTGTACCACGCGACATTTTGTACCTCGCGGCATTTTGAAACGCGATATTTTAAGACGCGACATTTTGTACCGCGCGACATTTTGTACCTCGCGACATTTTGAAACGCGACATTTTAAGACGCGATATTTTAAAACGCGACATTTTAAAACGCGGCATTTTGACCCGGACCCGCTAATCTTGTATCTTTTCATTTTTCTTTTTCTTTTTTTTTTTACGTGAATATGAACAATATGCATGAACAATGCAACAAATTGGGGTGAGAAAGGGTAAAGCATTTTATCTTAAGGTTGCGATTTATCATCTGAATTCTCTGAATTCCGTGCGTTTGGAATTGGTCTATAGGATACGTTAGTTTGTTGTTAATGCGCTATAAGTTTATTAAAATTCGCCATTGCAATCATTTTTCATTTTTTTTACCGGTAACATTATGTATGTAAGTTATTATATTAAACTGCTATATTCAAAGTTTCAATTATTTCAATTAAAAAATTCCATTTAATTACATAATGGCCCTAAATAAAAGTCCTGCAAAACCGCAATTTGAAGTTTAAAATTCGTAGTACATTTATTTCTCTGGTTAGGTAATAACTTCTTAGTTCTATGGATAATGTAATCACTTAATCAGCTATTTCGTGAAGTATCACAACTTGAGTCCAAAACTCTGGCAATGGCCGTTACTGGCCCTTTATTCCAAAACCGCAATTTGAAGTTTAAAATTCGTAGCACACTTATTTTTCTGGTTAGGGAATACCTTCTTAGCTCCACGGATGGGGAATTAATTCAGCTATTTCGTGAACTAACACAACTTGAGTCCTAATCTCAAAGCTGATTAAATTCGACATTCATAGAGCTAAGAACGTATTCCCTAACCAGAGAAATTAATCTGCTGCGAATTTTAAACTTCAAATTGCGGTTATGCAGAAATTTGATTTAGGGCCATTAACGGCCATTCCCAGAGATTTGGACTCAAGGTGTGATAGTTCACGTAATAGCTGATTAAATTCCTCATCTATAGAGCTAAAAAGTTATTCCCTAACCAGAGAAATACATGTGCTACGAATTTTAAACTTCAAACTGCGGTTTTGCAGGAATTTGGTTTAGGGCCATTGCCAGAGATTTGGACTCAAGTTGTGATAGTTCACGTAATAGCTGAATTAATTCCTCATCCATAGAGATAAGAAGTTATTACCTAGCCAGAGAAATAAATATGCTACGAATTTTAAACTTGAAATTGCGGTTTTGGAATAAAGGGCCAATTACGGCCATTGTCAGAAATTTGGACTCAAGTTGTGATAGTTCACGAAATAGTTAATTAAATTCCTCATCCATAGAGCTAAGAAGTTATTCCCTAACCAGAGAAATAAATGTGCCTCAAATTTTAATCTTTAAATTGCGGTTTCGCTATCCCTCGAAATAAATTTATTTCAAATTTTAATCTCCTAATCACAATTTTGGCGTTAATACTAAAGGATAATTTATTTAGTTAATAAATTAGCTGACTAAATTTTTTGCACGCCGACCCTAAATAATATTCACTTCCAGAAATAATTTTTATTCGAATGATCTTTTCGATTTTGTAATAAAATTACATTTTTAGTACTAAATTTTTCAATAGGAATCCAGATTTTTTCCAATTTGAATTCAATTTAACAGTGTGAAACTAACACATATAAAAAATGAGATTTTTGGGAAAAACTTCACACCCATGATCAGAACTTCGGTCCTCAAATTAATTCGAAGTATTTTATTTTATGTAATTTTATTAATAACAATTCAATTAATTTAAACTCAACTCACAAATCAATCCCTATCTGGAACTCTTCACTCAATTTTCAGCTCAACCTCCAACTCAATTTACAAACATCCAACTAAATCGCTACACAATCCTCAACGCAATCACGATGTCAACCTCCGAACAAAACCTCAACACCACCAATTCAGCCATAAATTATTCTTCAAATCAACCCTTATCCTAAGCCTAAACTCAATAAATAACTCAATCCACGAAACAATCCCCATATAATTCGCCAGCCGAACTTAACTCAACTTAGCTCGCACCTAATCTCAACCCTATACTCAACGGCAAGCTCAATCCAGAAATCAACTCGATTCGAAACCATTATACATGTATGAACCCAACTTAATCTAACCAACCACTAAACACACAATTTGACCCCAATCGAACCCGTCACACAAATCCAACTCAACCTCAGCTCAACCCCAAACTCTACCCTCAAATCAATCCCAAATTAAATTCAAACTCAAAATCACTACGATCCGCAACTGCTTATGCACAAAAATTCAACTCAATCTAATGTCCACCTCAGCGGTCGACTCAACCCCAAAATAAATCCTCATCTGAATTCCATTGCTAAACCCCTACTCAACACTCTATTCAACCAGGCATAGACACAAACTGGTACGTAGCCAAACCACATTTCGTGATTTATCCACGTACTCATTGAAATCATTTTGAGCGGTTAACAAATCGCTGGATAGCCCCAACGTTCCTCCTACTGAGGTCCATCAGGTCATTTAAAGGGAGTGCCCTTAGAAACTTTAGTCTGTTTCGGGTCAGACGAGGAGAGGTGCAATGAAAATAAAACACTATACGCAGTCTATCTCTAATACAACTAAAATAAAATAAATCCACAGCTGAACTGCTATTAAACCCTATCCCAAATCCAACTTAACTTTAACTAGACCCGCAAATGTTATCCAACTCAACTCTCAAATCAACCGCAGACTCAACGTCCAATTCAATCCTCAAACCAGCATACATAAAAAAATTGCTCAACGTGGAAATACCAAAACGTGGTTTTATGTTAATTCGTATGGCAAATACACGGCCCTCTTTTGTCTTCACTTCCAAAAGCTTTTCAATTTTTCGCGTTGACCATAGAAACAAATTGGCGCAAAAAAAAATCAATCAAGGTTCTACAAGCCATTCTCGTGATACCATAGATATGGAGAGACATCCAGACAGACGGATGGACATTTTCTTACTACTTTTTGGTCATTTTCATATGAATTTAATAGTTTGGTCTTTTGGACCGACGTGAATTCACTAATCACAATTCCTAATAAATTTTCTACAATTATGACAATTATATTGAAATCCTGTCAAACATTTTATGGGTTCAAAAACATTTTTCTCGATGTTTTGAGAGTCCCTGAGTTCGAAAAAAAAAAAAATACCTGTGCTGAGATGTTCTAACATCACTTTTTTCGATGTTCGATAGTATTCATGTCTCTCTTTTCAAGAATAAAATTGTATACTATTTCGACTTTTGAATTAAGCTTTTTCTATTGCGATCTCAGCATGCTCGCATAAAACATCATTCTATTTCTACTTTCATTCATCAGTCTTTATCACAAAAAATTATGTTTGCGATATTTTATCGATGTGAAGAAAAGGAAAAGTATATAGAATGCTGAGATCGCATTAGAAAAATTGTAATGAAAGAAGAAAATAGCGTACAATTTTGTTCTTGTTACAAGAGACAAAATACTATCGAAAACGAATCGAAAGTGATGTTAGAACATCTCAGCACTGGAGTCAGTCTGGATGTCTGCCTGTATCCATGGTAATCCAAGTATGGCTTGTTCGATTTGGATTCCACCAGTCTGTTTCAATGGTCAAGGCAGAGAAATAAAAAGCTTTCGGAATCTGTAAATCAAGAGGGTCAGGTGCCATACGAATTGACCAAAAAGTATCTGTATTTACATATACATAAATTTACCAATTTTTTATACTTGTATGCTGGTTAGAGGATTGAGTTGGGCGTTTACTTTAGGGTTGAGTTACAGGTTACGTTAGGGATCAGTTGAGCCGGGGTTGGATTAGAATTTAGTGGTCTATTGTCCAATTTTGTGTATATTTCGGTTAGAGGAGGAGTTAGGTTCCATTTACGGGTTGAATTAGTGCAGTTTAGATGGGAATTTATTTGTGTGTTGAATTGACGGTTGAGCTACAATTAGTTTGAGTTGAGTTTATGTACGCATGTACTTTTTAGGACTATGTTGACTTGAGAGTTGAGTTGGGCGTGAGTTTGGCGTTGATGTAAGGTGTAGGTGGCAGATCGAGTTAAGGTTGAATTTTGGTTTGACTAGGGCTGAGCTGTGGTTAAGTTGAATTGAAATTTAGTAAGAGATTCAGTTGCCAATTTATTTGGAGATAGCTGTAGGTTGAGTTGAAAGATAGCAAGCTGAGTTCATGTACGCATGGAGTTTTTCTTGAGTTGTGGATTGATTTTGTAGTCGAATTAGGATTAATTTAGGTTGAGTTGGAGTTCGTTCAGCCATTCGGTTGATGATTTGTTTGGAGATTGATTTGAGATTTGCTTTGAAAGTAAGCTTGTTTTTCGGACCATGATGATTTTACGATCGAGTTAAAATTTAAAGGAAGGTTACGTTGAGGGTTATGTTGTCAACCTCGTATTCGAAAGCGGTAGCATTGGGACTCAAGGACTTTGAGAGGGCAGACCCACTCCCGTGTATTCCTTCCCGTGCCTCGTCTACTGTTTTGATTTGACTCTTGCGAGTTGCTGGGAATAAAAAAGTCGCCTGTAGGTCACCCAGGTTTACTACAGGAAGGCTAAATAAAACTGGAGGGTGCCTGGTATCCAGAGTCCGCATATATAAACTAATTAACCTATCAGCGATTCATCCTTCGGTATATGCTGTTCTACCTTAGATTAGGGTTTTTTGTCAAGGTTTTCTCCTTTAGCGCCGTACTTTAGCCTGTCCCAAAAGGCCATATTCTACCTAATGGTTTCAGTTATCAGTGGTGCCGCGAGGAGGCAGTACGTACACTTGCGCCTACTGGAAGGTTACGGAGCCCATTCCAATAGACGCCAAACCACCTCCGATAGAAGTAAGGGGGGGGGGGGGTAAACCCCATATGAAATTTTAGTGGTTCATCATGATTAAAGAACACACATAGGCCTATCAGAAAGTCATAGTGGCATGTTTGCCGATAGAAGTAAGTTTCAAGATATCGATTTTCTTAGACATGCTTAAGATTCTAAATTTCACTTTTTCGAATAATCGATATTTCAATAGGTAAACCCCATATGAAATTTTAGCAGTTCATCATGATTAAAGTATACACATAGGCCTATCTGAAAATCATAGTAGCATGTTTGCCGATAGAAGAAAGTTTTGAGATAAGTTTTTAAATTGGCAACCATTGTCGATTAATATGTTGTTAATGCTTTGGTCCGTTATTAAGTTATAGAGGATTGGCTCTGTGAACGTCTAAATAGTTTAAATCTTTATAAATCTTGTATATTTGGACTTTTTTTAATTTAGCATTAAGTTCAAATATTTGATTTGAATGAATTTTTTCTTGTACATATAATAAATTCGCCCGAATGTATACTTTTTAAACACATACATACACATTTTTGTTGTTGTTGTAAAATCTAATATTAATTTAGGATAAATTTCACTCGCATGAACTGTACTTATCCGGCAAGTTCATTTAAAAAAAAAAGTCGAAAGAAACGCAAATCTTTCGAACTATGATCATCTTAAAAATCTTTAATGTAAGTAATTCAAACAAGTGAAAATCCTTAATAAAATAAAAATAAAAATAAGTGAAAACATTTTTTCAAATAATAATAGTTAGTAGAACAAGTAAAACAAGTCACTGGAGCAGTCAACGCCCAAATAGAACTAACAAGACATCTAGATGATCACGAAAACAGAAATACTATGATAGTTGCACCAAAAACGGAACACGATTTAAACGACATCAGCAGGCTCCCGGATTGCGTGAAGGAACTACAAACGTTTGATGGGAATCCAACGTAATACATATCCTGGATTCACAATGTAGAAAATATTTTAAGGGGCTATGAAATCGTAAAAATTAACCATTGTGTATACGATCAAAATACTACAGAGCATAAGGCAGAAAATTAGAGGGAGAGCCGACGCAGCTTTAATATCATACAATATATTCAGCGACGATTGGGCATCCATGAAAAAATGCTTGCCCCTTCACTATGCCGACAAAAGAGATCTCAGGATTTTGGAACATCAACTGAGCGGCATCCAACAAGGAAACATGACCATAGATGAATTCTATGCTAACATCATCAGTTTTCACTGATCGTTAAAAAAATTAAAACGGAGGAATATTCAACAGATACAGTAGAAGTACTGATAGAAACATACCGAAATCGTGCATTAGATGTGTTTATAAAAGGACTCAATGGCGATTTGAGCAGAATGCTGATGATCTAACGCCCACAGACTCTTCCAGAAGTCTATACATCATGCTTAGAGTTTCAGAACTTGAATTGTGTATCCATAAAGGAAACCTGTCAATATCCCAGTACCACAAAGAACCATGGCCTACAAGATCCAGCATCAGAACAATAGAGTTGCAAGAGAACCACCACCACGACCAATGGGGCTAGAACCACCAAATTCGATGTCTGTCGATCAATCTATTCAGACAAAACGGGTCAATTATATGAGAAGAAAGATCAACCAAATAATCAACAGAATAATCCTAACCAACAAAATTATCAATCAGCATTTAAATGCGAACATTCCGATCAGAACATACCACGGAAAAACCAGAGGATTTACCACCTAGAAACCGAAAGTGAAGAGGAACTATATAATCAGGCTATTTATGAATTGTCGGACGT
Organism: Tipula helvola; assembly: GCA_963556165.1. Taxonomy (NCBI): domain Eukaryota; kingdom Metazoa; phylum Arthropoda; class Insecta; order Diptera; family Tipulidae; genus Tipula; species Tipula helvola. The sequence goes on along the minus strand of OY744481.1, from coordinate 174,420,039 downwards.
GGAAATATGCGATATAGGAAGAACAGGATGGGCGCCTTTCCAGCGCACCATAATTAGAATACAGAACTAGAGATAATAAATTGCTCAAGTTTCTCATCGATACCGGAGCAAACAAAAATTTTATCAGACCAGAATTAGCTAAAAACTTAATGCCGACTAACTACCAATTCAATATAAGATCAGCTGGTGGAAGCATACCAATTAAGGAAAAAATCGTTGGACCATTTTTTGAGAGTATCGGAATTTACAAATTATTGAAATTTCAGAGACGATACCCTAAAAGAATTAGGAGCCATAATCGACATAAAAATAACACACTAATTCTAGCACCAAACAAAAAGATACCATTGAAGGAAAAACAGTCATCAAGGGTCAATAACCTAGAAGTTCGAGACGATCATCTCTCACAGGATTCTAAGTAAAAACTTCAGAGTATACTGTTAAAGTTTGAAACACTTTTCGGACCGGTCGTCAACCATGAAACAATCGAGACTGACATAAGAACAGAAATCAAGACCACTACGGAAGAACCTATTTATTCCAAATCCCACCCATATCCAGTAAGCATGAGGAGTGAGGTAGAAAACCAAATCGATCAACTACTAAAAGATGGCATCATAAGGCCTTCCAAGAGCCCATATACCTAATTCACCAATCTGGGTGATGGAAAAGAAGCTAGATGCTTCCGGTATAAAAAAATATCGGATGGTCCTTGATTTTAAAAGGCTTAACGCAGTAACGACGTCGGACGCTTACCCAATTCCAGATATATCTAATATACTGGCGAATCTTGGAGATTCAAAATTCTTCACTACAATCGACCTCACCTCAGGCTTTCATCAAATTAAGATGAAAGAACGGATATAAAAAAGACATCATTAAAAAATTGCCCAATCAAGGTTTGAAACCAGATGAAAGGAAGGTCCGTGCAATTCAGAAAATAAAGATCCCGGAAAACTTGAAAGATTTAAAATCATTTCTCGGCCTCACGGCCTATTACAGGCGTTTCGTAAAGGATTTCGCCAAATTGGCCAAACCACTCACAAACTTCACCAGGGGAGAGAATGCGCCAATCAAAGCGAACGCATCAAAAAAAGTCAAAATCAACCTTTCAGAGAAAGATATCCACGCATTTTGACAACTCAAAGACTTATTGTCATCGACGGAAGTACTCATCTTTTCTAACTTTGAGAAGCCGTTCATCGTAAGAACGGATGCTTCGAATACGGCAATTGGAGGAGTATTATCGCAGGGCGAACTGGGCAAAGATAGACCTATTACATTCATCTCCAGGACATTAAATAAAACGGAGGAAAATTATGCTGTAAATGAAAAAGAAATGTTGGCCATAATGTGGTCATTGGACAGAATACAGAACTAGTTATATGGCGCAAAACAAATTAAAATCGTCACGGATTATCAACCCCTTACATTTTCATTAAGTAATCGCAACAACAACGCAAAGCTGAAGCTATGGAAATCACGACTGGAAGAATACAATTATGAAATAATCTACAAACCAGGTTGCACCAAAAAGTGGCAGATGCCTTATCACGGCTGGAATTATAAACAAATATGCTATCAACAGATGGGACGATTCATAGCGCAGATCAAGATAACACTAACGTAATACCACATTGTGAAGCACCCATAAACGTATTCAAGAATCAGCTCATTATCACGGAAAACAAAGACATGTACGCCTTTGAAGAACCTCACCCTAACTACCTGAGACATTTCATCTGCCTAAGTCAGATAAACAAAGAAACACTGACGAGAATCCTAAAAGAAAGGCTTAGCCCAACTACAATCAATGGAATCAAAACTGCAGAGGAGCACATCCAAAAGTTACAAGAAGTATTCATGGAGCATCTTAGCGGATATAAAATTCGATTAACACAAAGGATTGTACAAGATATAAAAAACGAAGAGAATAAATTTAATATCATTCAAGCAGAGCATAAAAGAGCCCATGGAAACTGTCAAGAAAATAAGGAACAGCTTTTGGAGAAATATTATGACCCACAGATGACAAGTCTGATAAGGAAATATACACAGAACTGTGAAACTTGTCATACGAAAAAATACGACCGTCATCCTGACAAATTTAAATTACAACAAACAACAATCCCAACATATCCATCAGAAATCATTCACATGGATATATGTAGTGAGCATAAAGAAGGAAAAATTCATCACGTGCATAGATAAATTTGCTAAGTTCACGAAACTTTTTCATATCAAGGATAGATCAGCTGTACATCTAAGAAGCAATATCATTAAAATTCTGCACTATTTCACCGCACCAGAAATAATAGTAATGGATAATGAATTAAGTTTTATCAGCCCAATGATATCTGATTACATCAAAACAATTGGAATTCAAATTTACCTTACATCATCTCAAAAAAGTTAAGTGAACGGCACGATTGAAAGAGTACACTCAACAATCATCGAGATCACAAGATGTCTAATTGATGAATGAAAGGACCTTCCTATAAAGGACCTAGTTCATATTGCTGTGGATCGATATAGTCACTAAAAGAAAACTCAGTGATCTATTCTTAAGGCCTACTAGATTTTAGGGACAAAGTAAATGAAGACATAGTGCAAAGAATCCGAAACGCTCAACAAATCAACCTACGCAGAGAAAATTTAAAAGAAGCAGAGCCCAAAACATACGAGACCGCGGACACGATATACGTGGCCGTAAAACAAATTCAGGGAAAGGACAGAGCAAAATTTAAAAAAGAAGTAGTAGCAAAAAACAACAATGTTACAGTGATAACAGCATCGGGCAAAAAGATACACAAAACCCATATAAAAAATGTAACTGAATACTAATAGGCACCATCTCTCTCATCCTCTAGATCCTGTGTTTGTACCATAAAAATAACAAAGGGATTTTCAGCTGTTTACCAGAGGTTCATACGGTTACCTTAAATACATGACCCACGAGCCGTGGATCTTGAAAGAGTGAAGAGTTAGCAACATGCTATACACTAGAAACGCTACACCAACCAAATTTAACATTTTAAATTTAAACGTAAAAGTGTATTAATGTAAAATTTGAAGAATAAATTTCATTTTTTAACTCTCCGAAGCATTGTTTCGTTAACTTACAATAATATCACAATTTTCTTTTAATATTTTCTGTCTCATTTGGTTTAATATTAAAATTCGCAGGTATTTGATAACATACGCAACAATAACCCTAAACAACTGGAAAAGGTGAAAATGTTTAATGGCGATTTAGATCAATCAGAGCTTAACTTGAGTACCGATGAGCTACAAGAAATATGCGATCGTGTGCATATCGTATTGCACGGTGGAGCCTGCGTTCGATTTGACCTACCAATTTGGGAAGCTTTGAATTCGAATACACTTGGAACGCATCGTATGCTTGAATTATCAAAGCGTATTAAACATCTTGAAGTATTTGTTTACGTTTCGACCACATATTCGCAATCGTATCTCGATGTTACCGAGGAGTGCCATTACAAATCACAAATTGATACGTTTATGCTTGTGAAAGCTTGCAAGGATTTTGATGAGAACACAATAAACGCGCTTCGAGTAAAGTAATTTATTTATAGTAATTGCTTATTATTGCTACTATGATTTCTTAAAATTCCAGGATTTTAGGTGATTTCCCTAACACATACTCATTGTCCAAACATCTGGCCGAAGATTTGGTGTATCAGTATCGTGATGATTTTCCAATATGTGTGGTGCGGCCGTCTATAGTCACAGCTGCTGTTAAAGATCCTCTTCCAAATTATTGTGAGGGTTTCAATGGGGTTTTTGGAGCTGGGATAGGTATTGCAAGGGGTGTGATAGGAACGTTTTGGTCAGAATCATATGGCTATGTATTATGCGTGCCGGTTGATAAGGTTGCGAATGCAGTTATAACCACATCTTGGATACATGGAACCAAAAAGTGAGTTTTATTGTAACATATGTGGGCTTTTTAATTATTCTTGCACACTGGTGCGAACTATAATTTCAGGAAACATGAAATTGAATACTACAATGCAAGCATTATCCATGAAAATTCTACAACATATCATAATTGTTTTGGTGACCTTAGTGAGTTAAATAGAGTAACGAGAAGAGCACTATATGTCAGTTCTAATCATAATTTTATTTTTAGTGAACGACCTTCGATTTAAGGTACCGCTAAATTATTCAATTTGGAGTCCAAATGGTTCTGTCACAAGATGTGTCTACTATCACTATTTCCGCTTAATTTTATATCAAATAATACCTGCGATTTTTATCGATATTCTTCTCAGAATATTCCGCCAGCAACCAATGTAAGGAACTTCATTGTAAATTTAATTAGTATTTAGCGAATAATTCATTTAAATTCTTTGACTACATTTCCAGAATGATGAAAGTTCAACGAAAAGTAATTAGTGTTGCCGATACATTAAGGCCGTATATGCGAACTGGAATTCGTTTCGCTACTGACCGATATGGAAGAATTCTTAACGAACAAAATGAGTTAGATAAGACAATTTTCGACACGGACATGCGACAGGTTGATAAGTTTTCAATTGCGTTAGGATCTGCCAAAGGTGTAAGGAAATTTATTTGCAAAGAAACAGACGAAGAAATTCCACGGGCGATTATCACTGCAAAAATGTAAGTTTTAAGGACAGATTGTTTAGATTCCTAATAATTTTTTTTTTCAGTTTATATTGTATCAGTATTGCGGCAAAGGCAGTTCTCATTTATTATGTGTTGAAATTTATGTGCAGACGATATTTGAATAATTTTATGTTCTAATTTTTGATTTAAGTATTTATTGTTAAAATATAGAATTTACTTCAAAAATAAAAAACTATTTATGGAGCGGATAGCAACCGGATTTTTTCATTCAATCTTAAAGACTCTCAAAGCTTTCAAATCGCTAACCTTTACTTTGAGGTTAAAAATAGTAATCTCTCAAGTAGAATTTTGATAGTAATCATCTAAATGTATGTATGTACCTATTTACTTTAAAGTTGCCACAGATTGTTATAGAAAAGCAAAAATGCCAAATGACTAACAGGAACTTATCGTTCTGTTACAAATCAAAGTGGGACAGTATTGTTTTTCAGTGTCGGAATCCAAATCCAAATGAGATGATATTTGACTAGTGCAGATTAGAATTTTTACTTTACTTTATTGCAATGGTATTGGGTATTTCAATATAGTCCGAATGTACGGTTACGATCTCTAATTGAAGAGACCAATTCTTTAAGAATAATTATTGCAACTAGGATTATGATTTTTTTAGTTAGATGTTACCTATTATGGTTTGCAAAAACGGAAATTTTAAAACCCGGGTTTTCGGGTTTGGAAAATCCTTAAACCCGAGTACCCGGGTTAAACCCGGTTTTTTTATAACTTCATTAAAATAACAAAAACAATTCAATCGTAAAATAAATTAAAATCAAATTGTTAAATTTATTTAAATTAAATATGAGAGGGTAAGGTTGCTCAAGTCGTACTCGTACCCCAGTCGTACAGAGAGAAATCCGTTTCTCACCAATTACCGACCCCGCATAAAATGACTAATACGTCGGGTTATAATAAAATAAAAAAGAAAAAAAAACAACATCTGGAATTTTGTTATTCGGCCGTTGACTAATCAATAATCATATACCGGTGTTTAACTCACCCCCTTTTAATTTTTAATGTTTATTGCTCTCACCATTTTCATTGTTTACCACTCCCACATTTTTTATTTGTATATTTTTGTTTCACTTTTTGGTTTTTCCAACTAAAAGTACATTTTTATTTTTACAGTTTAGTAGATACTCCTGTTGATGGCCTAATAAGCCGAAATCGATCGAGTGATTTTTTAAACAAAAGACAACCCTTTAAATTAAGCTTCTTTTAAAATTGGTCTGATACGGACGGCTTGTATATCTGGGAGCTTTGAATTTACCAACATAATAACCAGTTCGTAGAAAATTAAAATTTTATAACACAACAAAGTGCAATGCTGAAAGTTTTAATTTAGATGGTTTGTTATAAATCTATTTATATAGAGGTTTTTTTTCGTAATAAAGCGACGGCACAGACAACTCCTACCTTTGATTAATGAACGAGTATACGATTTCAATATAATTCAGTATGCGGTACAATGCATTATACAGATACAAGCAAGTTTAACATCAAATACGTAACATCGAATTTTGTCCTTTGTAAATACGGGTAGGTCTATAGGTACATTTTATATGCACACAAAAAACAACCTCAACAAAAAGAATTATAATTGAAAATATCTCTTAAGCTTTCCGATGTGTTGGTCCTTTTTTCGTTTATTGTGTGATATTGAATTGGTTTGTTATGACGATAAAAATAGAGACGTTTGCTGCTACTTGACGTGTGTATGTCATCGTGTTTAATAAAATCCAATATACGAGATGAAGTCCCCCCCCCCCTTCCCCTCCAAAAAAATCGATATGATGATATTAAAATATTCCTACACTTGAGTTTATACGAATGATTCGTATATTATAAGCACAACCTATATATGGTACTTGATAGTCTTCCTTTAAAGAATAATTTCTTGAAGATTTTAATTTTTTTGCTTTAAAATGGAAATATAATTTTTTGCACACCCAAGGACATCTACATATATACTGCCGGATACAATTGAGAATAAAATACTTGAGAAATAAAGACTTATTTCCATAAATTATTATTTTTATATTTTTGAATTTTGCGAGAAGTTGGGTACACATAGCTGAATGCGAGATATACAAAATGGACAACCATATTTATTGTTGAACGATTTCAACTTGTGCTTTAAATAAATGCTATATAATGCAGGTGGTATATGTATGTACAGAAGAAAATACAAGTAGGAGGGTTTCTTGAAAAAATAAATAAATGAATTTTTTGTCCCCCGAGTAGTGTATATGTGTAATGAAATTTATTTACCGAAGAATCAAAATCAAATTAAATTCTTGAAAATATGGCATTTTCATAATAACTTGATTAATTAAAATATATTTTTTCTTTGTGTAGGTACCTACTCGAGATATTTCACATTCCAAAAATTTTATTTTCGTTTTAAGGTAAGTGAAATCCACCCTATACTGAAAATTGGTTTTATTTGCTTTGTTGCTGATGATAAAGTAAATAGTTCTGTTTCAGTGCGATAAAAATCTTCCAAAATTTATTTATAAAACCTAATTTGAGAGTCAACCCACAACCAACTAACAGATATTGATTTCCTTACTGGATTTATATGGGTAAATATATAAATAGTTATTGGCACATTACCAACATTTTTTGCTCCAATAGGTTTTGCAGTGCCAACTATTTTTTTCAATGTGTGATAAACCGCACAAAACTCTTGTCAATATGGTTATTTTCGGTAAGTTTTCTGGTTTATTAATATTAGCTTTTTATCTCTATACCTTAAAAGAAGAATCATTCAACTGTGATGCTTTTTGGATAATTTATTGTTTGTGTGAATTGGTTTTTCCATACCGTTATTTGCCCAACTTAATATAAATCATAGTTTTATCAGCTAAAAGTGGTTTTCAATTAAGGGGTCTAGCTGACCAATAAGGATGCCCTTGAGCACCTTATTTGATAACTTTATCTTTAGAACTTCAAAAATTTGTATGAATCACATTGATATCATTCCTATACTCGTGAACAAAGTAATATTATGTTTCCGGAGTGTCACCCCCGCAAAAATTTTGTTGGCCCCTAAACATGCTTATTTTACCTATGAATAAGTAAATCTTTAAATGAAAAACTTATTTCTTCCTATTGTTTAGTCTCGCATTAACTAAAGTATCTGATTTCGAGAGTACATGACACGCAACATCTTGCAACTCAATGCTCTGACTATTTCTAAATATATCGATAAAACATCACTAATTTCGAATATAATTTAAAAGATATCAAGAATTTCGAAATAATCTCAAAAATGCCGCATTTTCAAAGTATCTTGCATATTCTTGAAAGTTCATCATCAAAAGCTTTCAGTTTTAAAAAGGTTTTCAAACCAAACCATTTTACTACGAAACTTGGCATTATAAAGGAAATTGGTATTTTCAGATATGTACATTTAGAATATTTGTTTTCAGTGAGCTTTAAGCTTTCTAATTAATTTATACCTTTTGGGTTTGAACTTAACATTTTGGAGGATTATATTTTGTAAAAAATATCAAGCACTATTAGTTTTAAGAGCTTTCAATTAGAAACACTTTTTAAACCAAACCATTTTAATGTAATTCAAGGATAATTTTGTATATTTGTTCTCAATGTAAATTTTCAAGAGCTTTTAATCAAACCAAACCATTTCACTAGGAAACTTGGTATTATTGTAATCTTTCGTTTGTCGAAGCTTTTTGAATCAAACAATTTTGTTTGAAAATTTGGTATTTAAAAGAAGTACGGAATTTTGGGATAGAATATTTGTTACAATGAGCTTTGAGCTTGATAGGTATAAATCAATACTATGTATTTGAGTTTAAACTTAACATATCTCAGACTTTTAATAATTTCAGGTTTTTGTTACACTCGTGGGAGACCACCTACCCGATGGATGGACAACGTTGAAAGGGACCTATACACACTCGGTTACCGTATCTGGCGTTCTCTTGCGTCGGATCGAATTATTTGGAGGAGCATCGTTGAGGCGGCCAAATCCCTTCATGGGATATAGCGCCAGCGGAAGAAGAAGAAGAAAAAAGTGTCAAGAGCTTTTAATTTTAAGTGCTCTCACTGAGCAAAATATTTTAAACAATTTATCTCAATATTACTCTTTGTAACGAAATTTTAGGATATATTTAGAATGTTTGTTTCCAATGAGCCTTAAGATTGAGAACTCATTGATACTTTATGGGTTTGAACTTAACATTTTTGAGCTTTTTATAATTTGAGTATTTTGTTAAAATATTTTATTTTGTATTTGCGCAAAATATCGAACTTTTAGTTTTAGGAGCTTTCATGTATCGAAGCGTTTTAACCCAAATCATTTACTTTTTATTCTGAAATTCGATAGTTTGAAAGAAGGTAGGATTTTGGAATAAATCTAAGCTTGACAGTTAATTCATATTTTTTGGGTTTGAACTTAACATTTTTGAGCTTTTTAATAATTTCTGATTTTTAATAAAATGTTTTATGAGCATAAATTAAGTATTTGAAAAAAATTGTCAAGAGCTTTAGTTCTAAGAGCTTTCACTAATTGAATATTTTTAAACCAACTATTTTACTTCGAAATGTCATAAAACAAGGGATGACGGAATTTTGGGTAGGATTTAGTATATTTGTGCTCAATGTAAATATTCTTCATCCAAAATGTGTTCCCATTTTCAAGTGTTCCATGTGCAAGAAAACCAATTGGTTTACTCAGATTTAATTTTTTGGACATATACGGGCCATTGTTCAAAAGTAGATGAAACATAACATGATTCATTTGAATAGTCTCAAATAAAACGAAACATCTTGCAACTCTATGATATGACGAGTTCTAAATATGTCGATAAAGCATCACAAATTTCTAATATAATTTTCAAAAATATTAAGAATTTCGAAATAATCTCAAATGTCGAATTTTTAATGTATCTTGAATATTCTTGAAAGTTCTCAAATATCAAATTATCCGTTGTCATGTAAAACCAAAGGAAATCCTATACGTACTAATCACCGCCATGTACAACATAAATAACCTGGACATTCTTGAATAATTTCGAATAACCTAGGTATAGGAAATCGGAGAAATATCGAAATTTTGGCATAATCTTAAAAATTCTTTTAAATGTCACCATTTAGATTTATATGTGTAACTCTGCAAGTTCTTACAACTCAAAGCTAAGCACAGAACATTGCCTTACAAAATTCAAAAATCGAAGAACTTAAAAAATCTAGAATAAACCGCGGAACAATTTCGATTCTAACGCTACTTGGTGCTAAGGTGCACATGTTTGCTTCAATCTTTAATCCTGAGGGCTCAGTGTAGATAGGGTGGAAACTATTTAGCGACCAACAGCATTACAACTAAAAAAATAATCATGTGCAAAAAAAATTAACTCAATCACCTTCAATGCCCTTGCCTCAACACTTTCCACTTCCCCACGTAAATAATCACTTACACTGAGAGAAATGGTATTCTAATATTAAGAATAGGTTATTCTAAAATGCATAAATTTTAAATTGATAAAAATTATAGAATTAGAAGGCCATATTTAAATTTAACACATTTTATTTAAACTAAATATGAATTTTAATGTGTACATGAAATAGAAAATAATTTTAGTTACATAGTATGTGAATATCGATTGATTTCGAACAATTTCAATAGTACAGAAAAATCCGGATATTAATGGATAGTATCGGAAAGACTGTACAAATCTAGAAATCCTACGAAAATATTGAAAAATTCCAAAAATTCTTGTAAATTTGGAATTATGTAGTTGTTAAGTAACTTAATGTTAGTAATACTACTAAGCAAGTTAAGGCTAAGGTAAATAAACGATATACAATAAGAATAGAACCCTCGGATCTTATCTTGTAATTTTTTAAATATCGAACTATCGTATTCTTCGAATAGGCTCTAAAATTCTCGAATAACCTGACCTGTTTCATAACACTGAATCACCAATTAAGGCTCAAACATCGGGAAGCGAAAATTTCCCAAATCAGGGAAACCCTACCAAAAACAAACCAAAAAAAAACCTTGATTTGCAAAAATTTGATTTTTAAATGCAAAAGGGGTAAACTTGGAGTTACGCAACACGTGTAATACAAATAAATCAACTCGGGAAACACTAAAATTGTTGTCGTTTGATGTAGAAAGCCTCCCTTATTATGATTGTCGAGTCGATTGACAATCGACACGACTCTGTGTTGGGTTCTCAGTTTTTCATTTGATATTAAAAATACGAAAAATGAAAAGGCAACAGAGAGTCGTGTCGATTGTCGATCGAATTGACAATCATAATTCATAATAGGGGTGTTTGATTTCAAAAAAGTTTTACTAATTTCCTTCTAAATCTAAATATCGGTCAGAACCTAAAGGAATTTTTACTTCTATGGAGTCAGAACCGAGAAGAAACTTTTGAGCTGGTCTTAAGAAAATTAATAGCAATATGTAGAAACAATTTCTGCTTTTTCTGGACATCAGACCACCGCCTTTTCCTAAAAGTTTCCTAGAAATGTACCGTTCTGCAAATTTGAAAAGGTAAGCTTAATCTGAGCTATCTAATCTTAAATTTGAACTAATAAAGGCAATCCCGTGGGCCCCAAAAGCCACTGCCAGCGCTTCAATGTTACCAAATGATTTTTGCGTCGTTATGTTGGTAGTTGCAAATTTTGGATGTACATTTTTTCATATCCAAAGCTTTCACCTCCCTCAACAACAAAAAACGTAAATTCAATTGTTAAATTAAATTTAAATTAGATTTTTACTTCAGCCTAAAAAGACCAAAGTATTGAAATCCTGTCAAAAATGACGAAAAATTTGGTTAGTCTAAAACCACTTTTTTAGACGTTTTGAAAGTCCTTGAGGCTGAAAAAGTAAAAAAAAATTAGTCCGTCCGTCTGTTTGGATGTCTGTACCAGTGGTATCTCGAGAACGGCTTGTTCGATATTGAATTTTTTTTCGCCAATCTGTTTCTATGGTCAAGGGGAGATTTGAAAAGCTTTTGGAGACTGTACGGAAATTCGTACCTGCCATACGAATTGACCCAAAATACCTGCTTTTATAAATATTTACGATTTTTTTATATATGCTGCTTTGATCATTGAATTGCGCATTGAATTGGGAATTGATTTGAAGGTTAAGTTAGGGGTCAATTTGCGGGTTGAGTTGAAGTTGAGTTGGAGTTGAGTTGGGGTTGGATTAGGATGGAGTGGGTAGTTAACCAATCTTTTATATGATGAAACTTGCCTATATATCAACCGATTATTATGAAATTTGACATGTGTGTCGGAAATGGGATTATGGGAATCTAAAATGATTTTTAGATAAAGTTCTATAATATGGCCAAGTATGATGAAAGTTGCCTATTTTTCAACCGATTAAGATGAAATTCGACATGTGTATTGGAAATGGGAATCTAAAATGAGGTTTGGATGAAGTTCTGGAATATGGCCAAGTTTGATGGAACTTGCCTATTTCTCAAACTTTATTATGAAATTTGGCATGTATATTGGAATTTGATGGAACTTGTCTATTTCTCAACCTTCTATTATGAAATTTGGCATGTATTTGTAAATGGGATTCTTAAATGATTTTTGGATAAAGTTCTGGAATATGGTCAGTTACACGGTTAGAAATATCAGTATAATTTTGTATACTACTCTCGGTATAAAGTTCTAGAATACGATTTTTCGTGTTAAATTGATGCCTGTACCCCTGTTACTGAAGGTTTTGACCTGTTTGGCTGTCGTTCTTTAAGTAAATATATGTTGGTTAAAATTGAAATCAATGTCACAATAAATCAAAATAGTGTCACCTCTCGATTATTCACTTAATTATGGTCCACCCCGTAAAGGAACTCTAATTTAAACAAATAGTTCTTATAATCTTTTATACAATTTAGAACGCTTTTGGGGGCAGAACAATAAAAAAAACATTGTCAACATTTGATGAAGCTTTAATTTCATCAAATGAAGATTATTAGAGGTTTATTTTAAACTACATATAACCAACCTTGCGTTAACCCTTTGTTATCGATGCCCCATGCCAGCACATATGCTAAAAATAGTGTCCATCATACATACAACATGGTAACTTAAATCGTCGTCGTAATACTCAATAAATAAATCACCACACAATCAAGTCATAATAATTAATTCGTTTAACCTTTGCTCATTATTCATTCTCGAATAAAATCAATCAATCTCTCTTCAAAATACATTTCAAATTCTTCGTTAACATCGAATGAAACTAACAAAAAAACAGCAGCCAGCAGCAGAGGCAAAATTAAGTGATATCCGATACCAACCAGTACCAAAAAAAAAATCATCTAAATCTCATTTAAATTCCAACCCACTTGAAAAAAAAAATTGGAAAAGATATATTACACCACTTCATCTGTATGTGCGTGTATGTATGCTTGAATATATCCCATTTCGTATATATTTGCTATACATATGCGCGCCTATATTTGTTACATACCTTGAACTAACCTAAGCCACCAATTTAAAATTGAAATTGGCATGATACGGCCTACAGTAAAGCATAATGCTGAAATACGAGATGTAATCAAATTATTCATCCGAAAAAATACCTATTTGAATACATACATATAGGTATATACACACACACATAGGCATATTCATTCAAACGCAGCACAATAGATTTGATCAGGTCAAACCAATCATTTTATCAACAAAACAAATTTTATTTTGGTACAATAAGTTCCCCTTTTTTTAACCACCAAGCGAATTTTCAATTTTTTATTTTTAATGTAATCCGTATGTAGTTGTTGTTGTTGTTGCCATAGATTTAGCCGAAATGTACCCTTTTATTTTAAGTTATTCCAAATTAAATTTTTGCTGTGTTGTTGTTATCATTTGTTGTTGTTGTGCCTTTTAATTTTTTGATAAAAATTGACATTCATTACCGTTATCATAAAGTTTTAAATTTGATTGGCTGCAAAATACATGACAAATAATACAAAATGTAAATTTTTGGACGATGAAGTCAAGCTACACGGGATTAAATTGGAACTTTTTACATAATAAATTTATTATGCTTCTGTCTAAAAAAATATAAATTTCCATTTGCCCATCATTCCCATTGTTTACAAATTATCAACATTAGTTAGCTGTTCATGTTATGTTTTACTTTTGGACATAAAGCTTAATGGTTATCTAAAACGTAAAGGTTAAAGAGAAAAACGTAAAAAGCTTTTCATTTTTTTTTTTAATTATATTTACTGCAAATTCAACAAATTTCGTTGATTTCATAAATTCTATAAACCAAGTTCTTTAAATTCTATCAACGCTATAAATTCAAAACATTTTACAAATTCTGCAAAACTATCTAGATAAATTTAAAATCTGTGAATTCCACGAAATTAGTAAAAATTCCATGGATTGTTTCTACAAATTTTTAAATTTCGTGAAATTTCTAAATTCTATAATTTTTATAATTTCTTTAAATTCTATGAATCCTATGATTTTAATGTATCTTAAAAATTTTATTTATTGGATTAAATTGTAAAAATTCTGTTAGTAAAATTTCTAAGAACTTAAAAATTTGTCGTTGATCAATCGATTTTTTCCGCTTTATTATAGACAAATATATTAGTGGTAATTGTCTCAGCTAAAATTTAAGAAAATTGTCATTCCATCCAGAAAAAAACATTCAAAACTCTTATCCAAATGGTATTCATCCCGAAAAATAATTATAAAGAAATTGATTAAGATTTAAGAGCATTATAGTAAAATAAATATTTATTGATAGTTTCTTTGGACACAATTTACAGTACATTTATAGTGAATAAACACAAAGCGGCCAAATTTCAATTTCGAAATTTCTTGGGCCGCTCTCAGAGATGTCCCCCTGAAATGATGTATGGTATCTGACTTCTCAACACTTATGCAATCAGAAAAAAACTACCCTCTTTGCGGTCAAAAGCCACGTGCATGATACTACTTCCCCATTCCCGATTACAGACATGGTAAATTCCAGTCATATACTATCGATTCGATTGGTGGGTGGCTTAAGTCATTTAAAACCTTCGTAGGCAAATACATTAGAAAGTGGCCTATTTTTGATTCCGTTGTAATTGATTTCTCATTTGCTGAGTTAAATTCTTTACTTTCCGCAAGCTTCGCTTAGTCTGTTGTCTCTCTTTCCTTTCTTCCATTTTTCAGGACCCCAATCGTTGTGACTTTATTCCAATCTTCTGGATACTTATTTTCTTTCCATATCCCATTAAGATAATCTAATAGTGAGTATAGTATGTTTGGTTCTATTTCCACCAATTTCTTGATATATCTGTATGATATATTGTCATTCCCTGGAGCTGAGATTTTAGCTTTCTTTATTATTTCTGCAACTTCTCTCGTATTAAATTCCGGACTTTCATAATAAAAACTGAAGGAGTCCATTTTTGGGGTTATGTTGGTGACATAATCATTTTGTTAAATTGTACAAAAAGGCAATTGGATGGCTTACATGGTTATATCAAAACATACATGAAAACATTAAATTTACGCTTGAAGTAGAAACTGAGAAATCTATTAATTTTCTGGATTTAACTATAAAAAACATAAACCACAAACACAATTTCGGTATATACCGAAAAGCAACACAAACAGACCAAACTATCCATAACACTTCCAATCATCCCGCACAGCAGAAAATTGCGGCTTATAATCACATGTTAACGAGGCTAAATACTATCCCAATGTCCGAAGCAGATTACATGGAAGAATTATGTACGATCAAGCATATAGCAGTACAAAATGGGTATACAACAAATATTATTCACCGTATTAATTCCAAAATAAAAAACAAAATACAACAAAAACTTCTAACCACAATGTACCACACGGAAGAAGACAATGGAAAGTACATTGCTATCGAATATAACAAAAACACCAGCCATACATTAAATAAGGTTTTCAGAAGATATAATTACATAATCGCGCATAAAACGTCACACAAATTAAAGAACCAATTAACACTACCAAATAATACAACAAGTGACAGCGGTGTATATAAATTAATATGTAATGATTGCCTGAGTTTCTATGTAGGGCAAACTGGCAGAACTTTTACACAAAGCTTTGAGGAACACATACAGGAAACGAAGGAAGCTCACACAAACACAATTTTTAAATCTAATTTTGCTAACCACATCATAATTCAACAACACACATACGGACATGACCACAAACATGAAAGTTTTACATTCACTCAAGAAAGGAAAGATGATGGACCGATTAGAAGAAATCGAGATATACAAACATCGTAATAATCCGTATATTCTCAACGACAAGTTAAACACTGTGACAAATAAATTATACGATTTGATTTTGCAAAAACACAGTGACCAATACAAAATATAGTATGCGCAAATTTTTCAACGAAATGTCAATAGTGAAAATTCAAGGAGCTGACGACGGATGAAATCCGAAACCGGTCCTCCAATATTAAAATAAAATAATTGTCACACAAATGAAAGATTTTTTACTAATAAAAATCGTAAAATAATACAAGTGAAAAAATCGTTTTGAATTTTGAATTGATTTATTTGTTGTTTCCGGATTCTCCTCTCTTACACTCAGAGAAAAAACAACTTAAAAATAAAAAAAAAACGTTTCATTTTAAAAAAGTACATGTATGTTTTCCAAGCAACAACGAAACATTTTCATATGCTGCGTTTATACCGCAGCTAAATTAGCAATGCTAAACCGAAATGACAACTATAGCAACGGTATAAACGCGGCATATACCTAGCTCAGCCAACTAAAATAGCATTGCTAAATATCATTGCTATGAAACTGACATTTGTAGCTCGGCTAGTTTAGCAGTGGTATAAACGCAGCAATTGGAACATGATCATTTTAAAATCATATATATTTTTTTTAATTGAAATAACAGATGTAAAAGCAAATCATTTTTAAATTAAAGACTTTAATTTTTTGTTTTAACAGGTTAACATATACAAATGTATTGCTGAGGTTTTTAGTTTAAAAACTTAATTTTCATTTCAAAAATGGTTCTGAATGATTTAAATAAAGTTGGAGGTAATGAAATTAAAATGTTTCAGTTTCATGTCTAAGGCAAATAGCGTTTAATATTAATTTTAAGATAATAAATGTGAAACATTTTGTTTTTGATTTAAAGTTTGTAATATTAAATTCAAAATTATAGCTGAATGATTTCAAATATGGCTATTTTAATTTTTAAAACGTTTTGGTTTTGATTTAAATATGTTCAAATATTAGATTTAATTATATATTTAATGAAATTAAAATGATTTTTTTTTTTAGAACGAATAGCTTTTGATGTTAACTTTAATGTTTTTAAATATAAAACATTTCGTTTTTGATTTAAAGCTTATACATTTAAATTCAAAATTACAGCAGAATGGTTTTTAAAATGTATATATCTTGATTTAAAATATGTTCAGGTATAGATTTAATCCTTTTCACACTTTTTGGCGTAGGCAGTTGGCGAAACACACTTAATACACACATTTTTAAATTTTTTTAAAACACACATTAAAAATGTGTGTATTAAGTGTGTTTCGCCAAGTGCCTACGGCAGAAAGTGTAAAAAGTATTAAGTTGGCAGATTTGGCCACCCTCGCCGTAACATATCGTCGTCTACTGGTAAGAATTAGTTTTAATAATAACCAGATTTGGTTCAACAGTAGTTGTAAAAAGTTGAATTTGTTACCGAATTATACAAATGTAAAATGTAATATTAAATCTTTGGAGGGAAGAAGAACGATTAATTTAGCCCGTAGTAGTTGGAGGAATAATTTCTAATGTTTATTGCTCTCATCAATTTTATTGTTCACCACTCCCACATTTTTTATTTGTATATTTTTGTTTCATTTTTTGCTTTTTCCAACTATATATATAAATAACTACATTTTTATTTTTACAGTTTAGTAGATACTCCTGATGATGGCCTAATAAGCCGAAATCGATCGAGTGAATTTTTAAACCTTTTGTAATTTTGCGAAATATTTAACAAGTGTTTTTAAAAAAATTTAAAAATGTGTGTATAGATTTAATCCCTTCGAAACCTGTGATTTAATTACTATAATAATTAAAATGTTTATTATTAAAGATTAACAATCATAAAATTGTTATAATTTTCATATTTACCGAAAGTTCAAACCTTTTATAGTTATTTCCTCATATCTCTTGTTCTTACTGGGTTGATCAATTACTGATTGAAAAACTGTATTTTATGTTATTATTACATAATAGTTAAAATAAATTTTATTTACATATATTAAATAATATTAGTCAATGCAAAAATAAATTTAATCGCAAAATTATAAATTTATTTAAAATTTATTAGTATAAAATCACATGACCATAATAAGCTTAAATTTAAATTAATTTAATTAATACTTAATTGTTAAAACTCTTAATTAATTACATTTAAGTACTATAAAAAATATTGCATATATATATATCGCACTATCCGTGCAATAAAACGATAACTGCCACTTATCGCGTTATTGCATGATTACACTTTTGAAATTTGTGCAAGGTGCTCTATCGTCCTGTCTAACCAGTGTTTTCCTTCAGGTCCTCCTGCACAACTTTAATGAAACATTTTTACATGGGATTCCTTCATAATTTCAAACTTCAAAGCCTTCTCCTGAAAAACTATGTTTTTGAGTTATCGTTTTATTGCACGGATAGTGCGATATATATATATATATATATATATATATATATATATATATATATATATATATACATATATGTATTATAACTTACTTTATACATATTGATCTAATTATTATTACAATAAATTCATTTTTTGCATATTTTAAACCTATATTAATTTATTCTTAACATAAGACTTTCCATTATTTATTTGATATAAATGTAAAGGAGGGCTCGTAAAATAAACAATATTTCTAACATAAATAGTGTCATATTTTCTTCCAGTTTCGTATGACTGAAAATGATAATCAAATTTAATTATTTCAATTGAATAACACAACAAAAATATTATTTTTTTCATAAACAATACATTTAATTTTATATAATTCAAAAAAAAATCAGAGAGCCTCAGAGAGTTTGGGATTTGAAAAGTGTCCGTGCACTTAAAACATAAAAACATTGTTAATTTATTTGGGAGCTTTATTTTCTAAATAACGTAATAGTGACGTAATTGATGGCTATTTTAAATCGTTTTTTGCATTGATGTTAAAAAAAAATTGTTGAATGAAAACCCAAGGCGCACTGCAAGCCTGGGGATACTCTAAAGACAGCACTTGAAACAATTGGAAGCAAACATTTAAGCATTCCAGGAATGAACTATAAATTTATATAAAGTTTCATCAAAAAAGATGTAAAAACCTTTAATATTTGATTCTGTAGTTCCTTCAACAATTATAAAGGGTTGGATAGTCGTGCCAATACAATAATATTTATTAATTAATTGTGTAATTCTATTATGATAGTCGCTTATGAAATTAAGGTGCATAATAAAGCTCTCCTGAGCATCGCTAATAGTAACCATCCGTTTATTACGACCAGTTTTATCTTTAAATCGAGCTACTGGTAGCAAAACTGCATTTAAAAGTATTGTTAATAAATAGTCCTCCGCATCTATAATCAGCCACAATTAAAAAGAATTTATAATAATCATGCGTCATAAATTACCTTTGTTTGTCGTTGATTTTGCCAAGGAATTTCCTGTTTTATCTTTTTAATCTTCCATAGCGTCTCAATTTCTTTACTCCACCAAAGTTTTTGATGTGATTTGAATGTTCCTGCCTCAATTGTGTTTTCATTTATTGCCTTTTTTAGTATTAAATCGAATTTATTACCTCCATGTTTGAAACTTTTTATTGCTGAACTTATTGCTTCTTGCCATTTTATTACTTTCCCCATCCTTCCTTTCTCTAGATACCATTGAATTTTAATCGCCAAATGATCGCTTCCTAGACTTTCGTTTGTTACTTTCCAGTGTAAGTTTCCCAGAATCTCGATTCTTTGGATTCTTTATCCCACAATTCACTATGCACGTTTGTATCACCACCAATTATTGTTGGATAATCCGAACATTCCTCCATTAAATTTTCGAATTCCTTTTTAATCTCTTTGTGCCATTTATTGTTACTAATGTAGAAATAGATTACGTTAAACTTTTTATTTTAAGTTTACTTTGACTATTTCCATCCTTGTGTAAATGTTTATAAGTGAAATCTCTATTGCTGACAAATCTTTTGAAATTAGGATACATACACCACCATATCCGTTATCTCTATCCTTTGAAAATAGGGCTCAGCTTTAGCAGAGCATACCATGTCACACAGCGCCAATTTTTACAATGGTAGAAATATTTTCAACTAGAAAATAGCTCCATATTTAATAAAGTGCTAATTTTTGAAACTAAAATACATAATATTTTAAAATGTAGCAATAATATAAACTATGTAAATATAAATGCCGCCCCGGTGGCATAGTTGTTAGCATGCTTGCTTTAAGCTCCGGAGGTCTCGGGTTCGATTCCCGGCGGGTGATGAAAAAATCACGGCTGGTTTAATGTAAGGATCAATGAACTAATCACTCATTATCTGTTGTAAAACTGATTACGAAACTTCAAAATGAAGCGGCCAAATCCCTCCATGGGATGTAGCGCCAGCGAAAAAAAAAAAAATAAAAAAATAAAAATGCCACTTTTCCAAAAAAATGATTGTGTTTTTTTTGTAAACTACAGGTAATGCATTACATTTATAAATATGTAATGCATTATTTTTCGTATATTTTGGTACGATGGAAAATGATTTTCAGATGAAATTAACGGAATTTTGTAATTTTGAATATGATTATGATGAAATTCGACAGGTACCATGGAAATGGGATTCTTTAATGATTTTCAGATGAAATTAATGAAATTTTTAAAGAATTTTTCTCAATTTTTTCTAGAAAGCTGTAAATTCCTCCTTTTCCAAAATAATTTTAAAGGATTTCTCTCAATTTGTTTCCAGTATGTCTCGGCTCTTTTCCAGAATATATTACTAGAAAAAGCAGTAAATTTCCCCTTTTTCCAAAATATTTTTAAAGAATTTTTCTCAATTTTTTTTTCAGAGTATGTCTCGGCTCTTTTTCAAATATATTACTAGAAAGAGCAGTTAAAATAGCCAAGTTACAAGCCAATCGGTAACCCCTCATAATCGAAGAATCCCATTTCCATCGTGCCTGTCAAATTTCATCATAATCTTACTTAAAATAATTAAAGTTCCATTAATAAAACTTGTACATAATTAATTCTTTTGCCTCATAAACATTCACTTTTATTATTTATTTTTTTAATAACAAAGTATATTTTATCCACATACCACGATACATAAATAATTATTAAAGTAGGCATTTGCTTATAAATCAATAATTCCAAGCAAACGTCAAAATATAGTTAATTTTTATGAAAACAGATGGTTTTTATCTAACTAAAAACAACACGCATACCTAGACTTCAAAATTTATTTTAGTAAATACACATACCAAAACAAGTGGTTAAACCCAAGATTCAAACCATAGTAAGGAGTTTTGCTGTCAAATTGTAAGCGTTTTCTTAGCCAAGATTCAATCCAAAATGTAGTTTACCTTAATTCCACATTTTAAAAAATGGCGTTTGCAAAAATTCATTTCAGGAGATACTCAATATGAAAAGGTGAATGAGTTTAAATACCTAGGATCACTGATCACTGAGCAAACAAGGCGCTGATAAGACCAGTTGTCACCTTTGGTTGCGAGTCTTGGACACTAACAGCGCAAAACATCCAGAAAATCGCTGTAACTGAGCGTAAGATGATAAGAAGAATTCTCGGTCCCATTAAACTGAGAGAGCCACGTACAGAATGCGAATGAATCACGAGATCAGAAATGATCTCGATAAAGTCGACATCATAGGATTCATAAAATCGTCAAGGCTGAGATGGCTTGGGCACGTACTACGTTCACAAAATCGGACCACTAAACAGGCCTTGGAGTCGGCACCAGCGAAAGTAGGACCTCGTGGGAGACCTCCTATCCGATGGATGGACGACGTTGAGAGGGACCTGTACACACTCGGTCACCGTGTCTGGCGTTCTCTTGTGGCGGATCGAAATACTTGGAGGAGCGTCGTTGAGGCGGCCAAATCCCTTCATGGGATGTAGCGCCAGCGGAAGAAGAAGAAGAAGTTTGCAAAAATTGCGCATCCGCGAAAAATGGTATGCTCTGCTAAAGCTGTTCCGAAAATAGTGCATAATTTGTGAATTGTGGTCTTTCAGTCTCTTTGAGCCAAGTTTCTTGCAACATTGCGATTTTTCTTTTTTCTTTTACCAAATACTGGTCTAATGGCATTTTTTTATTAGCCAAGCTTCTTATGTTTAATTGTAACTGTTTAGTTTAGTTCTTCAATCATATTGTTTAACCCCTGAGATAAACTCGACGCGACCGACGTGACTAAGTAAAAAAAAAAAGTTAAAATATATGAATTTGCACTAAACTGGTTAGACTTGACGCGACTCAGAAGTAACAAAAAAATAGATGGTTTAACTTTAACGTTTTGTTGTTGTCTAATGTTATAGTGCCATCTGACAGAAATTTTATGAGCTAATTGGGACATTTTATTTGTTTTTTCTTTTCATTTTGACGTTTCAAAATCAGTAAAATATTTCGTGTTTCTAGTCCGTATTTATAAATATACTGCCTTCAAAATGAATTTTGAAGAAAAATTAATAAACGTTGTAAAAAGAAACGAAGTAATTTATAAGGGTTGGCTACCTTATCTAGAAAAAAATAATACAGAAACTGAAAATCCCGAAAAAAAGATCCAGAAAAAAAAAATCCAGAAACAAAAAAATTCAGAAAAATAAAATCCAGAAACATAATTATCAAAGTGCGGACCAAATTATAATTAAAATTTATAAAATGTCTATCAAATTTGAGGTTTTACGTAAAGTTCTTAATATTTATGATAATGGAAATTGCTTCGTCAACCTTTCAGACACAGATCAAAGGAATCGTATCGCTCATATCGCTTCTACTGATAGTTCTACCACAAATGTTTCAAGTTATTTTGTGGTTAGCTTAATTCGTTGGGTTAGTATGGTATCGACGGGGGATCACTACATTTGCCTGAAAAAAAAAATCCGGAAATTTTAAAATCCCGAATAGTTGAAAAGTAAAAATCCAGAAAAATAAAATCCCGACAAAAAAAATCTAGAAATTACCGGAAAAGCAATCCAGGAAAAAATCCAGAAAAAATATTTTGTTTAAAATCAATTAAAAAAATCAATTTTATTGGAATTTTTAGACTTACGTCCTCACTTGAAACATTTGTGGTGCATCTATCAGTAGAAGCGATACGAGCGATACAATTCCTTTGATCTGTGTCTGCAAGGTTGACGAAGCATTTACGAAGCATTAAATCCATAAGTCGCTCGAATACATCCGTCGATATATATAACCCTATCGACGGATGTATTCGAGCTCCGGTAATTTCTAGATTTTTTTTTTCGGGATTTTATTTTTCTGGATTTTTACTTTTCAATTATTCGGGATTTTAAAATTTCCGGATTTTTTTTTTCAGGCAAATGTAGTGATCCCAATTTATAACAATTCGTCTAGAGGGTACAAAAACGGGTTGGCTACCTTATCTAGAAAAAAATAATACAGAAACTGAAAATCCCGAAAAAAAGATCCAGAAAAAAAAAATCCAGAAACAAAAAAATTCAGAAAAATAAAAATCCAGAAAACTAAAATCCAGAAACATAATTATCAAAGTGCGGACCAAATTATAATTAAACATTATAAAATGTCTATCGAATTTGAGGATTTACGTAAAGTTCTTAATATTTATGATAATGGAAATTGCTTCGTCAACCTTTCAGACACAGATCAAAGGAATCGTATCGCTCATATCGCTTCTACTGATAGTTCTACCACAAATGTTTCAAGTTATTTTGTGGTTAGCTTAATTCGTTGGGTTAGTATGGTATCGACGGATGTATTCGACCGACTTATGGATTTAATGCTTCGTAAATGCTTCGTCAACCTTGCAGACACAGATCAAAGGAATTGTATCGCTCGTATCGCTTCTACTGATAGATGCACCACAAATGTTTCAAGTGAGGACGTAGGTCTAAAAATTCCAATAAAATTGATTTTTTTAATTGATTTTAAACAAATTATTTTTTCTGGATTTTTTTCTGGATTGCTTTTCCGGTAATTTCTAGATTTTTTTTTTCGGGATTTTATATTTCTGGATTTTTACTTTTCAATTATTCGGGATTTTAAAATTTCCGGATTTTTTTTTTCAGGCAAATGTAGTGATCCCAATTTATAACAATTCGTCTAGAGGGTACAAAAACGGGTTGGCTACCTTATCTAGAAAAAAATAATACAGAAACTGAAAATCCCGAAAAAAAGATCCAGAAAAAAAAAATCCAGAAACAAAAAAATTCAGAAAAATAAAAATCCAGAAAACTAAAATCCAGAAACATAATTATCAAAGTGCGGACCAAATTATAATTAAACATTATAAAATGTCTATCGAATTTGAGGATTTACGTAAAGTTCTTAATATTTATGATAATGGAAATTGCTTCGTCAACCTTTCAGACACAGATCAAAGGAATCGTATCGCTCATATCGCTTCTACTGATAGTTCTACCACAAATGTTTCAAGTTATTTTGTGGTTAGCTTAATTCGTTGGGTTAGTATGGTATCGACGGATGTATTCGACCGACTTATGGATTTAATGCTTCGTAAATGCTTCGTCAACCTTACAGACACAGATCAAAGGAATTGTATCGCTCGTATCGCTTCTACTGATAGATACACCACAAATGTTTCAAGTGAGGACGTAGGTCTAAAAATTCCAATAAAATTGATTTTTTTAATTGATTTTAAACAAAATATTTTTTCTGGATTTTTTCTGGATTGCTTCTCCGGTAATTTCTAGATTTTTTTTTTCGGGATTTTATTTTTCTGGATTTTTACTTTTCAATTATTCGGGATTTTAAAATTTCCGGATTTTTTTTTTCAGGCAAATGTAGTGATCCCTACAAAAACATAAAAGTTAAGTTTGAAACGTGGAAGAAAATAGGCGAAGAACTCGGAGAATCTGGTAAAATTAAAAATGTATGGTTATGTTTTAATAAGAAGAGGAGAAATTGTTAAGAGTTTGCAATTCAGTTTCGATCTGCGAGCATGTGAAAAATAAATCATTTTTCAGTACATCTCATCAGTCTATAGCGACTGAACTGCTAATTTCAAAAGTTTGAACTTATGTTTTAATAATGTGTAGTAACAACATTTCCTTTTAGATGAAACATGCAGATTAAGGTGGAAATGCCTTCGGGATAAATGTTCAAGGGAGCTGAAAGTATTGCAACAATCGTCCGGAAGCGCTAATAAATATAGGCAAGAGTGTGAATTTTTTGAGGACATGAGGTTTCTAACTGATTTTATCAAAAGTAGAAAGTAAGTTAAATGTTTTTATGAATACCCCGATATCAGAGAACGATTTGTTTATATCATGATTCTTTTAGAACTGTCAGTAATTTTACTGATCATCAAGACGAGGATACTACAGAAGCGGACACTGAAGTATCGATTAGCGTAGACGAATGGGAATCTGTTAGCCAGTCTACTAATCCTCGTAAACGAAAAAAAAGCGCCAACGAAGACGAGGAGATTGAAAATACAATTAAAACCACATTAACTACTTTAAATAATATGCTGGCAGAAGAACAATGCAACAGTTCAATTCCGGTAATTGAAAATGCTGACGATGAATCTTTTAAAAGATTGAGGTCTGTGTTCGACGGACTGCAGGCAGCTACAAAACAGCAAGCTCTCAGGGATATGATGAAATATTTATGCGAACTGCAAATCTAAGATATCCAAAATGCCGGAAATGCTGTGCAGTATTGTGATATTTAGATTACGGCGACTAATTTTTCTTTTTTATCATTTTCTTTTAAAGAAAATATTTATATTTACTATAAATTAATATAAAATGGTTATATGTGATACCATTTGTGATTGAAAACCTGAAAACCTTTATTTTAAGTATGAATTTTATTGAAATTATGAATGCATTCTAACACAATATATTTATTTGTATATTTGAAATTAAAGACTGAAATATTTATTAACATAACAGTAACACAATGTATTATTTTATTTTATTTTGCAACCTTATTGCACCTTCCTTATTAAAATAATCCATGAGATTATCTCTAATTTTAAAAATTCGTTTTGTGGTATTTTGGATCCTAGCCTTAAATTTTGTTTATTGAAAGCGGTTGAGGTTGACTGAACCTCATTTCTCCATTGGCCTTGAGTAACGTTTCGCTCAGTGTCTTCCACATCTACAAATAAGGGTGGGCAATATTTTGAAATGCTGATTTTGTTCAGCATTAAAAAATTATGCAGGGCGACTGTTGCTAACACAATCTAGATACAGAACCAGAATTTATTTAGTTTTATATTTAATATATGTTATCATATTTGACCTTTTCTGCATTATTCGGGAAGCAATTTAAGGTTATGCGCAATATTCTCCATCGTGCTACCAAAATGCCAAAAGCATTCTCTATTGTTACTCTGCCTCGTGAAAGTCGGTAGTTAAAAATCTTTTTCTCATTGCTTAAATTTTTGCCTGGATATGCTCGAAGCAAATTAGATTTTAATGGAAAGGCTGGGTCACCCACAAAATAATGTGGAAATTTCATTTCTGAATTTGGCAATTCAGTTTCATTCGGTAATGGTAGTTGTCCTGAGAAGAGTTTTTTCCCAAAAACGCTTTGTGATAAAATCCCTAAATGAAAAATAAAGCATTTAGGATGTATTATAAACCTAGAAAATGTTTATTATAACTACCTCCATCGCTTTGGCTTCCATAAGCGCCAATATCCACCATCGTAAATGTGTTGTGTGCATCACACGCAGCCAGCAAAACGACACTAAAATTTTTTTTATAATTATAAAATTCAGAGCCACTGTGTGGTGGACACTGAATAAAAATATGTTTCCCGTCAATGGCCCCCATACAGTTGGGTAAATTCCATTTATAATTGAATTGTTTCGCAATTTGGAGGTAATCTTGGATATTGGGCTCGATTACATAAAGTGGCGACAAAAATTTGCCAAATAATTTCGCAAGTCTCTAATATAATAAATAACACGGGCTGTCGCCCTACCAATTTTGAAGCTCCACCCAAGGAATTGATGGCTTACGCCCTGTGATAGATAGCTGAAATCAACCGCAAAAATATTTATGTATACATATCTGAAATATTAATAATATAATTCTACTCACGATAGGGTAATAACTAACCGTTCCTCAGCAGCTATTGTCATACACGTACTGCGCTTCTTCAAACCTTCTTCCATTTACATGGTAAATGTTCTGCAGAACTATCGGAGAAAATACCACCATTCGTTACAACAACAAGAGTAACAAGAGGAACAACCAATGCACATAGGTTTACGGTGAAGCTCCCGAAACCTCGAACTGAAGAAATCAAGCGCGAATTTTTATACAGAACATCAAAAAAGTGGAATTCGCTAATACACTTCAAATTTCCGAAAGAATACCAAATGAATAAATTTAAGGTAGCTATTCATCTTTACTTGCAGGATCGCGCATTGGGTGCAGAAGCTCTGACAGTTACAAGGAGTTAGGACCGTTAATAAGTCCGCTCTGCACCCAATTAAAAAATTAATAAAAAAAAAAAAAAAAAAAAAAAAACTGAGAGCAAGAACTCAAACGTTTCTTTTGCCATTCGAGTGTATTTAAAAAATTCTTCGTCGTTATTTTTAATGTTTTTAAACGCAACTTCGAAAAATCCGTGAAATGTGCGGTCAGTATTATCTGGCCTTCTAAAATACCTCCGATTTCTCCTTTTCAACATTTTTTTTTCTTTTTGCTTTTTATTGCGAGATGCGCTAAAAGGCAACCCAATACCGCACTCTTAATTAATTTTAATTTTTTTACTCTTTCTACCTGATTCATCGTAAAAATAATGAAACACTATATGATTCTATTGCAATTAATTGTCAAAGAAAAGTCAATGACCTTCGAAATCAGGTTATAGAGAGAGGGGTAAAGAAACGAGGAAAGAAACATAATGCAAGAAAGTGTAGCGACCGATTCTAAATGTTTTAATTTTATTTATTAAATTTAACGTAATTTAATTGAATAAAAAACATTTGAATCGCGCTCCAATATTTAAACCAAATATTTGTTTTCTTTCTTAATGCGCTACATCTAGCGTAGCATAGAAACATTTTAAGGGCTATATTTTTATTCTTTATTAACATGCACTCCATCTGCATTTGAGATGAGTAATATTTATTTTATAAATATTAAGTCAAGTGCATGTTCATTTTAGCCGTTTTTGATTTTTGCTATTTCCGGCATGTCCAAAGTTCGTATGATATTTTACACGAGTAATTAACATACGAATACTTATATTGTCATCCCTGTCTGCCGCATGGTGCGTATATATAAATTTATTTTGTATATCTTTTTCTATTTTTGTTTTCTTTATAATATATTATACACGAACGACGCGAAATTCAGTTCACGTGTTACCATCGACCAAGCTGGTCGAATTTCAATATACATTTTTAAAAGTGGTGTTAGGTATTAAATAAATAAAATTTGAATTGTTAAAAATAAGTGAATTTAATAATTTTGTAAACACAATTTTTTGATTAAAAAAAATAATAAATTAGTTTTTTTTATTAAAAATATAAAAGTTTTTTTTTGTGTTATTAAATATAAAAGAACACGACGGTATACCTACCACAGTTGGTGACCCAGACGTTTTCTTTTTAGGAACATCCGCAGGAGCGGATATTTGTATTTTAATACGCATTATAGTGGAATCTTGGTACGAAAAGAATTTCGTGCCAAGAAAAAGGTATGTAACGTGTTTTTATGTCATACTGTGTAGAAAATACTGCGTATATATTTTTTTTTCTTTCGCAATAGTTTATTAGACCGCTGTGAATAGACATCTTAACGAACGGTAAAGCAGTGATACAGTGCGACACGACCTGAATAAAAAAGATTGAAATAGCATTCAGCCATTATTTACCACACACAATAACACGTGGTTAAGTCGAACCTCATTACGCCACAACATTTCTTTTTATATTGGCAACGGGAGCCAGGAAATTTGGATAGTCGAACCACCGAATGAGGGTTTAGAGATATAGCAATACCAAAGGCAACGGGAGCCCATCGGAGAAGTTTATATATCCATAAAATTAAAATAAAATAACGGTCTGTTATTACTTCGAGAGGACAACATAACGGTCGGTTATGAAAATTCGGACACCATCACACATCATTTATCAATGTCAGATGAGTTTTTTTTTATTATGAATAATTATTTAATTTTTTTTTGATCTCATAATTTAAAGAATATTTTTTTGCAATAGTTTTTGTTAAAACTAAGAATAATTTTAAAATATTTTTTTTTAAAACTTTATGAGTAAATTGAAAATTATTATTATATTAGTATATTATATTATGTAAATTTAACACCACTTCGCGTGTGTTAGGAGCTCGGTAAACCTTAATTTTTTTGCGATATAATTAGATTCGTAATTTTGTGAGGTCGTTCGAGGTATAATATACCATAATTAAATTCCCGAATTTCGAAATTAAATTTCCCAGTTAGGGTTTTCATTATTTTTTTATATACATAGTTTTGATTATTGTAAGAGGTAGTGGCATACTCAAAATTATTTCGTCGTATTATCTTGTGTCAATGAACGCGTACATATTAAAATAATTTTGATTTTCGATTTTTGATTCAATTTCCAAATTTTAAAACATTTTTTTATTTTTCACCGACTATATAGCCGGTTATTCAGAGAATCCGCTGAATTATTTAATCTTCATTTTTCTTTTTATCGAACCAATATTATTTTTATGACGCTCGATACAAAAAAAACCACTGGTGGCGAAGAACATAAACCCAGTGGTAGTCAGGACATAGAGATGGAAACGGAACAAGCGAGTGTTTCGGTTAAGTTGACTCCATTTTGGACAAACAATCCTGAAACATGGTTTGCCACAACGGAATTACAATTTAGACTCTTAAATGTTACATCCGATAAAAAAAAGTTTCTTTATGTCCTTACCGCTTTATCGCCAGAAGTAAACGACAAAATCTCTGATTTGATTGAAAACCCGCCTAATGAAGAGATGTACGAAGCTATTAAGCGCTTACTTATAAGCAGACTCACACCCTCCGATGAAAATCAGTTGGAGACATTGTTGAGTGGCATCGATCTCGGGGATAGGCGTCCAAGTGACCTACTCCGTAGAATGACTACACTCGCAGGGAATAATTTTACAACAAATATAATTAAAACTTTATGGATTCGGAGACTTCTCAAAGTCTTGCGCTTAACGTTGGTTGCGCAGCCGGATATCATTTCCCTTGACGAGCTGGCGGTTACGGCAGACAAAATTTTTGATGCGATGAATCGCAGTCCTAAGATAGCGTCGATCGGTAAACAATCGACTTTTAAAAATCCGAGTAGTACCACTAGCCAGTCAAGCAGGCCCAATACGCCGCTGACATTGAAATCAATTGCAACAAGGCTAGATGCGATGGAGGCCAGACTGAACAGATTATCAAGTCAGTCGGGCAGAGGCAGGACTCGATCGCGGACAAACAATAGAAATTGGCACAATAACCAACGGAACTGAAGCAATTCGGGTAATCGTGATAATAATCACAATAATTACAACAAAGCATGGTGTGTCATGCATAACCGTTGGAAACATAAGGCACATTATTGTGACCAGCCTTGCTCTTTTTATAAAGTTAAGCAGGCAAACTCGGATAATTCGGCCCAATCAAAAAACAATTAGGGCCCGACAGGGTTAAGTCGGCTAATATTAATGAATTTCGCACAAGCCGACTCACTATTTTTGACAATATTAATAATTTGAATTTTTTAGTAGATACTGGCGCTGACCTTTCGGTTATTCCAGTGAAGTTTTTTAATATAAATATAGATAGCTACTCATCGGATCTAGCTCTTAAAGCAGCCAATGGATCAATCATTCGTACTTACGGTACTAGGTTGATAAAAATTGATATCGGTTTAAAACGATATTTCACTCATGCTTTTATTATTGCATCAGTGGATCGTCCGATCATTGGTGCTGATTTTTTGGTTAAGTTTGGTCTATTGGTCGATCTTAAATATAAGCGTTTAATAGACACAACTGCTTCATTGTCAGTGAATGCATTACTTGGGAGTGTCAAAACCCCAACACCAATGCATTTTTCAATTGACAATGGTTATGGCACGCTTCTTAATAAATTTCCTAGCCTTTCAGCGTTGCCCAATTTTAATTTACCGTTCCGCCATTCAGTTGTACATCATATTTTTACAACTGGTCATTTGCCTGTGGCGAGACCTCGCAGACTAGATCCAGAGAAACATAAAACAGCATATTTAGAGTTCCAACATATGGTGAAATTGCGGATTTGCCGACCATCGGCATCCCCTGTATCATGTCCCTTACATATGGTGAGGCAAAAAGATCTCGATTGGAGATCTTGTGGAGATTATCGGAGGTTGAACACGGTTACAACACCGGATAGATATCCGATTCAAATTTTTCGATGAATTTAAACGGTTGCACTATTTTTTCTAAAATTGATCTTGTTAGGGCTTATCATTTAATTCCTATCGCTGAGACATTTTTAAAACGGCAATTACAACGCCATTTGGTCTTTTTGAATTTACTCGTATGCCTTTTGGCTTGCGCAATGCAGCGTAAATATTCCAGCGATTTATAAACGAAGTCGTCAAAGGACTTGATTTCGTTTTCGTCTATATTGACGATATTCTGGTTGCTTCAGAATCTGAGGAACAACATTTACTCCATCTCGAACAATTATTTCGCAGATTAGTTGAGTTCGATGTGCATATTAAAACACCGAAGTGTGAGTTTGGTGTTTCCTCACTTAATTTTTTGAGCCACAAGATCACACCTGATGGAATTCATCCATCCGAGGATCGAATTCGTGCCATCAGGGAGTTTCCCGCTCCAAGTTCTATTAAGCATATTCAACGATATATCGGAATGATTAATTATTATCACCGATTTATACCTAAATTAGCAGAATTTCTTGCTCCAATTCACAGTCATCTGTCTGCACTAAATAAGTTGCCTCAGACACGCAAGAATTTTTCTTGGACTGAGGAATGCCAGTTGGCATTCAATAATTTAAATAATGAATTGGCAAATATAACACTTCTAGCACACCCGTTGAGTGATGCAGTTATTAGTATTACTACTGATGCATCCAGCACCGCCGTTGGCGCTGTCCTGCAGCAGTTTAATAAAAAGAAGTGGGAGCCTTTGGGATTTTTCTCAAATAAATTAACGAGTCCTGAATTAAAATACTCAGCATTCGATCGGGAACTTCTCGAGGTGTATCTTGCAGTTAAGCATTTTAGATATTTCGTCGAAGGTCGTAATTTTATAATTTTTACTGACCATAAACCTTTAATTAGAGCTCTTCAGTCTAAAACTGAACGTAATCCAAGGCAATCGCGCCATTTGGATTATATTGGTCAATTTACATCGGATATTCAGCATGTGCATGGTTCCGACAATGTTGTCGCAGATACTTTATCTCGAACCACTAATATTGACTCGGCCACAGTTGAGATTACTCTCAATTATGATAATATTATTTTGGCACAACGATCTGATGATGAGCTACAGACTTTACTTTCTGGCTGCGGTCGTCGTTCAACTTCCAACGTGAAGCTTGAACTTATTATATTGCCTGGCCTTGAAGTCTATTGCGAAACATCGACGGGTTACAATCGCCCATATATCGCAAATTCATTACGTCGAACTGTTTTCGACAAATTACATAACTTATCACATCCTGGTATCCGAGCTTCTCGTAAATTGATTACAGCTCGCTTTTTTTAGCCAAGTATTAACAAGGACGTAACCCAATGGGCTAGTTCTTGTGTATCATGCCAACGTGCCAAAGTGCAACGGCACACTATTTCACCTCACGGACAATTTAATATTCCCCAAGGTCGATTCGAACATATTCATTTGGATATAGTTGGTCCATTGCCAATATCTAATGGTTGTTCATATATTCTTACTTGTGTCGATCGTTTTACTCGCTGGCCCGAAGCTTACTGCATGGCTAACATGACAGCTGCGTACCCTCTCAGATTACAACTGATCAAGGATCACAATTTGAGTCTAAACTATTTCATGAATTAACCGTACTCCTTGGATCTCATCGGATACGTACTACGGCTTATAATCCAAAAGCAAATGGCATGGTTGAGCGTTTCCATAGACACCTAAAAGCTGCCCTTACGGCCAGAGGCAATGTAGTTAATTGGAGCTCTGAAATCCCAATTATTTTATTAGGAATCCGAGCTACCGTGAAAAAAGATCTGAATTGTTCACCCGCTGAGATGGTTTATGGTCAAACTATTAAACTACCCGGGGAATTTTTCGTCGATAATCCTCTTTCACCTATGCCTTCAAGTGACACAGTTATCGATCAATTGCGTGAAGCAATGAAGAATCTTATACCATCACCTACGCGTTTAGCGAAACAAGAGCACATATTTGTCCAGAAATCTTTGGACAACTGTGAATTTGTTTTTGTGAGGTCTGATAAGGTTCGTGTTGGACTTACTCCTCCCTACGAAGGCCCTTTCAAAGTAATTAGACACCTTCGAAAATATTTTATTATTTCGATCAAGAATAAAAATTATAACATCTCGATCGACCGGTTAAAACCTGCTTTTGGAATATTGAGTTCGGTTGATCAGTTTTCAGAATCCCGAACCAATAAAGAAGTAAACTTTTTAGTTTAAGATTTTCGTTTTGCTAAAACAACTAGGAGGGGAGTGCTGTAGCGACCGATTCTAAATGTTTTAATTTTATTTATTAAATTTAACGTAATTTAATTGAATAAAAAACATTTGAATCGCGCTCCAATATTTAAACCAAATATTTGTTTTCTTTCTTAATGCGCTACATCTAGCGTAGCATAGAAACATTTTAAGCGCTATATTTTTATTCTTTATTAACATGCACTCCATCTGCATTTGAGATGAGTAATATTTATTTTATAAATATTAGGTCAAGTGCATGTCCATTTTAGCCGTTTTTGATTTTTGCTATTTCCGGCATGTCCAAAGTTCGTATGATATTTTACAAAAGCATGTGTAAAGTGGCTGATTACAAGATATGCTTGACAGCTAAAAGCACGTGAAGCGTGACGTCACTCAGAGTCAATTTGAATATTTTTAGGTTTTAGAAATAGAAATAAGTTTCAATGATTGTACACGATACCAAAAACACAAATCCCAACCAAACGGAATCAACGTTACGAAATACTCAAAGTGACGTCACCAAAAGGAAAAATGGCGATATGTTGATTGGTTGGAACATAAGTACCTTGTATATTTATACCATAGTAAATAACCAAAACAAATGTTCAATTTTTAATTGTAGATGTATATTTTGTATACAACTAACACAATAGTACGAAGTCACTTTGTACATAAATTTCGTATAGTGGAATTATAGATGTTTTGATAAAACTTGCAAACACAGTGTCACAATTCAATGTACATTTGTTTTATGATGATTGATGCTAGGTGATGATGCTGGTTTCTACTTGCATGAAAAATTCGAATAAAAACATGAATGATAATTTGTAAACTACACTAACTGGGTTTATGTATATGGTTTGTGCATTTGGTATAATATTTACAATACAAAACTAGCCTTTATCTGTATTAGTAAATACTATCATTGCCGGTTTAACCCGTAAAGTGCGTCGTGGAAAATGTTGCATGATAAGAGTGGTGCGTTCCAGCGGACCGAAATTTTGTATTAATTATTTTTTATTAAATTAAAGCAATGCTAAAAATTTCGATTAGAAAGATACTAAAATATTGAGAAAAAAATTAAACGGAGTGGGGATAATTTGATTTTTTGAAAAATAGAGCGGTCCCACGGACCGCACAACGCTCTTTACGGGTTAAGCAAAAAAGAGTTTTATGGTAATTTTAGATTTTTCCTTTCTGTCCCCTTTCATTAATAAAAACAAAAACCCATTGATTTTTTAAATTTTTATTACTACACTTGCCGATTAATAAACACATTCAAATGGGCTAATTATTATTGGAACAGCGCAGATTGTTCGAGTATATACGTTTATGTTAGTTTGGTTGATTTTTTTTTTAGAGAATGCGTTTATATTTGCTGCAAGTGCAAGAGAGAAACCATTTTATTTTCCTTGTAAATGTAATTGAAAGAGGAAAACATCATATGTATGTACATATGTATATCGTAAAGTTTAAACTTGCCCACACAAACACAAATTGGTTCGTTTCTGTGCTTGCTATTTATGTATTTATTTCGTTATACACAATACTCTGCTATACAATTGTTGTTGCTTTTGGTGTACAGCCAATGTTAGTTAAACTTTTTAACGCAAAATACAAACAGCGCTAGCGTCTATTTTAATTTATCATTATTTGAGCCTTCTTGTAGTTCCTTATTTTATGAAGGTACTGTGTTACCATTGAAGTAGATTTTCATCGACTCCATTGGCATTGCTGTTTTTCAGTTTGAATCCCATCTCGTCATTCTTTCAATTTTTGATATTTTGACTGCTGAATCTATATTGTTTAGGATTTCCTCCTCACTTAAGTTAATGGGAACATTGTGAATAATTCCTATTGTCTCAACAAATGATTTTGGTATGAATGATTTGTATCCATCGAAATTCTTCAAAACTGGCGAATCATTACACTCGTTTGCACTGATAAGGTTATCAAAAGTGATCCTGACCATATTTTTGCTTCTTTGCTCTACTGAATTTATGTTTTTAATTCTAATTGTGTGCAAGATTCTACCCAAACTAATTATGTTTAGGTCATCTTTAGTGATCATCACTTTGACGGTCCTTTATCTCCATGACTGTACTTAATTTTATTTTCCGTAGTCTCCATTTCAATTTCTTCTGCTGTTTTATTTATAGAATTTGGATTTGTATTACATATTTTTTGTTTTTATAGCTTCATCATAAGTTTCAATACTGTTTTCTTTATATTCGTCATTTGTTATGGCATCCATCTTTGATTTTTCTATATACCTATTTCCGCCACCTTGTTTTCGATTAGGTTTTCTCGCAATTTTATTTCTCATTTCGAATTTACTTTTATTTTTGGCATCCGCCATCACATCACTTTTTACCGATTTTCTCAGTCGTCTGACTCTGTTCCCGACCCCGGGAATTTAATTTTACCGCCCCGGACAAGATTTAAAAGGATGTTTCCTTCCTCTCTTGACCCACGCGGCCCTTCTCCTTTATCACCCAACTTTAAATTTCACCTTTTCCACCAATCAATTTAAGAATTTAATCGAATATAATAATATTACCACTTACCAGATAATCTTCTTTATTGAACTTTATTAATTAATAATTAATCACACTTTTTTTTTTTTGAATAATCACGACAGAAGAATAATATCCACCTGTTTGGAATACTTTGAAATCAATCCCAAAATAAATTATTACTGATGTCTAACTAAAAAAAAAAGTCGACAGTCAACCCAGAAAAAAATAGTTATTCACGTATTTCTTTTTTTTTGTGTCTAAAAACATGTACACAGACTATAGAGACGTCAACAACTAAAATGGCAATAGTTAACCACTGAACTGAAAATATTGTTACTTACAAAACGTAAACAAATGCCTCAGCTGATTGATATTTTGGCATTATTTTGCTGATCACCGATTAACACTGCCTTCTCGCGTAATTCAGGTGAACTAGATGTGTTATAAAATTTGTAAAACTGAACTTACCTTAGAATTTATTTATCAATAAAAATGGTTGTGTTCTGGAAATTGCGAGAAACTGTCGTGTTTAATCAGTAAAAATTGTTAATTAAAATCAAATAAAATCTCGCTTGTGTAGCAAAATAAAACATATTTTTGTGTATACCCGTAACCCGAACAATCGTCCCTCCGCTGTCACCAAATTTATGTTGTAGTTTAGTTTAATTTAATAAAATAAGTTGAATTACAATGTTTGACTTTTAAGTATTATAACATAGTTACTACTTATTTATTAAATTTTAATTTACAATTTTAAATCTTAAGTTGAATATTGTTATTTAATGTTTTCAACTTGTATTTCACTGTTCGACTGCTTTAGTAATTGATTTTTGGTTTTAATTACACCTCGGGTTACGGGTGTATTTTATTTATATAAAAGACTTATACAAGTTGAATAGATAATAGGTGCATTTATAATAATAATAAGTGCATAATGATTTATTATTCTAGATCAGGGGTATACAACATTGCCATTGGATTTTTTTAGATTATTTTGTCAAAGCATTAAACAATAATTGTGCGATATACATATGTAGGTACTAATTATCAAACGTCGTTTTTCTAAAATTCATCTCAATTTATCATCGTCACTTAGAGAATTCAGGCGTTTTAAAAACTGTTCTGTTGTTAATAGCATTGATTATTCTAATATTGGTTACAATCAGGTGCAACAAAATATAGAAAAAAGGAAAATAATTCGTTTTCCTCTCGTATCTTATTATCTTGTTCCTATAAGAAGGTAGGACGATCAATACCTACAAGTGGAAAATTCTATATTTTTTATAACAAAAAAGTATTCTATTGTCGCTTATAAATAGCTAAAAGTATTTTATAATAAAAATCAGATTAAAGATTATAAATAAAAAAATAAAAAATAAAAATCTGTTATCTTTTATCAAGGAAACAAAAGAAAATTGAAAAAAAAAAGTATTATGCATTTAAATAAAATTATATTTCGAAAAATTATATTTTTTTATAACCATTGTACAACTTCTTTTTCATAGTCTACTCTCCAACATGAACGACGGCGGCGACATAGAATTCTAAGTACTAGCAAAGAACCAGTACCATAAAAATTTTACAATAAAATAATAAAATAGTGATTGTACTACTATATCAGCAACGAGTAATCTATAAATATAAAATTGAATAAAAAAAATTATTAAATTCAATTGAAAATATTTGCATGAAGGCAATCTTAAAGAATGAATCTTACATTTTGGCAATTTTTCGTGCTCTAGGCAGCTCCTCATCTTTTTCGTTCAAGATATATTTCTTAACGCCAATAGTATTTTTTACGATGTACTGAACT
The DNA here is from genome assembly GCA_963556165.1 of Tipula helvola. Classification (NCBI taxonomy): domain Eukaryota; kingdom Metazoa; phylum Arthropoda; class Insecta; order Diptera; family Tipulidae; genus Tipula; species Tipula helvola. The sequence continues at coordinate 174,382,100 of OY744481.1, read as the reverse complement.
TCTAATGCCTGAAATATTAAAAAGAAGATTCAAATTTATTAATTTTAAAAATTTTACTTTTCCCACTGTATCGAAAAGCAACTTTCAAAAATATTTCAAACAATTATTCGCCCGTATCTCTTTTATTGAGTTGGTTAAAGACAAAATTTAATGGTTTACTTTACTCGTCTACAGGTATATTTGAACCGAGACAAGCAAAGGTTGGCCTAGACATGTAAATAAATGTCCCTACGCCTTTCACGATAATTTAAGAATAAACAAACGTATTGTTACAATGCCACCTAGGACAGAGTAGAATATAGTAAGTTATAATAGCTGTTCTTTGTTATAAGTCTCGATAGATCTCAATAGATGCATCCAGATGTTCTCTATTTTTGTGGCTATAAACTGCAATTGATTCAGTTTATTTCAATCAAGAATAACTTTTTATTCAACATTTTATCGTTTTTAATTCATTTCCTTAAATTACACAATCTAATAATTGTACATGAAAATCTTGCTTTTTATCCAGATATGCTATATATCGAGACTACAGATTTTCCCTTTTATGAGTTAAGACACACATTAAAAATTTGTATTTTAGCATGGAAGCATACCAAAGTCAATTTTTAGTACATCTATCATACAATAGGAAACTAGTAGCTAATTTACATTTAATCTTTTGCTCTATTTTAAAAGACAGAAGATGTCCGATAAAAGTTTTCATTTTTTTATTATTTCCTTCCATTACGAAGAGGCATATTCAAAATGTGTTATTTAATACCATTTACCGCAATCCACAAGTTTTTTTAGCTAAAAAAATGGAAAAATCGAAAAATAAACCTGTTTATTGTTTTTCGTAAAAGTTGCTCAAAATTTAAAAAATCGTAGTAACATTTTGAAAGAAAAAAAAAATTCAGTATGTCCGTCTCATTTTTATATATGGATAAAATGTATTCGCACTTTTCCTCATGTATTTATGCTTTTGGAATAACAAAATGTAATGAAAACAATATGACGTGGCGTTGTCAAAATAACCAAAATTCTTAGTGCTGCGAATGCCAGTATTTTTAAGTGGATGATAGAAGTAGCTACAATTTCCCATTTTTTTCTTTTTGCAAATATCTGAATAGATCTATCGAGACTTAAAAAAACACAGCAAATAATAGAGTTTGTTTATCACTTGTAATAAATATCAACTTCGCCACACGGAAACCCGTCCACTTAGCTTTATTGTTTGTCAGCAGGAAAATGTGATGTATAGGTGCCCAATGTTTTTAAACCAAAATCCATCTAATAAGGTCAAACTCGTAATTGATAACAATCTATGTCAGAACTGTCTGAGTCATCACCATTCAATATGTTTTTCGAAAAGGCGTTGTCAGATTTGCGCTAAGTTACACCATACATATACATATACAGCAATAGAGACAAATGATAATCCAAGACACATAAAGGGTGAACACTCAAAGTCACCAATCAGCAGTCATTTAGCTTACGAGGGTACACTAATTGATACACCAGCAACGTGCTTACCAACAGTTAACACGACAGCAACATGTATCCCAGCAATCAACACAACATCAATCAACACACCATCAATCAACTTACCAGCAATACCAAGGCATACCTACAACCAACAATATAGTTGCACAATCAACAATATCGAAATTCAAGTCAATCAGGACCATCGGACGTTAGGGGAATCTTTTGCAAATGCCAAACGAAGACTATTAGCTATGGAGCGAAAGTTTGTGAAGGATCCAAGCTTCAAGAATGAATATCGGAGTTTTATGTAAGAGTACATAACTTTAGGGCATATGGTGCAAACTTCGTGGAAAAATATAACTGGAAACATCGACAAATGGTACTTCCTACCATACATCACGCGGCAATCAAGGATAGTAGTTCAACAAAGTGTTTGATGCATCATGCCAATAGAGCATCGGGTTGGCATTAAACGGTATTCTCCATGCTGGGCCAAAGATACAAAAGGATTTAATAGAAATATTTTTAAAATAAATTTCAGATTCAGAAATTAACGTTGAACCTGATGATTCAAACTTCTAACTGGTGTTATGGCGTAAAAATGATCTTGATGACATTAAAATATACAGGCTTACGACACTAACCTATGGCACTTCCTGTGTACCCTTTCTAGCGGTTAGAACCTTGCAGGAAATTGCAAATAAATCCAGTAAAGAATATTCAGAAGCGTCTAAACGGATATGAATAATTTTTACATGGACGATTTACGAACAGGGGCAAATAGTGTACAAGAAGAGTTGCAAATTAAAGATGAAATCTGCAATTTGTTGAAACCTCATGGATTTAAGTTACTTAAATGGAAATCCAATTCAACCGAATTTCTTCAACATTTCACAGTAGATGGAACTTAAAATGATCCAAAATTAATGGAAACGCATGAAACGACAAAAACGATTGGTATACTATGGCATGCCGGTACAGACACATTTAGCTTTAAAAATAACAGAATTCAGATCAATTAAGTTTGGACAAAACGCAGAATATTGTCGGAGACGGGGAAGCTGTATGATCCATATGGTTGGTTAACACCAACCACCATAACGTGCAAAATATTGATGCAAAAACTTTGGTTACTAAATGTGGATTGGGATGCCACCTTACCGAATCAAATTATCAATAAATGGCAACGCATTTATTCACGACTGCCAGAAGTGCAAAACGTCATATTAACTAGATGTCTATTTTCCGAACCGGCTTCAGAGTTACAATCAATACAGTTACATGCATTTAGTGATGCGTCTGAGTCAGCATACGGTGCAGTGGTGTACTTACGAATGGTTCGGATCGATGGGGAAATTAAAACGAACTTGGTAATGGCGAAAAGTAAGGTAGCCCACTGAGCCAAACTAGTATACCTAAATTAGAACTTTGTGCTGCGGTATTGCTGCCGAAATTAATAAAATTTATCAGCAGTATTTTGGATAATTCAACAGAAATTTACACATGGACTGACAAAATAGTGCTTAGTTGGCTTGCAGATTGCCCACGTCGCTGGAAACCTTTCGTAGAAAACCGGACAGCATTAATCTTAAAAATAATACCTACGGTGAATTGGAAATGCCGCCCCGGTGGCACAGTTGTTAGCATGCTTGCTTCAATCTCCGGAGGTTCCGGGTTCGATTCCCGGCGGGTGATGAAAAAATCACGGCTGGTTAATGTATGGATCAATGAATTAATCACTCATTATCCGTTGTAAAATTGATTGAAAAAAAAAAATTGGAAATACGTACCGATAAAGCAAAATTCTGAAGATCTGGCGAGAGGTCTCACCTCATAAATTAGTAAGGTCAACAATGTGGTAGAATGGACCTGAATGTTTGAGTAAAAAAGTAGATCATTAGCCTATATCAAATGTTACAGGTGACCTATCTCTTGAAGCAATACGCGAACAACGATCTAACTTCATCAAGGTATTCCTGGAGCAGAATCAGTTAGGAAGCCCGTGTAAAGATGTCAACTCATCTCGATTTTGTCTGAAAACGGTAACCGATCTACCCAAAATACGTCAATCATCCGATCAATCTCATTTCGTTGATAATGCCACTAAACAAATTCGTGTAAATTTGCAACAGTATGGCATCAATGGCGAGTTTTTATTAAAATATTGTTCCTTACACAAAATAAAACGTATTGTTGCCTATTTATTGCCGTTCAAATGCTATAAGGAAAGACGAAAACTGAACATAAATGTATTGATAACGAATATAAGGCAGCCGAAGTTTGTATTATCCGGTGTATCCAGCAAGTGGAGTTTAAAGAACAATATATACAGTTCCAGAAACAACTTTCAATAGAAAAATCTAGTTCGTTACTATCGTTGGACCCATTTTTGGATACTGAAGGCGTTATGAGAGTTGGATGCAGATTAAGAAATGCAAATTTGCCGTTTTGTGCAAAACATCCGGTGATCCTTCCCAAAAACCACAGATTTAATCAATTAGTGATAAGCCAATATCATATAGCTTATGCCAATCAAACGATTCTGCTTAACGTTTTAAGACAGCGATACTGGATTATAGGGGCTCAGTCGGAAATTAAAAAAATCATTAAATCTTGTTTAATATGTATCAGATATAGACAACATGAGCCATATCAAAAAATGGGCGATCTTCCCAGCACAAGATGTAATATAGCAATGCCGTTCTTAAACACAGATTTGGATTTATGTAAATGAACAAATGCTCCATTCTAAAAAGCATAATATATAGCATTATTTGTGTGCATGGCTGTCAAAGCAATGCATTTAGAGTTAGTAAGTGACATAACATCAGAGGCATTTATCGCCGCATTGAAACGATTCGTAGCTAGAAGGGGAATTCCAAAAGAAATTTGTTGTGATAACGGAACCAATTTCGTGGGTGCTAATTACGAACTCAAGCGTCTAAAAAATGAAATAATTAACCAACAGCAAAATACTTTAACATCTTCTTATATTTTACAGAATTGTATCAATTTTCGGTTTCTAAGTATTCTATTATGTTATTCTCTCTCTCTCCCTCTCTCTATCTCTTTCTCTTTCTTACTGACGGTAAGTAATAAAACAGAAAAGGAATTAGGTTGAGATTTTTGTCATTTGCTCTTTATTCCACACAATTAAAGATTAAACAACCAAATCAAAAAACAAAAGATGAAATAAAAAATTTAAACGTGCGTTGTTAATAGAAAAGTCTATGAAAATTGTGCCCACCGGCACAAATAATGTTATATCAACGAATATTATTTAGATTACAGTTTAAAAACAAATTCTACTTATGTTAGTGTAAAAGTGGTTTTATGCAAAACCAACACTAATGTACAACAAGCCTGATTCCGTGATGAAGTACATAGATCCCCTCTTACATTTAATCGCTTATACTTGAAAGTGTTGGTGCAAAAATTCCTTTGTTTTCTTGTATCGACAATTTGTATGTTTATTTTTACTCATTTATATAGTGTATCCGATCACCAATACTTTCATGTATAAGCGAAAAATAAATTTACAATATTGGTGGTAGTCAGGCTTGTAATTGTTGTTGGTTTTGGTTTTATGCATTGAAAGTGATTTTGTGTAAAAAAATTGAAAAATTAATAATTATAAAAACACGAATTTTGATTGATTATTGTGTTGGTGTATTCTTAAAATTATTGTGCTACATTTTAAAATTTTTTGTAGATAATTACTCAGTGCTTGGTAAGTGAAATTTTTTAATATATGTAATTCCAAAATAAGTGAAATTACATTGAATAAATTATTTTACATAACCTTACTTTTTCACAACGATGTCTGTGTACCCCATTTCATCAAATGATTGTTTTATAATTACCAGTTACCATTACAGCTTTACAAAATATGAGAAAATATTTATTAATTCGTTTATTATTGTGTTTGGTAAAAAAATATTCAATTTGAGTGCCAATTTTAGATTAATGGTAAAAAGTAATTATTAAATTTGTCGTTCGGTGAAATAGAGCGCTGGAACGTGTTATATCTAATTTATGTATTTCAATTCTCTGCTTAGGTAAATAAAGTTGCCGTAATTATAAAGTAGTTAAAGCGTTCAAAAAATATTAAATAAAGAGTTTCTATTAGACTGTCTAACATGTCTAACAGACTAATTTTTAAACACGTTAACCCTCGAACTTTTAAACGGAGAGTCCGCACCATTTTACATCAATATATGGAAAATACCGATAAACCTACCGAATCCGTTCTTAATGATTTTTGTGAAGCACCGATATATAAATTCCAATGGAGTAAATGTTAGCATTGCACATAACGAATTATTAACACAATCGAGTAGTTCTGTTGCGTCTAATAGTCGAGTTCCATCGAATGACAATAGTGTTTCAAACTACGATAGTGATGTGTTGGAATTGGAAACTTATACTATAAAGGACCATGCTAATGATCTTAATACGCTTATATTTTCTTTGACAGAAAATTTACCAAAAGTTACAATGCTTATTTCGGTTGCGAATATTGCGAAATCGAAGGTGATTATTGCCATCAGAATTACCGTATGGGATATCCAACTTGATCCGCCCAGTTAAGAACCGATTTTTCATTTAGAAATCAAAATCAGGAAGAACATCATACCGGTATATCTCCTTTAGAAAAATTACCAATTGGTATGATACGATGTTTTCTCCAAGGCAGCATGCATTGAATTTGTCTGGACTTAAAGACTTAAGCACGGTGCACATTGAGAACGAGCGACGAGAATGATTTTTTTTTGGTTAAAATAATAAAAAGCGTTTGTTTTTAATGAACGATAGCTAAGATGTCGTGCATTTACTAAAAATAGAATTTAAAATTTTAACAATTTTTAAACAAAATTTCAATTTATCGTTGATAATTTTTAATTTAAGACGATAAATTAAAAATTTGTATTAAAAGTGTTAAAATTTAACATTTTAATTTTAGTAAATACACGATATTTTAGCTATCGTTAATAAAAACCAAAGTTTTTTTATTATTTTAACAATTTGCTTAAATAATTGGATGAAAAAGGAAAAATCCTGAAGAAGAATTCAGCCGCTGCACACTTGCGCAGTTTCAGCAGCACAAAAAAAAATTCAAAAAGCAGGCAGATTGCAGAAAAGCCGGCTGCATTTTTATACGACCGGCAATGAAGTGAAATTTGAACTGCGCGATGGAAATATGATTTTAAAATGATTTTTGGATAATGTTCTGGAATATGGCCAAGTACACAGAAAGAAATCCCAGTTTTCAATTTAAAAAATACATTATATACAGTTTATTAATGGAAGCTAGAAAGGTAAAAATTAGGTACATAAATAAACTTTAAACGTGGTATTTTTTTTTGGATGTTTCATCAATATGTTTTCTGTGTGTTATAATTATAATTTAATATACAGTTTTTATGGTTATGCTAAAAATTGGGTAAATTCTACATAGTACAATGAGTAATTAGGTAAGGTACATCTTGCACAAAATTCTAAAATACTCCGAAAATATATAATTTAATCCATCAATATTTAGTAATATAGAAACGGCATTATGTATTTTAAGAATTGTCCCCTTATTGGAGTGTAGTGCAGCTCATACAATTACCGTTTTGCTATTAACAGTTACACAAGTTTTAGAGAATTTGCTTCTACGTGAGTAGTCTTACCGTTATGTTAGTGTGTTATGGTTTTATACAGTGAATCATAACCAATATTAATGTTATAAAACGAGAGCCCGAAGTGAAATTCTTGCATGTAAATATAGCGATATAAAATAACTATTATATAAAGTGCTGCAACTGTTTATATACAATCGAAATAATAGAAACATAAGAAAGAGTTCTGGGTTTTACTGTTATGCGATTTAGTTTGCTTTTACTAATACTATGTAGCGGTTCACTCATCCACTATTTATCTCGTTCATTCATTTCACTGCTACAAATAAAATATATCAACTAAATATATTTTCCGCACGAGATAAGTAGTTACAAAAATATCAAACAAATATATTTCAACGGAAAATACAATTCATTTTCGAATTTATATTTTCCGTATCAAACCGCGCGCCATCTCCTATTCAGTATCGACTCAATTGTTTGCAGCAAATTCTGCGCCACCCGTTCTACTACTACTATGCGCAGTACGTATAATCGACCATTTTTTATTTTCCGTCTGTCATTCTATATAATTATCTTTTCTCGTACGCATCGAGTCAGTGGTGAAAAATATATTAAAAATTTGTAATTTAATCTTACGGAATTAATATCCTTCCTGTTAAATTATTAAAAGTAAAACTAAATAGTAAACTGTGTTTTAAAATTTATTCAATAAAAATTGTTTGCAATCAAAAGTAATTGTGTGTTTATTCAACGACACAATAAGTGGTGACGCCGTCAGGCAACACGCCGGGCACAAAAAAAAAAAAAAAGTTTTACATCAGCAGCAGAACAGTGTGATTTAGCCGAGAATATACAATAAGTGTTAAATAAAAGCCTAGTACAATAATTGTACTAGGCATAAGGTACGTAAAGTGGAATAATATAAATTGTAAACCGTACCAAAAGAAGTAGTACTGCCCAGAATTTTCTATTATTTTAGGCATAACGGAACACTACGCATATTACATCTAAAACATTACAAACTCGGTTGAAGAAAGTATCCATATGGTATAACTGTAAACACCTATTCAACGATAATACACATACATACTTATTTAACTGTATACAAGAAATTTCAACGATTATTTAATCTGAATAAGTCCGTTTTATAACTAACTGGACTTGCTGGATATTATTTTCATCCGTATATACATTATACACATCTATAATTACAATAAACGTCATATATATACAACTAATTTCTACATCGAGTACAACAACAATTCGATTACGCAACGCTTATTAATCGACATACATACAGCGGAACATCAAAATACAAAACAGCTTTAAAATCAACTTTAATTTTGGAAAATTTATTTATAAACAACATACATAGTTATAATTTTCCATTCATCACGGTGCACCTGGAAAATAAACATCAACGGTTATTAAGGGTACACTCGCATCAGCGATAATAGAAGCAGTGGAGACAACAACGACAACGAAGAACAACAACAACAAAAAGCAACAGATGAGTTTTTATTTTTCTTATTTACATACATTAACATTTTGAAGATTTTTTTTTCTCAAATTAAATTTTTTTACTCTCTTATCTACTTTTGAAAATACTTGCTAATTAACGTAACATTAATTTTAAAATTTTTTTTATACAGCATATAAACATTTCTTAACACTCATACATATTTAAATTTCGAAAATTGTTTTCTCCTTTTCTCTGGTTTTGTAAGTTTTTCACCACTGGTTACGGTTTTTCGTTTTATTTAGTATATCGGTTCATTCGCTTAATTACAGTACATACAGAGGTCGTTCAATCTAGTTCGCTCAAAATTTTCATTGTCGTGAATTTTTATATTTTATTTTTTTGTTAAAATTCAAACGACTGTCATAATAAAATGCCAAACGGAAACGAAACTGAGGTCGGAGACCAAACCATGCCAACACCTGAAGAAAAGTATGAAATTGAGGCTGCAATGCGCGTGAAATTACAGCCATTCTGGCTTGAGAATCCTAAAAATTGGTTCAACACGGCAGAACTTCAATTTCAACTTCAGAATATAACCAACGATAAACAAAAATTTATGCATGTACTATCGGCACTGTCTCCGGAGGCCAGCAACGTTATATCGGATCTATTGGAGCAACCGCCAATCGATAACCGATATGCCACGTTAAGAACAACACTGCTCGAAAGGTTAACACTTTCCGACGAGCGTAAATTAGAGGCCCTCCTGAATGGACAGGATATTGGAGACAGACGGCCGTCCGAAGCACTCCGATATATACGTACACTAGCGGGACAGAATTTCACACCCAAGATCATAAAATCACTCTGGATCAGGAAGATGCCGGAGATTATTAAAATCTCTTTATTGGCACAACCCGACTCAATATCGCCCGATGATCTCGCAAAAACTGCGGACAAGCTTTACGAGGCAATGTCTAGCACACAAAAGATCTCAGCTGTCGCAAGACAGTCACGCCCACCACAACGAAATGATTTTCATAATTCAAATCGATCGCCAGTTCCAAATCAGTCATCAACCAGCATGACTGCTATCGAGCAACGTTTTGCTCGTATCGAAGCCCAGCTCAGTAGATTGGGGTATGAAAATCGCAATCGCTCAAGAAGCCGTCGAGCTGGAGGGCGTGGGCAATCCCGGAGTTACTCCCGAGATCATTCACAACAGAACAGACAGTCGGGTACATGCTGGTATCACAGAAAATTCGGTAACAAGGCACAAAAATGTACCAGCCCGTGCAATTACAACAAATCTGATCCGTCTTCCTCAACCGCAACCCCAAACCATTAACTCTTACGGTCGCCGCGGCACACCATAAGACTTTATTTTTACATAGCCGCCTTTTTATTCAAGACACAATTAACAAACTCACCTTTTTGATCGATACTGGCGCAGACCTGTCAATAATCCCATATCGCAGGTTCATTACTTTCTTTTCAAAAAAATCTGATCTAGTCCTTTCGGCCGCCAATGGCACAACTATCCACACCTACGGCACAAAATTGCTTCAGGTGGATATCGGACTGAAACGAACATTCACTCATGCCTTTATCTTGGCTGATGTGAACGTCCGATCATTGGCGCCGACTTTTTGTGTAAATTCGGACTCCTTGTCGATCTCAGAAATAAACGGCTGGTTGATTCAGCGACAAAGCTGTCAATCAATGCCACAATGGTTCGCGTCGACACACCGACACCGATCCACTTCACAATCGACAATGGCTACGGCACTTTGCTCTAGAAATTTCCTTCTTTAACAGCAGAGCCAAATTACAACTTGCCAGTCCGACACAACGTGGTCCATCATATCGTCACAGTAGGCCATCTGCCTGTGTCAAGACCACGCAGACTAGATCCACTCCGCCACAAAGCCGCTTTCACAGAATTCCAGCACATGGTGGAATTAGGGATTTGCCTACCATCTGCATCTCCCGTCTCGTGTCCGCTCCATATGGTGAAGAAAAAAGATCACGATTGGCGACCTTGTGGGGATTATCGTAGATTAAACACGGTCACAACACCTGATCGTTATCCGATACCCCACATTCAAAATTTCTCCATGCACTTGCATGGATGCAAAATTTTTTCAAAAATCGATCTAATCAGAGCTTATCATCTAATTCCCGTCGCACCTGAAGACGTTTACAAAACGGCGATCACAACACCGTTTGGCCTCTTCGAATTCACCCGAATGCCATTCGGTCTACGTAATGCCGCTCAAACATTTCAGAGATTTATGAACGAAGTCACACGTGATTTAGATTTCGTTTTCGTCTACATCGACGACATTCTTGTAGCTTCTCATAATGAGGAACAACACAAACTTCACCTGGAACAACTCTTCCACAGGTTAACACAGTTTGATGTTCACATAAAGAGTTCAAAATGCGTCTTTGGCGCATCCACTCTTGATTTCCTCAGCCACAAGATCACCCCTAATGGTATTCTGCCGTCTGAAGAACGAATTAACGCCATTAGGGAATTCCCAGCTCCTACTTCAATCAAAAGTATACAGCGATTTGTCGGCATGGTAAATTACTACCACCGATTCATACCAAAACTCGCTCAAACACTCGCACCAATTCACAGCCACTTGGCAGCTTTACTCAAAAAGCTCAAGACGGCCAAGAATTTCACTTGGCCTGACGAATGTCAACAAGCATTCACGTCACTTAAAGCTGAATTGGAACAAATAACACTGTTAGTACATCCGCTGAGCGACTCAAAGCTCAGTCTGACCACTGACGCATCAAATACTGCGGTTGGTGCAGTATTGCAACAGTACAATGACGAGTGTTGGGAGCCACTGGGATTCTTTTCCAAGAAACTCTCGGATGCCGAAAAGAAATATTCCGCATTCGATCGGGAATTACTCGCAATATATCTTTCAGTCAAACACTTTAGATATTTTGTCGAGGGTCGGGACTTCACCATTTACACCGACCACAAGCCTCTGACGAGAGCAATTCAGTCTAAAACTGAACGTAATCCAAGGCAATCTCGCCACTTGGATTACATCACTCAATTTACCACGGACATTCAGCATGTTCACGGACATGACAACGTTGTCGCGGACACACTATCCCGCACAACCGACCACGAAACGGCCACAGTCGAGACTCACATCGACTTGCACATAATTGCAAACACACAAAAAGCAGACCTAGAACTTCAGAATTTATTTTCTGGTTCCGAATGTCACACTAGTTCATCAATGAAACTAGAGCTTTTCAAACTACCTGGCCTCGAAGTCATCTGCGAAACATCTACTGGGAACAATCGCCCATATATCGCAGAACCACTACGTCGAATCATCTTCGATACATTACATAACATTTCGCATCCTGGAGTCCGTGCTTCTCGTAAATTGATTACTGCTCGCTACTTTTGGCCCAGTATAAACAAAGACGTAGGCAATTGGGCTCAGTCTTGTTTATCCTGCCAACGTGCTAAAGTTCAACGGCACACAAAATCACCTCATGGACAATTTCAAATTCCGCCTGGTCGATTTGAACACATCCATTTAGATATCGTAGGACCACTTCCTCCGTCTAATGGATATTCTTACTTGCTCACCTGTGTCGATCGCTTCACTCGCTGGCCCGAAGCATACTGTATGAACAATATGTCAGCTACTACCATTGCCACCACATTCGTCAATAATTACGTATCACGATTCGGCGTGCCCCTTCATATCACAACCGATCAGGGAACGCAATTCGAGTCTAAACTATTTACAGAGTTAACAAAACTCCTCGGATCTTATCGAATACGTACAACGGCTTATCATCCTCAAGCCAATGGCATGGTCGAACGCTTCCATCGGCAACTCAAAGCCGCACTAATGGCCAGAAGCAATACAACTAATTAGAGCTCGGAAATACCAATCGTACTTCTTGGAATCCGAGCAACAGTGAAAGAAGATCTGAAGTGCTCACCAGCTGAAATGGTTTATGGTCAAACCATCAAGCTACCCGGTGAGTTCTTCATCGAAAATCCTCTTTCACCTATGCCAACTACTGACACAGTCATCGACCAACTGCGACAAACCATGCAAAACCTTGTACCGAAATCAACACGTCAATCCAAACAAGATGACGTTTTTGTTCCGAAATCACTCGATAACTGTGATTTTGTTTTCATTAGAACAGACAAGGTTCGCACGGGTTTATCTCCTCCCTATGAAGGTCCATTCAAAGTCATTCGACGCCTTCGAAAACAATTCGTCGTTTCGATTAATGGTAAAAACCATAACGTTTCAATCGATCGACTCAAACCGGCATATGGAATTCTCTGTTCGGCTGATCTATCATCAAGTCCTCGAACATACAAAACCGTCCGTATTGCCACTACTCATTTAGTCATTCCCTAGGGAGGGGAAATCACTTGCGGGGGAATCCTGTAGAGGTTCACTCATCCACTATTTATCTCGTTCATTCATTTCACTGCTACAAATAAAATGTATCAACTAAATATATTTTCCGCACGAGATAAGTAGTTACAAAAATATCAAACAAATATATTTCAACGGAAAATACAATTCATTTTCGAATTTATATTTTCCGTATCAAACCACGCGCCATCTCCTATTCAGTATCGACTCAATTGTTTGCAGCAAATTCTGCGCCACCCGTTCTACTACTACTATGCGCAGTACGTATAATCGACCATTTTTTATTTTCCGTCTGTCATTCTATATAATTATCTTTTCTCGTACGCATCGAGTCAGTGGTAAAAAATATATTAAAAATTTGTAATTTAATCTTACGGAATTAATATCCTTCCTGTTAAATTATTAAAAGTAAAACTAAATAGTAAACTGTGTTTTAAAATTTATTCAATAAAAATTGTTTGCAATCAAAAGTAATTGTGTGTTTATTCAACGACACAATAACTATTTTTCACTATTTATGTAAGTATTACACCGCTTGATAACATTAATGTTGGTTTGAATGCATATTATTGAGTGAACATTCCTGTGGAAATTAAGTAAAACAGAAAAAATTTAAAACAGATTGCAATTATTCGCAAATGCATCCCAAGTGGAAACCCACAGTTAGAGCTTTCTATTTACACATATGTTTAGTATATTTTCAAATATTTGAGGTTTTCGTGGTTGCTAAGTTTTACATTAAATTTTAGCAAAGGCACATAACTCAACTATACTATTGCAATATTTGAAATATGTGAATTGAATGCGGCTATTGACATAAATCTTAATATTTCCAATTTAAATATAGGTAACATATTATTGTTCCGGAAAATCAATTTATCTAACCCTAATTCAAGCGATAAAAAGAGAAAACGGCAGTCTGGGGGAATTTATCATGCATATGTTAATAGTAAACATTATGTATAACAAAACTAATGTAATCGCCACACCAGCTTCAACTGGAATAAGCGAACCAATTACAGAAAACTATGACAAAGGAACTGAAAATGCAGCTAAATCATGGTTGTACTGCAAAGGAAGCAATCAGCCGTTAAACGAAGTTTTAATCCAATGGACTAAAGCTTATCAGTTAAGAAAAGATGATATATTGAAAAAAGAAAGAATGAAGAACTGTTCAAGGAATGGCCAATTTTTAAAACTGCAATTGCACCACAACTCGTAAGTTTCGTTTCATTGTAGCTGCCTATTGTCTTTCTTGGTTTATTAAGAAACAATTATATATATTTGTATTAAAACGTAATAAAATTATGAATAATTTCAAAATCTCCTCTATTTACAGATTGACAGTGATTTCGAAACGAAATATAATAACAAATCGAACTGTTTGTTTGAAAAAAGGAGTCATTTTACTCAAAATATTTTTAAGATTTTTAAAGCAAACAAAAAAGATGCGAATACCGTAGCCCTAATTCACGAACTTGAAACATCCAAAAATGAAAGTGTGTTTTCAATATAGATTAAGTCTTAATAAAACAAAACAAAAATTTCTCAACTTTTATTTTTCAGATTTTGTCAACTTTAAAACTTTCGTAATTCTGGCGCACCTTCTTCCACCAGTGGCAAGGTACGAAGTGGAAAAAAATAACAAAAAAAAAAAAAAATTGGGAAAATTACCATAAAGGAGTCGGAGGAATCGCTGGTGATTCATCTGAATTCCTTGTCCGAATTACAGGAAAATATTGAGTGCCTTCAGAATTCCGCATGGTAAAACAAAACCAGCATTCAGCCACTGATCATATATATTGGAGATATCAGTACTCAGGAACCACAAATTTATTTGTATATTGATATTTTAAGTATACTTTCCCAAATTTTGTTTCATCTTTATCATCATGTTTTAAAACTTTCCAAGTTTTAAATTTAAAGTATCCGTTGGCAAGTATATCAGTGTGGCTTTTTGTGCAAACATTTTTTTTTAACATCGACACTGAATACGATGAAGAAATTTCTAGTGTTTTAAGTTTAATATCCTCTTTTAATCAGTAATTTATCAGTATTTTGCCCCCATTAAGTTTTTATTAACGTTTATAACAATGGTGTTCTGTTTCAAATGTAAAGAAAACATACTATTATTTCCAATAATCATAAAACATTTAAAATCTGTACATGGGTTAACTGGAATGGATAACTATCAATGCGCTGAACATAACTGTACAATAAAATTTAGTAATTTAAAGAACTTCAGAAAGCATTCTTTAAATTTTCATTTTGATCAAAATAAAATTACAAGAAAAAAATTGCCAAATTTATTAGAATGTGAGGATCGAAGCCTACCTAGTTCACTCGATAATATTTATGTTGAAGCAGATAACAATTTAAGTGTTGTTTCAAATATTCATACCTTGCACCCAGAAAAAATCAATTTAGTAAATAATCTTAAGCACCAATGCACTTTACTAATACTAAGTTTGTATTCTAAAAGTAACATTTCTAGAAAAGATGCCAACTCTCTTCAAGAAAATATTAAATATTTTACTGAGTCTTTGATGATTACCATAAAGGAACTCATTATTCCACATATTCCAGATGAAATCGAACCAAAAATTTTGAACTTACTCGCCCCTTTGGAAGCTTTGTTTGATGACATCAAGTCAGAATATAGGTTATTCAAAAAATTAAAAGATGATGAATTACTAGAAAACCCAATTGCATTTACTATTAATAGAAAACAAGTGGAAGTTATGAAATTGGGCGAACCTACATTAGAAGGGAAGAATGTAACCGGTTATTTCATGCCTTTAAAATTTCAAATGAAATCTTTCTTTGAGAAAAATAATGAGCTAAAATCAAAAAGACAATGAGCTAAAATCAAAGACTGGCTACCGTAATTTTGTTAATGGTGATACATTTAAATTTAAAGAATCTTATATCGGTATAGATAAAACTATTATTCCATATAATATTTTTCTGGATGACTTTGAGATCAACAATCCTCTTGGTAGTAATTCATCAGAATATTCCGTATGTGGTATATTATATTATTCATTCCCTACCATACCACAATACTTACAGTCCAAATTAGATAAAATTTTTGTTGCTGGATTTATAAAAAGTAAGGACATGAAATCCGCTGGAGGTAATTCGGCATTGCACGAATTAATCACTCAAATAAAGTATTTAGAAGAACATGGAGTTTACATTAAGTGCAATAACGATAGTAAACTTGTTTATTTTGTTCTCGGTGTTGTGTTAGGGGATAATTTAGGATTAAATGACAACCTTGGATTTTCTACAGCTTTCAATTCCGATGGTTTTTGCCGTGGATGTAAAAGGAATAAGAAAGACACCCAAAAAGATTCCGTTGAAATATCCGATATGGTTAGAGGAAAACTAGAATATGATCAAAGTTTCGATTAAGGGGTTCCTACAATTGGCGTTAATTATAAATGTGCATTTAACGATATTCCATCATTTCACGTAATCGACAATTTCGTGTTCGATATTATGCACGACCTATTTGAGGGAGTATGCATATACGATATTTGTCAGGTTATCCTTTATTATATTAAAAATAAAACATTTACTCTGGATACCCTCAATTATAGAAAGAAATGCTTCAATTACGGTCAGATTGAAAGTGGAAATTTATCTGTACCTATCACCTTAAGTCGATTGAAAACCAATCATTTAAAAATGTCTGCGAGGGAATGTATGAATTTTGTTCATTTTTTTCCACTGCTGATAGGCGATTTAATACCTGAAAATTGCCAGGTATGGCTCTTTGTATCATATTTGTTAAAAATTATAGATATTAGTTTACTTCCTGTGATAACACTAGATGACATTGAGAATTTAAAAAATAGTATAAAAATGCATAACCAACTATACATTGAATTATTCAGCCAGCCACTTAAACCTAAACACCATTTCTTTGTTCACTACCCCAGTGCAATACGGAAATGCGGACGTTTAAGATACCAAAGTTGCTTTAGTTTCGCATAAAAACACAAGAAATATAAGTTATTTGTTGCGTCAATTACTTCTAGAAGAAATATAAGTGATCCATTATTATTATATAAAATCATTTCTTTTAAAATTAATAAAGAGATAATTGTAGTTTGTACTGAGATACAAATAATAAAATATGAATTACATTATAGTGCTTATGAAGTAGGAAACGATACAAATGTTACTATAGAATTCCAAATCCATTACTTTTCAAGCCCACCGCTAGATATCTGCAAATTAGTAAATGGAAAATAATATTTAAGGAATAAAACTATAAATATAGAATAAGATAATGTAAATAATTTAATGTTAAGACTTAGAATAAGATATTGAATGTATACCAATTATTATTATTTTTTTGAATTTATTATTAAATATATATAAAATTGAATTAAAAATGTTTTGTTTTGAAATTTATAATTTTCCTTTTTAAATCGAAAATCCCATGTTTACATCAATGAAAATGAATTCCTCGTATCATTGTCTTTTTTTAATACTGGGGAATCCAATTCCCCTAACACGGGATTAAGGTGGTGGAAGGGTACACGATTCTAAGGTTAATGGCTTTTATTTTAAAAGTATTTATTTTTGATATCTAAGAATTTTCTCTTTTGCATTAAAATTTTATTATTTTCCAACAAAAATTTAAGTGTTTAAAAGTAAAATCTTCTTTTTAATTTAAATGGCACTTGAATGTTAAAATAAATGTATTAGTTGTTTACAATAAAAATTTATTATTTTAAAACAAACGACATAAAGCTTTTGTTTCAAAAACTATTCATTTAGAAGAAAATAGCTAATTTTTGAAACAAAAATTTTAAATTTTTGGAATAAAAATTACATGATTGTTAAACTAATGCTCGATTCCAGAACAACACAGTAATTCTTCAGTTAAATAATATTTCCTCTCTTCCTTCTTATATGAAATTGCAATTTGTTTCATAATTCAAAATAAATGCTACTTGATTATATTTCTTTTTTACATGAACTTTTTAACGGCAGAATTAAATATTTGACTATTCAATATCGCTCAAATAAAAAGTTAATTCTCCCTTTAAAATTTTCATGTAAAAAAGAAATAAAATCAGGTAGCATTGATTTTGAATTATGAAACAAATTTCAATTTCATATAAGAAGGAAGAGAGGAAATATTATTTAACTGAATAATTACTGTTTTGTTCTGGAATCGGGCATAAGTAAATCATTTTTATATCTAATAATTATATTTTTATATTAAAAACTAAATAATGGGAAGATTTTAAAATTAAAAAATATTTTTTTAATTGTAAGATGTCATTCAACATAAAAAGCAGATACCTTTTAAATTGAAAATAATTCCTTTTGGCGAAAAATCATGTCGCATTTCATTTGATTTTACTGGTTTTTTTTTAAAACTAATGCGATTTTTTTTTTCTGTGTAGGATGGAATTTGACTATTCCTTAACCGATTACGATGAAATTTGACATGTGCATTGGAAACTGGATACATACTAACATAATTTTTAGATAAAGTTCTGGAATATGGCTAATTTGGGTAGAAAATGACTATTTCTTTACCGATTTTCGATCTGCCTCACAGCAGATAAACTAAGTTCGTTGCATAGACAAAATATAAATTGAAATTAAAGACTGTGTCCGTGAAACTAATTTGTAAACCGCTTAATTATTTGTGCTCGATGATTTGAGTTTAATTAGAACCAAAGAAAATTTTCTTCGAATGTCCGTAAATAAATAAAGTAAATAAGATTTTCCTTCAATGTCCGTAGTATGCACTTGATGAAAAAATTATGAAATGGCCGCACCCTGGGGTCGGCCATATAAATAACAAGCAATATTTGCAACAAATGTTGTACGATTTTCCGCCGACAAAATTTGTTCAACAAAAATCAAAAGTCCCAAAGTCGAATGATTTTTCTAGAATGTCAGTATGTATGCACTTTATGAACATTTATCTAATGGCCGGACCCTGATAATTTTTTCATCAAGTGCATACTACGGACATCCGAAAAAAATCATTTGACTTTGGGACTTTTGATTTTTGTTGAACAAATTTCGTCGGCGGAAAATCGTACAACATTTGACTTTGGGACTTTTAATTTTTATTCAAAAAATTCAGTCACTTCCATCGTTAGTTCGACTATACAAAATCACCTAAATGTGTACTATTTATTTTACTCACACTACTACATTTTTTGCTATTTGCTAAGAACTTCACTTCGGTTCAATTGAGAATATTCCAAAATTAGCGCGTGCTGTCGGATTAAAATGCAAAAATTAAAAATTGGCTGCTCATTTAATTTTCGTTTTATAAATTTTCTTTTTCACTTCCGGCTGCTTTTACATTCTATGCAGCATAAACTGCGCAGCGGCTGAATTCTTGACCGCACCCTATTTAAAAAAGGTCTTAAATCGGTTTTATGCGAAGCTTCTAATGTGAATAATTTGTTGTATTTTCAAGTGTAGTGTAGTGTTAAAATTTTTCTGTTTTAATTGTAATTTAAGTTTTGTGACTGTTAGTTTGTATATTTCGTTGCAAGTAGTGTAAATAATATTGATTATTAATCGACACTGGCTTTTATCATCTATAGATTGTATTATAATAATAAATAAATAAATATAAAGTCAGAATAAATCTACAAGTAAACCAAATTGTTTGTTCTCCGATTGTAAAATGACCCACCAATGGTAATCTTTTTACTATCAAAAAAATATAAAAATGTGTATAGTGAATCCTACACTGAGAAAAATAATTTGTTGGCGTACAGTTGAATTAACTATAATTCGTTCACCGAGATGTAATCGTAATCATTATAAATAGTATACTTTAACTATAACATTTGCAAGCTCATGAGTACATACTTTCTATCGCAACAACCAAAACACCTTTGAAGTACACAATGTCATACATTTTAATAGTTTGTATACTTTTCTTATAATACCGTAATTGCAACAATCATCGGAAAATACTGATCCAAAGAAAATATTAATCCCCGCAAAAAACATCAGTTGCTATAACAAAATTAAACCTGTTTATTTTCAGGCAACTGACATTCGTTTGTACCAACTGAATTAAACAAAATTTGTTTACTGCAACGTTAATTAGGTGTCCGCAATTCACTTTCGTTCTTGCTCCCATAACAAGCTAACGGGATTTGTTTTGTGAAGTGAATTAATAAACGTGTTTAAATAAAAAATTGTTAAAGTGAATTCATTGATCAGCTGAAATTTTGTTAAATAGATCTACATAATGTAAGTAATCGTGTTATTATTGTATTATATATGATAATAGAACGACATGTATTTTGTAATTTGTCTTTTCCAGTGGAAATATAAATTATCTCGTAGTATTAACGCTAGATTTTTCATTTTGAATCATTTTACTAATACCTTATGTTGCATTAATGTTGATAGCTTTTTAAATACATTTAATACAAAGTATAGTAACATTACTTAGTTATTTAAACTGAAATTGATTTATGGAAGCGAAATTTTATTTGATGAATTTAGTGGTGCTAATTATTGTGATTATTATTATTGATTTATAACAGAATATACCAGTACAAAAAATGGCCGTTTTCGTAAGTGTAATTTTTAATAATACGTGTAGTATAGTAGCAGTAACTCCAATAGGCACAAGTTTAATAGCGGATGATTATTATGCGGCTGGTATTTGTTAAATATTTGTTAATTTTTACGACATATTTTTAGTTTATTGTTTTTTTTTTCATTTTATAAACATAGTAAAGAGCTTTTTCAATATATCTAGTAATATAAAACTTCTCGACAATAAAACATCGTGTGTGATTCCAGAAGACATTTTGGTTGATTATGTTAAACAATACCTTACCTCTCAGGTTTTCTATAAAACTTTTAATTATAAATGCATGTGATTTATTCTATTAATGTACGCATAGTTAAATTTTTAGAGGCGCATTGAGCATCAAAGGGAGCATCAAAAACCGCGCAGAAAAATAAATTCTTATTCGCGCAGTTAATGAAAAATAGTTTTTTTTAACATTTTCAGAAGAACTTGTTATTACTCAAGAACGTGAAAGTGATTCCATAGTTAATAATTTTACAGTTGAGTCATCCGAGGAGAATACCACTCAAATAATTGACATCAGTGAGTTTGTGCAGACCACTGCACCGTTCCATACCTTGTCTTGCCAGGGGCTTCATGAATTCGAGCACCACGATAATTTAAGCAACATTGTGACGGCTAATGTAAGTTCAAATCTAATTTAAGTTGAATTGGCTAATTTAAAGCTAACTTAATATTAATATTTTCAGAAACTTATCGCACTTAAAGACATTGACTTCAAAATAATCTACGGCATTTATAAAGAAAATAACCAAACTTTTTCTAATATTCAACAAATTAATCTATCTAAAGTTATAATCAAACACATTTTGGAAAACCGAATTGATATTGAGTAGGTTTTATATTTAATTTTTAGAGCGGGGCCTTATACTAAGAAAATCACACAAGTTACTTTGGATTTTCAAAATTAACATAATATGTAAGTACAGCCTGATTACGAATATCGAAACTGAAAGGTTATTACAGGTCGACTTCTTACTGTATCCTTCAAGATTAACTATTATATTAGTTCATTAAACGTGTTGTACTAGCCATACAATTGAAAAAACTTGTTTTATTATTTCTAATTAAACATTTTTAATTTTTGTAACGATATTTCGGGCTAAATGCCCATCTTCAGGTTTACTAAAATTTACAAAAAAAAAATAAAATAACTTAATTATATCACTATTGTAACATTAAAAACTTATTATGAAATTAAAAATTTAAAATATAAAAAATAATCTTAAGAATTAATAAAAACTTACATGTAAAAAATTTTTAATAATTCAATTAATCATCCTTGTATTTTTGATGATTGTTTTTTTATAAACAATTAGTAGTAAAAAATTACTAGAGAAATACTAATTTTTTATAAAAAGGAATCTTCAAAAATAAAAGGATGATTAATTGAATTATTAAAAATTTTTTACATGTAAGTTTTTATTAATTCTTAAGATTATTTTTTATATTTTAAATTTTTAATTTCATAATAAGTTTTTAATGTTACAATAGTGATATAATTAAGTTATTTTATTTTTTTTTTGTAAATTTTAGTAAACCTGAAGATGGGCATTTAGCCCGAAATATCGTTACAAAAATTAAAAATGTTTAATTAGAAATAATATGATAAAACAAGTTTTTTCAATTGTATGGCTAGTACAACACGTTTAATGAACTAATATAATAGTTACAATTTACACTAGCCGTTAAATAAAAATTATTAAATCCTTCAAGATTAGACCAAAAATCGTTTTTAAAAGGATGAACAGAAAATACACATTTTGTTTCATTTGTCAGTTTCGAGTTAGACTAATTACAAACACTTTCAGTTAAAAATCTGTTAAAGAAAAAATTAATTTTTTTTAAAAGTTTTTCGGTTTTAATAAGAGAAACGTTTTGAACAGGTAGTCAAATAGCTGCTTACTCAAGTTTTTTATAATGTTTTTGTATACACTGAATCTAACAAAATAAAATTTAAGCGTACACTCCTTCGTTTTTTAAAAACGATATTTTAGTCTAATCTTTAAGAATACGGCCTGAAGTAGACCTGTAACAATTTTTTAATTACGGTATTCTGAATCACTCTGAAATATTTAGTTTAAAATTTGAAAATTTAAACTGGTATCATTCGGTAGATTTTGTTACTCTAAGGCTGCCGGTCTATAAAGTTTACTTTTAAAATCTTAAAACCATTAACAAAGTTTTCCTTACGAAGGTTATCAAGACAAGATTTCATCTATTTATCCAACGTTATATGCCAAGTATTCAAGAGACAAATAAAAGAAGTCTATTACACCTCTGCATTAAATAGTCAAAAACCCTCTGGCAAGCTCTATGATGCATTCTCCAACTATAGAAGCCAATTGTGTTCATCCGGAGTAATCAAAAGGCGATCATATTCAAAACAATCGATTCCGAAGTCGCTGGATCAAGTTAATGGTATTTATACACGTTTCATAAAATAATTGAATTGGAAAAAAAATGATTTTTCTTAATGATTTGCCCAGATATCGACGCTACAGTAGAATTTGAATTGGTTAAAACTATTACCGGGCCAGCTGACGTGTTAATAGGAAAGTGGAATATATGCTTGAAACTTCGACTGGAACTTCTAGATGATAAAAAAATATCTACACTCGCTTACTTAGAATTATTTCCAATATTTAAATTGAATGACAACATTGTTTTCGATTTGGTGATTAAAAATCATTTTCATATCATAATGCACATTTTGATTAACAAATTTTAATTTCCAGTTTTATTCAGATGTAAAATCTTTATATCGTGATATTCAGGAAATAAATATTTGGGACACGATATATGAAAATATCTTCAAAGAAGGTGAAAAGACAAGAGATAAATATGTTAGACAAATTATTGAAATTACAAAAAATAGTAGCGAAAGTTAGTCAAGAAATTAAATCTTTATAAACATTATTATAGAAATTTTCTGTTTCGTTATTTAGGTGTCAAAAAGTCAGCAGCATGGCTAATTCTTCCATACTTGTTTCCGTTCACTTTTAAAAAACAACACGCAGGGAAAAGAGGGGTTAAAGCATCTAAAATTGAGGTGCAAGAGAAATTTGTTGTTCATTTTGAGGTAAATAAAATAGCATTTCTCTATATTTTGATATTTAAAAAGCATATATGTACATAATATAGGTGGTTATCATCAGAGTACAATGAACAAAATCACTACAAGTATATTTATGTATTTTGATGTGGCTACACATATTGAACATAAAAGCCTTAATAATTTTAAATACCTTCACTTACACTATACTTTTATTTCCAATAGACATTACAGAAAGCGGACAATCACGAACGAGACATTCTAAAAGGCAATTGCGGAGATCAGCCCAGAGTGGTATTTGTATGCGATATCCAACAATTATCAGCCTACGTTACACTAATTGATAAACGGTACTTTTTCGAAGATCCCAGCCAAGCAGTACGAAACTGCATGTCAATATATTTGGCTTTAAATATTTTGTATCGCCCGGAATGTTCTGTTGTCTGGAATTATGTGCAGCAATATATATTTGAAGTAAAAACAAAGTACGACATAAATACCTCATCATTAAGAGCTGTACATCAAAAATTAACCAACGAATAGTGTGCTAAACTTTTAATTAATTAAAATGAATTTAAAATGTTTTGTTTGTGAAGCTAATTTTGTTTCTTTACAAACTTATGGAGATCATTTCAAAATAGATCGTTCAGATTTGACCCGTTTTTACTGTGAAGTTAACAATTGCGAGCGAGTTTATTCCGATCTAAAGAAACATCTCAATCATATAAACAGAGATCATAAAATATTTTCCATTTCAAGTGAAACAACAAATTCAGATAATAGTCCATTAATGAAGTTACAAACGGAGAAATCGTAGAAATTCAAACTCCTACCAAACTTTTAGAATCACAATCCGACATATTTGATTCTACTAAACTTGGCCAAGATTTACTAAAAGTTATTTTGCAAACAATCAGTGACGAACGACTACCTAGAACTACAGCTTTGGATATATTTAAACATATTTTTCATTTTATGACACTCATATTCAAACTGCGCTCAAATTACTTAGCCCGAATGATCAAAATAAAGCTAATTACGAGGAATTATCATCCGTATTAAAATCTCTGTTAAGTCCTCGCTATTTGAAATCTGAATTTTTAATTTTAAAGGAATTAAAAAAAATGAGTATTCTGGTTGAATTTGAAACCATAAAACTAGGCTTGGGACAGATTCAAAGTTATTCAAACTCAAGAAATATTAAAAATATTGAGTATGAACATTGTGCGCTAATGGTTAATTTAAAACAGCTTTTCGCAATTTTGTTTTCCCAAACTTCAATTCTAAATCAAATTAGAGAGTATTGTTGCAAAACTGAAAATTTTGAGATTTCCAGTATAATTCAAAGTCCTTTATGGAAGGCTAAAATTCTGGAAATTAATCCAAACAATGAACAAAATTTAATATGTATACCAATAGCAATATATTTTGATGACTTTGAATGTCTAATTCCATTAGGGTCCCATAGTGGTATTCAAAAAATTGGGGCAGTTTATATCAAAATCTTGGCCCTACCTGATTATTTATCATCTAAATTAGAATCTATTTTGTTGACTATGCTTTTTTTCACGAAAGACAGGAAAAGGTTTGGGAATAATCAAATATTTAATCCGTTGATCAGACAATTAAATTCTTTGCAAAGTGAAGGGATTAAGATTAACCAATATTTAGTCAAATTAATTCCATGTGTAATGGTAGGAGACAATTTGGGCGTTAATTCAGTGCTTGGTTTCACAAAGTCGTTCAATTCACATTACTATTGTAGGTTTTGTAAATGTCATATCGAAGAAATGAAATTTCTATGTAAGGAAAAACGAACCAGTTTAAGAAATATAACTAATTATAACTCTGATGTCAACTTAAACGACATGCAAATAACAGGTATTAAAGAAAGCTCAATCTGGAATTCCTTATTAGGTTTCCATGTGGTTGAGAATTTTAGTGTAGATTGTATGCATGACCTTCTCGAAGGAGTTTGCCACTATGATTTACTTTTAATTCTTAAAATATTCGTTTAGGAAAAAAAATATTTTAATATCGAACAATTAAATAAGAGAATTCAAATGTATAATTTTGGGCCAATTACGCAAACACCTCCTTTTTTTAATAATGACTGCCTTCAAAAAAAAAAATTTAAATTATCTGCATCTGAAATGAAGTTGATGCTAACTCACTTTTCTTTAATAATTGGTGACCTCGTACCCCAGAACTCACAAGAGTGGGAATTGTTTCGTCTCTTAAGAGAAATTGTTTTTCTGGTACACAGAAAAAAATTCTGTTATACTCCTCTTAATTATTTTAGGGATATTATTTATAGACATCATGAGTTATATATTAAAATATCTCAAAGCCATTTGAAACCAAAGTTTCATTTTTTATTACAATATGCAAGAATTATGGAAAATATTGGGCCTGTAGTAGCTATAAGTTCAATGAGATTTGAAGCAAAACACCAAACTTATAAAAAGTCTTCATATATTTCAAATAATAGAATAAATATATTAAAATCCTTAAAAATATCAAAAATCAACTGAAAATCGCGAACCTCGTATTAAATAATAAATATAATTTTGAGAACTACATTACCCTTAGTCCCTTACCCATGCTCCAATCAAGCAAATAAAATCAATTGATTTAGCACGATATGGCCTAAAATTAAATACATACACCATTTCTTGGATCCGTTTTAAAAATCTGCTTCTAAAAAAAGATATGGTAGTTTGCATAGGTACTTATGATAATGGTGAACCTAAGTTTGGTCTTATTAAACTTTTAGTGAAGGAAGCTCAACATTTTTTGGTTTGTTTACAGTCCATTGCAACTATATGTTTCGATATTTACTACTTCGCGTATATGGTTGAACTGGAAAGTTCCATTATTTTTCGCGATATAGAATCTTTAAGTTATGATCAGACATCTTATATTAGTAAATGCGCTAACAACAAGAATTTTGTGATATGGGACTATTAAGCCCTGCAGTACATACATATATGAAGGTCGTGTTTGTAATACCTATAATCACATATTAAATTTTTAGTTATTTTTATGAATGATTGACCTGTAATAAAATTATTTCTCACATGTATGGATTAAAATAAAAAATAATTTTTAATAAGAATTTAAACTATTATTTATGTCTTTCATTTCATTATACCCAACCAATTCTTTTAAACTATACTGTCACGACAAACAAAACTTCTCTAAGGCAGTAAATTATATTTAATTTGGGACAAACAATATATTAGTAGGGGCAAAATTTCATTTGATTATAATATCTACATTTTCATTTGCAGTAATAAAAAATTAGTTGTGTCAATTAAATAGTATGTTGTAGATAAATCTATACGTTTGTGGCAAATAAACTGCATAGTAGGGACAAATACAATTTGATGTTATAAGGAAGAAAACTCATTAGCAGGAAAATAATTTTCGTTTCAGTTGTAAAATTTTGTTAATTGTGGCAACAAAAGCGATATTACAGTAATTTTGCTTATTGTTGTAGCAATTTCAATTTAGTATATTGAACCTTAATATAGTTGCTGCAAGTGGTAAATTCGGGAGGCGGAGAATTCGGTTGCCACAATTAAAGTGTTTCCTCAGTGATACAATACGAGTATGTAATAGTATATTGTATAACAAGTGAAGAAAACGAGTCATTGCAATACGAAAGTGAAATTTACAGCCTGAGCGATAGCGAGGGCTGCAATCACTTGAGTATTGCAATGACTCATTTTCACACGAGTTACACACGCTATTTTTTCTACGATACAATAGCCCTGTAACGTTTATAAATAAGTAGAAACATAAAAAATTACAAACTTGTACGGATCAACACAAATTTATTAAACCATTAAAACATTTGGGTTTTCACAAATCGTGTAGCAACATTAAGAAATCGTTGTGTAATGAGAATATTTCCACACGATTTTAGTATACAGCGCAAAGGCTCCTTTTCTTATATAATTTAAATTCAAAAATCATCATCGAAAGTTTAGGTTACTGCACTATCGTAGAAAAAAGGATTTTTTCTACGATAGTGCAGTAACCTATACTTTCGATGATGATTTTTGAATTTAAATTATACAAGAAAAGGAGCCTTTGCGAAAATCGTGTGGAAATATTCTCACTACACAACGATTTCTTAATATTGATGCACGATTTGTGAAACCCCAAATGTTTTAATGGTAATAAATTTGTGTTGATCCGTACTAGTTTGTAATTTTTTATGTTTTTACTTATTTATAAATACATGGCCTAATAAGCCGAAATCGATCGAGTGATTTTTTAAACCTTTTGTAATTTTGCGAAATATTTAACAAGTGTTTTTAAAAAAATTTTAAAAATGTGTGTATTATTTATAAATGTTACAGAGCTATTGTATCGTAGAAAAAATAGCGTGTATAACTCGTGTGACAATGAGTCATTGCAATACGCAAGTAGAGTGCAAATTTCACTTTCGTATTGCAATGACTCGTTTTCTTCACTTGTTATACAATATACTATTATATAACGTTTTATACGGTTTTTGCTTCTTTCATTGAAAAACTTGAAACTAAAAAACATCATTTTTTACATTGTATTCCTTTGGAGAATAGTGACAAGTTATACCAATAAAAAAATTTATAAAAAATGATGATTGTCTCAGAAGGATGCGGTATAACCTGAGAAACTTTGTACAATTGGCACCGATCTTGTTATAGAATTATAGCAGCACACTATTATTTGGAAAACGGAAATAATAATCTGAGTTTAACCCATTAACTTAATTACAAATTAATAACAACCTAGTGTTACAGCAATTTAGATAAAATGACATAATACTTACGGCTTCATAATGTGTACTAAATATTTCGTTATCTTCATCGTTAAGTATTTGCTTAATACCCCGAAAATTATCTGTGTCAAAATAAAAAGTTTGTAAATATGGCATCAATATAATTAACATTGAAAATATTTTTCTTTGCACTTTCATCACGCTGAAATTGAAAATAATTCGCAGTTAAAACAAATCTTTTCAAAATTCCACCTCACAAATTAGTTTTGTCACTCACATTGGTTGTTGGCGAAACAAGAATATTAAACAATCCAAAAATATGGCCGGTACCAATTGAAAGACTGCCAAGTTTAAATAGTAATGATATTTACATTGTGTTAATGTTAATCGTGGAAACCAGAGACTAAAATTTAACGGATATTGTAATCGATCGCTGTGATCTGAAATATTAGGGAAAGATCTGTGTTATTGAATCACTGGCAATATGACATTATAAACAATATACAAAAATGTTTACATTTTTTGTTCAATGTCTCGAAAGTTTTTAACTCGTAAAATGGTATGGTTGAATTGTAGTATTTTATCTCCTCTATACGTTTACTACCATGCAAAAATGATGTTGTAATAATCGTATTTGCCACAACATCGACTGGTATAACACTTTGCAATGTATTTCGATTTACACAGACTACTCGAAATACTCCCCGCAATACAGCCACACCAAATGCAAAATATCCGTTAAGTCCTTCCGCATAATTTTTTGCTGGATCACGAAGTGCACAGGTTACAACAGATGGTCGTACCACACAAACCGGAAAATTTTGACGGTATCGATAGACCAGATCTTCCGATAAATGTTTCGAGAATGAATATGTGTTCGGAAATTCTTCAAGTATTCTAGATAAGATAGAAAATCAAATTTTTAAATCACTTTATTACCACTGGTAGTCTCTAAGTTACTTTAGTTGTAGGGTATTTAAAATATTGTCGTCAAACCGAGTCAATGCTTTCATCAAGACCAATGGATCTATAAGCGTTTTGTAATGATCTTCTTTCGTTACTTTAGCGTGAGATTGCGAATAGGCTGTCGACACCAACACAAATACATCCAAATTTTTTATTTTTTTCGAAATTTCCAAGACACGATAAGTGCCTATTGTATTCGAATTCATTGCCACACGTATCCCTAAATCAAATCGGACATTAGCCCCATTGTGTATTACAACATTTACATTATCATAAATTTCTTGTAATTCATCATCCTTTAATCCTAAACGATCAACACACAAATCACCATTGAATATTTTAATTTTTTTTAACAATTCAGGCGATTCAGAATGAAGCCGTTCAAACACAACATGATTAAGAAAATCAGCACAACGTTTCTCAAAATCATCACGGCCACGAACAATTAAATAAATACGATTTATATCATAACATTCGCGCACCAATTTTTCAAGTAACACTTTACCCACAAATCCGGTCGAACCGGTGATTAGCAGATTTTTGCCTGCATACCATTTTCGTATTTCTGACATTTTACGTTAAATTGAACTGGGAATGTTTAATGTATCTCAGGCAAATTTATAAAAGCAACTGAAATTGAATAGAATTTTAACCTATTTTAATTTTTAACGTATTTATAAATAATTTTATTTTTAGCAGATTTAATACAGTAATGTAAATACTTTGTCGATAGGTTAAACAAGTTCAGTAACTAACTAGCTATTTAGTTTTAAATGCATAATTAAGAATTGTTATCATTGGGTAATTATGCAGTTTTTAGTATTCTAATTCTTTGCATTTGCACGTTAGACCATTATATTATAATCTAGTCTGTTCGATTGGACTGATTTGTCTGAGATAATTATTCGTGTAGAGTTGGCTACAAGGTTCTTAGGAATTATCCTAGAAAGCACGATTAACATTATGTGGCCGTGGCCACAGGAACTATAAAACATATCTGCTAATGCCGAAAGGTAGCTTTGTATATCGTGAGTGTAACATACATACCGCCATTGCAATATGCGTTAGCTACAAGGTCTGTAGGAATTATCCTTTATAGTACGATTCATAAAAAATCTGCTGATGCCAAAGGTTTATTTATCGGTAGTTCAGTCTATTTTGAGTGCAACATATATATACCGCCCTTACAATATGAATTGGTTACAAGGCCCTTAGAATTTTCCTAGAAAGATCGATTCATATAAAATTGTTTTGAGATATAAATGCGAATATTTGTCCTGAGTGCAACCTAAATACATTCATTTCAATGTGAGTTGGTCAAAAGGTATGTAGGAATTATCCTAAAAGAAATGAATGCGAATGTGTGCTCACGTAGCCGTGGCCACAGGAGTTCCCAAACATATGCCCTTAGATTTCCTTACGTTCAAATGAGACTATTAAAATACCTAAAGGAAATGGCCTACAGTATGATGTAGCGAATACTACTCGTAATTAAGATTATACAACCCTGGATAAAATAACCAAATTTTAGAAAGGTCATAAACAGCGATTGATGTTTTATACAGAAAAAGGCAGTTCTGTTATGTACCTCAAAGAATAAAGATCCTAAAATAAAACATATAAATACCTAAATAAATAAAATATAAACATAATAAAATCTTACAAACTTATTAAAATTGTTTTATGTTGAAAAACCAAGCCTAAAACCGTTCGGCACACAACAGTGGTGGCAGCGGGAGAGATAGTTTTTAACAGTTTCTAAAAACAAAAATCTGTTCATTTTCTTATTGTGCGTCGAGTTGGCAAAAAGTACTGTTATCAGTCCTGTTTACGGTACGTTTTAAGTATAAGTGATTATAAAAACGAGATTAGTTTGATAAGAACATAAAACTGCAAACTATTACTCGAGTAACGATTAAAAGTAGAGTATCGAGTATTTAGATACTCCTACATTTAAAAATCATAAAATCCTAAAATTAAAAAATAGTGAAGGCATCAAAACAGTATTTTTTCAAGCACATTTATGCTTGTGAACACAAAACGTTTCTTGTTCATATTAAACAATAGTAGTGCCGTGCTAATCCAAACAGTTACGTGTAGCAATCAAAATCTATATGCAAAATTGTTATCATAAAAAAAAAAAAAAAAAAACATAACATAAAATACACCTGAATGAAAAGTCATAATTGTAAATAGGGTGCAAATTACAAAATTTGGTGAATAAACTATGAGTGCTAAAAATTTACATATAAAAAAAACTAATTTAAAATATTTAGTTACAATTAATTTAAGCAATAAATTAAAACTTAAAAATGATTAAATCAAAGTGAATTAAAAAAAAAAAATCGAAAATCAATAAAGTGCCTATAAAATAACGTATACATAATATATGATCCAGTTAAGTGCAAAAAAATATTTACAAAAGTAAAACCTGTACACAATTTTGTTCAAGTCCAAGAACACCTACAAAAAAAAAATTCTTTCAAATTCGGACACATATAATCTGTTACACAACACGTCACACAATCATAAATAATAAAAACATTCTGGAATGCTATTGAATGAAGGATGAGATTCATAAAGGGGTCGTATGTCGTGTCATGATGTGAATCGGTAAATCAATTTTATAAAATTTATTAAAAAAATTTAGAGTCAACACATTTTATATTGACTCTCGGGTTAAAGTACGGGGGGAATTTTGATATTTCTACTTTTTTGGTAGATATATTATAAATAACTGGCCTCTGCATTTTTTCTGATTAACAAGTCGAAAATGTTGTGAGTGCCATTATTATTAATATATTGTGTCTATAAAATGCCAAAAGAATCTTATTGATTTAATACAGACAACAAACTTCTCTATCTGTTATTCGTGTGGGCATGAAACACACAAAAATGAAAAATTTTCCTTGATTTTTTTTGATTTAGTGAATTTATAATTCGCTAAGTCACTACGTTCTTGCCTCATACTTAATGTATGAAGTTGGAATTGTATTTTTGTAGTTTGGTCGTAGCTACCTGATGAGTAGATCGAATTGTTTTGAGATTATCAGTATGAAACCAAACTACCACTACCACTACCACACTAGTCCAGTAAATGAAGGGGCCAACCTGTCAATAATTCTCTACCACTTTCATACAGCCAGTAATAAGAGATAATTACACATCATTTAAAATAAGACAAATTCTACAGGAAAAGATTTCTCGGGCGGGCCTGAATATGGTCCCCACCTAAGACCGGGAAATGTGTTTTCCGCCAATATCTCCTAAAATATGACATTTAGAGATTTTTTGTTCTGACAAAAGATGAAGATCATTTCATTCTCTACAAACATGGTCCTTTGATAGTTTTTTCGAAAAATTGACCGTTTCCGAGATAAACGGGCCCAAGCGCACCCAGGCGGCGCAATTTTGACCTCGCCAGGAATTTGCTCGTATTTTTTTTTGTAGTACACTTTTTTACTCCGAATTTTCCTGAATACGGATCCTCGAAAGGTCCATAGTCATCCCAGAAAATTGGAGAAACTAATTTTCTTGCGTTTCAATAAAAAGTTTGGTTGTTAATTTCTAATTTTTAACTGTTTTTGGAGTCTTGGAAAATTTTACCTACAATGAGTCATTACTAATTTATACTTTAATAAAATGGCCCTTCAAGGCATGTCATTTTCAATAAAATTGGAAACGCGTGCTCAAGGAAAAAACGCACTTTTTCTTTTGGTAGCTTTTTCTCCCTGCCCTTTATTTCTGACATTTACTTCGGTCTAAAAGACCAAAGTATTGAAATCCTGTCAAAAATGGCGAAAAATTTCGTTGGTCCAAAACGACTTTTCTCGACGTTTTGAAAGTCCCTGAGTCTGAAAATGCAAAAAAAAATGTCCGTCCGTCTGTCTGGATGTCTGTGTGTCTGGACCCATGGTATCTCGAGAACGGCTTGTCCGATTTGGATTTTTTTTTGCCAATCTGTTTCTATGGTCAAGGCGGAGATTTGAAAAGCTTTTGGAGACTGTACGTCAAGGGGGTGGGGTACCTGCCATAAGAATTGACCCAAAATACCTGCTTTTATAAATATTTACGATTTTTTTATAATGCTTATTTGATTATTGAATTGGGCATTGAATTGGGAATTGATTTGAAGGTTAAATTAGGGGTCAATTTGCGGGTTGAGTTGAAGTTGAGTTAGAGTTGAGTTGGAGTTGAGTTGGAGTTGAGTTGGAGTTGAGTTGGAGTTGAGTTGGAGTTGAGTTGGAGTTGAGTTGGAGTTGAGTTGGAGTTGAGTTGGGGTTGAGTTGGAGTTGAGTTGGAGTTGAGTTGGGGTTGGATTTGGATGTAGTGAATAGTTAACAAATTTTTTATATGATGGAACTTGCCTATTTATCGACCGATTATTATGAAATTTGACATGTGTGTTGGAAATGGGATTCCAAAATGAGTTTTGGATGAAGTTCTAGAATATGGCCAAGTAGGATGGAACTTGCCCATTTCTCAACCGATTACGATGAAATTCGACATTTGTATTTGAAATGGGATTCTAAAATGTTTTTGGATGAATTTCTGGGATTTTAAAACGATTTCTGGATGAAGTTTTGGAATATGGCCAAGTATGATGGAACTTGTCTATTTCTCAACCGATTATTATGAACTTTATTTTGTGTGCGAGGAATGGGATTCTAAAATGAGTTTTGGATGAGGTTCTGGAATATGGCCAAGTAGGATGGAACTTGCCCATTTCTCAACCGATTACGACGAAATTCGACAATTGTATTGGAAATTGGATTCTAAAATGTTTTTTGGATGAAGTTCTGGGAATTTAAAACGATTTCTGGATGAAGTTCTGGAATATGACCAAGTATTCACTTTTACTGACACGGTCTTACATGGAATGAATAAATTTATACCCTCATCATTTTCCAATCCCAATCAAAATTTTAAAATATTTTCAAAAGAAGCCACCAAAGCTGCCAAACAAAATAAAGCGGCACACAAAAAATATAAACGCAACGAAATTTGTTATGAGGAATACAAAACGATACGGAACAACTGCAAAATAACCTGTGGTAGAGAAGCAACTTTTACCACATGGTCGCATCGGTTGCAAATATTTCGAAAACATCTGTTTCATCATTGAAACGTGCTGACACTAAAGCCGACTTATTGGCGAGCGTCTTCAAATCGAACTCGGCATTAATTGTCCCAGATGGAATTGGACCTCCATTAATTCCATATCGTGGTTCCAAAATGAGCCCCGTCGTCATCTCGGAGGAAATTGTCTTTACTAATCTAAAGTCAATGAATACAAACAAGGCCACCGGACCTGATGGAATTCCAGTTCGAATATTGAAGGAGTTTGCCAGTGAATTGGCTCCAATATTATCTAAAATTTTCCTACTTTCATATAAGCAAGGTGACTACCCGAACGCCTGGAAGAATGCAATGGTGCAACCCGTGCTGAAACGGGGTTGTGACAAAACTGACCCTTCGAGCTACCGGCCAATATCAATTGTGTCAGCCGTCGCTAAGGTCTTTGAGAAATGCGTCAATCAACATATAATTAGTTTTATTTTATTGAGCCAATGATATAAAATTAAAACAAATTTTTGAAATATTGGTTTAGGGCTCTTTTTATTTTGAAAAACTTAATTACAGCTTCTTAATTAAAGCTGTAATTAAGTTTTTCAAAATAAAAAGAGCCCTAAACCAATATTTCAAAAATTTGTTTTAATTTTAATCAACATATAGTTAGGTATCTTGAAATTGGCAAACTAATTTCGGATAGACAATACGGCTTTCGTGAAAGCCGATCCACGACCGATCTCCTGACGTATGTCACGAACAAATGGAATCTCGCCCTAGAACACCACGGAGAGGCCTTTGCAATCGCCTTGGATATATCCAAGGCTTTTGATAAGGTATGGCATGAGAATCTTATTTGTAAACTTGTGGCATACGGGCTGGACTCGATGACCACCAGGTGGATTAAAAGCTATCTCAATGACCGAAAAATCAGCGTCGTGCTTAATGGGAGATCATCATCGACGCACTCCCCAAATGCCGGAGTCCCTCAGGGATCACCTTTGTCACCGACCCTGTTTTTGCTATACATCAACGATTTGCTGGATAGCACTGTAAACCCTATCCATAGCTTTGCGGATGATGCCACATTGCATTCTTCTATTTCATTCGAGGCGGGGCCTAGCATTACAGATCTAAATAATAAACGGTCAGAAGTCGTAACTTCTCTTAATTCCGATTTAAGTACAATATTTGAGTGGGGTAACAACAACTTAGTACAATTTAACGAAAAAAAGACACAAATATGCACATTCTCACGTAAAAAAAGTCGCAACGACTACCCATTTGTGGTAAAAAACCATATCTTTGTGGGTTGCGACTCAATTCGACTGCTTGGTGTTCAAATAAGTACCAAACTCAAATGGAATGAACACATTGTTGCATTGGCTAAATCAGCTTCAAAAAAACTCGGGTTCCTGAATCGATGCAGAAGGTTTTTCAAATCGCATCAAGTTCTCCAGATATATAAAACCTTCATCCGACCATGTATAGAGTATTGTTGTCAAGAATAATACGGAATCCCAGGCTTACTCAAGAACTAGACAGCTTACAGCATCGCAGAGATGTTGCAGAACTCTGCGTCTTCTACAGATGCTTACATGGTAAATGTTCTGCAGAACTATCGGAGAAAATACCACCATTCGTTACAACAACAAGAGTAACAAGTGAAAAAAGTGGAATTCGCTAATACATTTCAAATTTCCGAAGGAATATAAAATGAATAAATTTAAGGTAGCTATTAATCTTTACTTGCAGGATCGCGCATTGGGTGCAGAAGCTCTGACAGTTACAAGGAGCTAGGACTGTTAATAAGTCCGCTCTGCACCCAATTAAAAAATTTATAAAAAAAAAAAAAAGTATGATGGAACTTGTCTATTTCTCAACCGATTATCTTGAAATTTAATTTGTGTGTTAGGAATGGGATTCTAAAATGAGTTTTGGATGAGGTTCTGAAATATGGCCAATTATGATGGAACTTGCCCATTTCTCAACCGATTACGATGAAATTCGACATTTGTATTTGAAATGAGATTCTAAAATGTTTTTTGGAAGAAGTTCTGGGATTTTAAAACGAGTTCTGGATGAAGATCTGGAATATGGCCAAGTATGATGGAACTTGTCTATTTCTCAACCGATTATTATGAAATGTAATATGTATGTTAGAAATGGTATTCTAAATTGAGATTTGGATGAGGTTCTCGAATATGGCCAACTAAGATGGAACTTACCCATTTCTCAACCGATTACGATGAAATTCGACATTTGTATTGGAAATGGGATTCTAAAATGTTTTTTGGATGAAGTTCTGTAATTTTAAAACGATTTCTGGATGAAGTTCTGGAATATGGCCAAGTATGATGGAACTTGTCTATTTCTCAACCGATTATTATGAAATTTAATTTGTGTGTTAGGATTGGGATTCTAAAATGAGTTTTGGATGTGGTTCTGGAATATGGCCAAGTATGATGGAACTTGTCCATTTCTCAACCAATTATAATGAAATAATTCGTGTGTATTGGAAATGGGAATCTAAAATGAATTTGGGATGAAGTTCTGGAATATGGCCAAGTATGATGGAACTTACCCATTTCTCAACCGATTACGATGAAATTCGACATTTGTATTGGAAATGGGATTCTAAAATATTTTTTGGATGAAGTTCTGGGATTTTAAAACGATTTCTAGATGAAGTTCTGGAATATGGCCAAGTATGATGGAACTTGTCTATTTCTCAACCGATTACTATGAAATTTAATTTGTGTGTTAGGAATGGGATTCTAAAATGAGTTTTGGATGAGGTTCTGGAATATGGCCATGTATGATGGAACTTGCCCATTTCTCAACCGATTACGATGAAATTCGACATTTGTATTGGAAATGGGATTCTAAAATGAGTTTTGGATGAGGTTCTGGAATTTTAAAACGATTTCTGGATGAAGTTCTGGAATATGCCCAAGTATGATAGAACTTGTCTATTTCTCAACCGATTATTATGAAATTTAATTTGTGTGTTAGGATTGGGATTCTAAAATGAGTTTTGGATGAGGTTCTGGAATATGGCCAAGTATGATGGAACTTGTCCATTTCTCAACCAATTATATTGAAATTCAACATGTGTATTGGAAATGGGAATCTAAATTGAGTTTTGGATGAGGTTCTCGAATATGGCCAAGTAGGATGGAACTTACCCATTTCTCAACCGATTACGATGAAATTCGACAATTGTATTGGAAATGGGATTCTAAAATATTTTTTGGATGAAGTTCTGGGATTTTAAAACGATTTCTAGATGAAGTTCTGGAATATGGCCAAGTATGATGGAACTTGTCTATTTCTCAAACGCGATTACTATGAAATTTAATTTGTGTGTTAGGAATGGGATTCTAAAATGAGTTTTGGATGAGGTTCTGGAATATGGCCATGTATGATGGAACTTGCCCATTTCTCAACCGATTACGATGAAATTCGACATTTGTATTGGAAATGGGATTCTAAAATGAGTTTTGGATGAGGTTCTGGAATTTTAAAACGATTTCTGGATGAAGTTCTGGAATATGCCCAAGTATGATAGAACTTGTCTATTTCTCAACCGATTATTATGAAATTTAATTTGTGTGTTAGGATTGGGATTCTAAAATGAGTTTTGGATGAGGTTCTGGAATATGGCCAAGTATGATGGAACTTGTCCATTTCTCAACCAATTATATTGAAATTCAACATGTGTATTGGAAATGGGAATCTAAATTGAGTTTTGGATGAGGTTCTCGAATATGGCCAAGTAGGATGGAACTTACCCATTTCTCAACCGATTACGATGAAATTCGACAATTGTATTGGAAATGGGATTCTAAAATATTTTTTGGATGAAGTTCTGGGATTTTAAAACGATTTCTAGATGAAGTTCTGGAATATGGCCAAGTATGATGGAACTTGTCTATTTCTCAACCGATTACTATGAAATTTAATTTGTGTGTTAGGAATGGGATTCTAAAATGAGTTTTGGATGAGGTTCTGGAATATGGCCATGTATGATGGAACTTGCCCATTTCTCATCCAATTATAATGAAATATTCGACATGTGTATTGGAAATGGGAATCTAAAATGAATTTTGGATGAAGTTCTGGAACATGGCCAAGTATGATGGATAACTTGCCCATTTCTCAACCGATTACGATGAAATTCGACATTTGTATTTGAAATGGGATTCTAAAATGTTTTTTGGATGAAGTTCTGGAATTTTAAAACGATTTCTGGATGAAGTTCTGGAATATGGCCAAGTATGATGAAACTTGCCTATTTCTCAACCGATTATTATGAAATTTAATTTGTGCGTTAGGAATGGGAATCTAAAATGAGTTTTGGATGAGGTTCTGAAGTATGGCCAAGGAGGATGGAACTTGCCCATTTCTCAACCGATTACGATGAAGTTCGACATTTGTATTTGAAATGGGATTCTAAAATGTTTTTTGGATGAAGTTCTGGAATTTTAAAACGATTTCTGGATGAGGTTCTGGAATATGGCCAAGTAGGATGGAACTTGCCCATTTCTCAACCGATTACGATGAAATTCGACATTTGTATTGGAAATGGGATTCTAAAATGTTTTTTGGATGAAGTTCTGGGATTTTAAAACGATTTCTAGATGAAGTTCTGGAATATGGCCAAGTATGATGGAACTTGTCTATTTCTCAACCGCGATTATGATGAAATTCGACATGTGTATTCAAATTGGGAATCTGAAATGAGTTTTGGACGAAGTTCATAAATATGGCCTAGTATGATGGAACTTGGCTATTTCTTAACCGCGATTATGATGAAATTTGATATGTGTGTTGGAAATGGGATTATAAAATGATTTTTTGTATAAATTTCTGGAATATGGTCAGTTAAACGGTTAGAAGTATCAGTATAATTGTTTATACTATTTTCGGTATAAAGTTCTAGAATACGATTTTTCGTTTTAAATTGGATGCCTGTACCCATGTTACAGAAGCTTTTGGCCTGTTTGGCTGTTGTTGTATAAGTAACTATATGTTGATTAAAATAGAAAGCTGCAATCCATGATGAAAGCTGCAAAACTTTATTGGATCGGATTTCAACAATTAATCTTGTCTTCACCGAAGATATCACAAAAAGTGTCAACTCAAGATTTTTGCGCCTCCAGCCGTCGATTCAGGACCTGGGCGTCCCAAGGATGAACATATTCTGGTCCAAATGCAGAGAGTTATAAATTAAATTAAAGAAACCCACGAAGTGCTGTACAGTTTAGCAGATTTAATGAAGATTGCAGGTGAAGGTTTGAAAAAATGAAACATAAATAAAAACCGGCTCTTTTCAGGGCCACAGAAACTTCAAACAGGGAAACAACATTCAGATTTCTCAGAATATACGGTTTCTATCTGGAACATTTTGACGGATTGCTGTGTGTTCTAAGTTATCTCTATTTTGTCAGTTCCAAATGTTTGTGTATATTGTGCTGTGATCAGTTTGGAGCTGCTGATCAGGAGTATCGTTCAATTTGAGAACCAGGTAGGTTTTTGTTCTGAGGCAGGCAGTGGGTCAATCATTTACTTCAAGGATAAAGAATATGCAGTTATGACACAAGAATGGCAGAGAGGTGGAATGAATAACGATAATGAAGAGACGAGAATTCTCAATCTAGCGGCAGCAATTATTCGGCGATACATGCTGTCATTTCCACGTAATAGGGCCGTGTATCCTCCAAGTGACTGCCTCCTGGCCGAAGCGGATGATAGTATCCCGGATAAGTTACAATATTTCATTAATAAGATTGTTTTGACCGATAAAAACAAAGATATCGCTTCCACAAAACGAAAATGCACGACCATCAGCCACCTTATCGATATACTTTTTCAATTGGGGATTTGCATATCGTATTCGGAGGTGATGAAGTATCAAACTAGTATAATGTATGCTCCGGAGCCGAAAATCAAGAAAGGTTCCTTTGCTCAATTCATTTTTGACAATTGCAACTTTAACACTGAGCAAAACTCCGTTTCTGTGGACATTTCATCGAGGATCGCAGCAGGCTACCGAGCATTTTACGTCAATATCAAAATTTTCAAGTCTCCTCATATATCGCGCAAAATAAAATTGGACATCTACAAGGCGCTGATAAGACCAGTTGTCACCTTCGGTTGCGAGTTTGGGACACTAACAGCGCAAAACATCCAGAAAATCGTTGTAACTGAGCGTAAGATGATAAGAAGAATTCTCGGTCCCATTAAAGAGGGAGCCACGTACTGAATGCGAATGAATCACGAGATCAGAAATGATCTCGATAAAGTCGACATCATAGGATTCATAAAATCGTCAAGGCTGAGATGGCTTGGGCACGTACTACGTTCACAAAATCGGACCACTAAATAGGCCTTAGAGTGGGCACCAGCGAAAGTAGGACCTCGTGGGAGACCACCTACCCGATGGATGGACGACGTTGAGAGGGACCTATTCACACTCGGTCACCGTGTCCGGCGTTCTCTTGTGGCGGATCGGATTATTTGGAGGAGCATCGTTGAGGCGGCCAAATCCCTTCATGGGATGTAGCGCCAGCGGAAGAAGAAGAAGAAACTTAGCATAAATACGATTGACGGGAAAAATACTTTTCACGGAATGGGAGGAATTTTAGCTGTAACTCCCGTAGATTGTTACGAGGCCAAGCAGCCCATATTACGCGAGATTGGGAATCTCAGTAAGACAGCCATTGACGATCACAAAATAAGCGTGAGAACTTATGGTCCTGCCAATGAGAGTGGGTATACAAATATAATCGCCGCAGCCCTTGATATCCCGGATTTTAGTATTGCCAATATCGATAATGCGGATTTTTTATGGATGTGCGGTAGAGCTAACGTCTGGAAGACTCCCGGGTGGAACGGGCTCATGGGAAAACTCACACAAAATATGCAGTATGAACGAAGTAAAGTTATATGTTTGCCGTTTGTTGACAACGAGCCAAGTAAAGACGACACAATTTTCACCATCCTGACATATGCAGCAGAAAGATCCAAAGAGTTGGGTCTTAATACCTGCTTCGTGACGTTCGACCAGCCCCTCTACCAGAAAGCAACTCAAATTGTTAAATGCTCGGCTGATGGTGATCCCATTTCCAAGATTATTACCAGACTCGGTGGATTTCATCTGCTCCTCTCGTATCTCGGCAGCATTGGGTTCATTATGGCCGGCAGTGGGTTAGAAGAAATGATGAGTATTTGTTATGCTGCCGGAACGATGCTCATTCACTTGTCTTTGCTGCTTTATGCGAACGGATATTTGATGAAATAACATTTTCCCCTACTGAGAAAATAGGCATGAAAGATTTCCTTACAAATATTGATATTATCGATTACAACGATGTCAAAGACTCTGCGTTCATTACAACTGCGAATGAAAAATTTATCAATAAAATTAATGAAATTGAGGGCGGAGGCAAAACAGCCAAGTTGTGGATACAATATATGCGCATGTTTCAAATAGCAAAATGTTTTCATAAATCCGAAAAAATGGGCGACTTGGTTTCTCAGTTGAAATGTATCGAGCAAATGCTCTCTTATTTCCATGCTACGGATCATTTCAATTACGCCCGGTCGGTGCATTTGTATGTACAGGATATGAGAAATTACCTTGGAAACATGGAGAAACTTTACCAAACTGAAGGTCATCGTGAAAATAATAGACGACTAGTTGAATATCAGAATTTTGTTCGAAACGGGTTTAATGCAATCAGGCGTACAGACAAATTTTGATCGGGTAACTTCACGGAGATGACGATTGAACAAGACTTCATGAGAATGGTTAAAGTTAGCGGTGGATTAGTAAACCGTGGATTCAATACTCGTTGGTGGGGAGGATGTTAATTGTCACGAAGCTTTTCCGGCTGGAGCAAATAGTATCCTGAATCAGGTGCAAGGAAAGAGGTTTCATGATATTTCATTCAAGCGCAAACATCGCGTAATCCCTCTTATAAATAAAACGTCCTCGGTAAAAGTTCAGGATGAAGTTATAACCATAGATCCCTTGTTAATTTTTCAAAGAATTTGCCGGACCAGTGAGTCAGACTTCGCGAAGCTAGAAAACCATTTCGAGTATGAACTAGCTCCATTTCCAGTGAGCATATTTGACAATAAAATGTTGCGGAAAACCGCTAAATCGGCGTTAATAGACCTGTTCTCACAAGAAACAGAGAATATTGACAGGAATAAATGTATTCAAGTTGTCAACGGGGGAATGTTACTACATCGGGTATCCTGGACCGGCAAGGAATTATTTGTTGAGATTATCGGCAGATACGTTAAATATTTAAAAGACCATTGTTCCTCCGAAGTCACAGTGGTTTTCGATGGTTATGAATGCAATCGCGACAGTATAAAAGGATCAGCACGTTTGAGGCGTGCAACCAACCAGTCATGCCCTGACATAAGGCCCGATCCTAACATGGCTTTACCAGTTTCAAAGGAGAAGTTTTTGTTGAATAACAAAAATAAAATTTCCTTCATTCAGCATCTAAAAAGATATTTGAAGAGAATCGTATTTCCGTTAGGCAAGCTGTAGACGATGCGGACTCATAACAGCCCTGACCCCAACAGATCAAACAATTTATTTCTTGAAGCCTGCAAAGGAAAACGATCCCAGCAAATGTTTTCCTCCTAGAGCTTGGATGAGCATCCCTTCATCAGAGACAATATTTTATTTCTGCTTCGGGAAGCGATACAACTTCCGCTTACTTCAGGAAAGGGAAAAAAGCAATAGTTGAAAAATTATAGAAAAATGTAATGAAGGGCGGGGACAACGAGCTGGGAGCGGCCATTGAAAGTTTTAAAAAACATAATCTTCCCCACGAGATCGTATTTGGGAACGGGCAAACTGTCATTCTGGCGATTTATAGTGACAATACATGAAACACACTGAATACCCTTAGATATCAGACCTTCACGCGATTGACCGCAAAGATGACCCAAACCGCGAGCACACTAGCAAGCTTGCTACCCACAGCTGAAGCTGCAAGGCAACACCTTTATCGGGTATATACACCAGAAAAATGGGAATGGAAACGTGTAGGGGATGTACTCATGCCGGTACAGACCACTAATGACCCGGCGCCTCCGGATCTCTTAAAGATGATATTTTGTCAATGTAAGAAAGAATGTAAGGCAACATGTACATGCAAGAAAGCAGGGATACCATTTGAAGAAGGAGAGTGGTGATACACTGTCTTATGTCACAATCTTAGTATATTTTTTTTAATAAAGGAAATTGGAGAAACATGTATAACTCTTCATTCCGAAACCCCAATATTGATTGTTGCGAAAAAATTGCCGAAAATTTGCAATAAATTGACGA
Source organism: Tipula helvola (assembly GCA_963556165.1). NCBI lineage: Eukaryota > Metazoa > Arthropoda > Insecta > Diptera > Tipulidae > Tipula > Tipula helvola. Next base: position 174,338,258 of record OY744481.1, on the reverse strand, counting down.
TGAGCACTACGACGAAATGTAAGTAACTGTTTAAACTTCCTATATTTCCTTAGGATAAGTCTCGTGGACTCGCGCTGCCACGTGGGAACAACTGATTTTTGATAATTTCGGGCCAATTTGTGAGGTCCATCCCGATGTAATTAATCTTATGCTCTGTTTTCCTAATACACATAGCCTAAACACTCATCTCTAGGAAGTAAAAACGGTCCATAAGCATTAAAATTCTTGAAAAATCCATGGTTAACGGCGTTTCTAATTTATGGTCGCGAGGATTTTGCAAGTGGGGGAAATGTGGTGGCGCCATCTGCAATTGGCTTCCTCAGGTCAAAACATTAAGGTCAGTGTATTTCCAACACTTCCCACCTCAAATTTTGTAAAAAACTTGTATTTGTTGTCAAGCTCAAAATTGTGAATTTTTCAACCCTGTTTTTTGCAAAAAATATGAATGTTGCGAAAAAATGATAAAGACCATTTTTGTACAGAATTAAATGATCTTCATCTTTTGGAAAACATATTTTCCCGGTCTCTATAAACTCTATAGGATTTTCGAAGCTAGAAAGGGGCACTCCTTCGAAAGTCCGAGACCTAACGAGTGCTTCCAAAACAAACACCAACCATTAATTCTAAATGAAAGTCAAAACACAAATCTTCCACTAAAATCTCTCGAACGTAATATTCCGACAGTATAAATGAACAAAATCATAAATACGTCTAATACATTCAATAAGTATATTCATTTGAATCTCAATATTTGTAAGTTCAAAAATGTTCCTATTATGGTAGATACGGGAGCGGACATCTGTCTGATAAAAAAATCGATTCTGTCCGAAGATACTACAGTTTATGTCGAATCTAAGTGTAAATTGAGGGTATATCAAAGGAAACACATGAAACTCTTGCCGAATGTGATGCAACAATCAAATTAGCCAATAATAATAAAATTAAAATGAATTTTCAAATAGTAGACGATTCATTCCAAATTAATGCTTGAGGCATAATTGGACAAAACTTTACATACATTTTCAAAATCTTACAGTTGAAATTTCTATTAATCATGAAATAATTCCTTTATCTTTAAGTTGTGATATGCAAGTTGAGGTTTTGCAACCTTTAGAAATACTTCCACGGTGTAAAAAGTACATTTCAATTCCTGTTAATCTTCCAAATGATTTTGAATTTATGTGTCCTGCGCAAGAGCCAGCTTCATCCATATTTATTGCTAGTTCAATTCATAAAGCTCGTGACAGTTATATTACCTTACCTATTCTGAACTTGTCAGATAATATATATAAATCCGAATGTCTTAAATTTAAAATTGAAGCAGTCAATAATTACGAAATTTTAAGTTTTCAAAAAGCAGACTGTAACAATTATAATCGAATAAATAAACTTCAATCCTCTATCGATATTAGTCACTTAAATACAGAAGAATATGACACATTAAAAGAAATACTAAATGAATATAATGATGTATTCTATCTGGATGATGATACACTTACTACGACAGATCTTGAGCAACATGAGATTCGTACCATTCCGAATCAATATTAAACAATATCAAATGCCTTGCGTATCTCGATGACAGCACAATACCAATTTTAAAGAAGTTTTTAAACGTCTACGACGGTTCAATTTAAAATTAAAACCTTTCAAATGCCAATTTCTAAAGCAAGAAATAAGGTATCTAGGGCATATTATGACACCTGACGGTATTAAACCTGATGATACAAAAATTACAGCAGTTAGAAATTTTCCCGTACCTAATAATCCTACAGAGATAAAATCGTTTTTAGGTTTAGCAGGATATTACCGTAAATTTATTCCCATATTTTCAGGAGTCGCAAAACCTATGACCGTCCTTTTAAAGAAGAATACACCTTTTAAATGGACTTCAAAATGTCAAGAGTCTTTCGAATCATTAAAAGAATCCCTTATTACTCCTCACATTCTTCAAATGCCTCATTTTAGTAAACCCTTTATTCTTACTTGTGATGCGAGCGATATAGCTATTGGCCCGGTTTTGTCACAAAATATCAATGATTTCGAATTTGCAAAAGCATATGCAAGTCGCGTGCTCAATAATGCAGAATCTCATTTTCTATACCTGAAACTCTTCAGAAACGCGAACTTATGAGATCTTTCGTCATCTCGTCTATAATTTATTCAGTAACCAATGACGCTCGACCTTACGCTACGGTTCTGATAAATAACACGCCTTTTAGTGGTCTCATAGATAGTGGCGCCAGCGTTAGTGTCTTAGGAGCGGGGTCAGAACGCTTCTTAACTAATTCATCCAATCAATTTCATAACTTTCCCTCTCAAATCAACACTGCGAGTGGGCAATCTCAGCGTGTCTTTGGATATATTCGAGCTCTTGTTAACTTTAATGGAATTTCTCACAATATGATTCTGTACATAGTTCCTTCCCTGGAACAGCCACTTTACCTTGGAATCGACATTTGGAATCGTTTCGGAATAGTGTCTAATCTGGTTTAAATGTTTCAAATGATTTGTCTACTCCTCTGCTGAATCGAAACTTCATATCTTGTCCAGCAAGGATCAGCAATCATTAAATGACATAAAAACCCTCTTTCCTTTCAGTTTAAAGATGGGCCTAGGTCGCACTCATATGTTAATACACGTCATTGACGTGGGAGACGCTAAATCTGTAAAAAAAAAGTTTTACTCAGTGTCCCCAGCAATCCAAAAGTTAATGTTTGAGAAGTTAGATAGGATGTAGCGAAAGTCCAAACAACTTAAATGGTCCGAGGCTGCAGAAAAGGCGTTCACCTCTCTCAAACTCGCTTTGGCATCTCCTCCTGTGCTAGCTTATCCGGATTACAGTCATCTCTTCTTTATACAGTGCAATAGGAAGTGTACTATTTCAAACCGATTCGGAAGACGGAGAACGCCCGATTGAGTACATTTCTCAAAAGTTAAACTCAGCCCAAAGAAATTACTCCGTTACTGAGCTTGAGTGCTATACGCGGCGGTACTGAGTGTAAAAAAGTTTCGTCCTTATATCACAATTTACACTGATCATGCCAGTTACGCTGGTTAATGAATCAAAAAGATTTGTCTGGGCGTCTAGCAAGGTGGAGCTTGAAGTTACAAGCATTCGATTTCCAAATTGGTTATCGGAAAGGATCCGTAAACATTGTACTTGATACGCTGTCGCAAGCTTTTTGTGACGAAAACACCTCTTCTAAAAACAACCCTGTGACTACATCTTCTTTGCTTCCTGAATTGAAATCGGCAGAAATAGTCAATACATCTAGCACTAGTTTCCACTTAGATAGTCTAACGAATTCTCCTGATGTTCCAATTCTTTAGATCGATATGGATTCTCCAGCGTTTAAGGACAATGAATATCTGGACCAGATAATTATAGTGAACCAGCTGGACGATGCTTCGGCAAACTATTCAATAGACGGCAAACTATTCAATAAAAAAATTTCATTTTCATTAATTTTTGAAAATTGTTTGTTTTAGGTGACTTTCTTGCTTGTTAACATATAGTGTCTTGCTCGCACTGAAACATTGTCCATTACAGCAATTAAATTAGCTCGAGTAAACGCCTGGTCCATTTTGAAGATTTCAGTTCTCGCTAGAGTTTCGCTTGATTTTATAGACATCTTGTTTGCAATGCCCCCAAAAGATAGGGTGCAATAAAATCTAGCAACCTTGAAGGTGAATTATGAGGATTATTTATGAAGATGATTGTTTCCAAACTTTTCGCGCAGGGTTGCTATTACTGATTGGGGCAATGTGGTACGTAACTGCAACGCTAAATCACGTATTATGGAATGTTATTCCTCGTTGACGATGATGCCGAACCAGAGCCCTAATTTCAATCATATTCTTCAGTGAGATGATTTAAGAAGTTGTCTTAGTCCTCGATTACTTGTTGTAAATTAGAATTGCCATTGGATTTCTTTAGATTATTTTGTCAAAACATAATAAACAATAATTGTGGGACATATGTAGGATCTCAATTTATCATTGTCACTTAGAGGATGCATGCGTTTTAAAAAATGTTCTGTTGTTAATACCTTTGATTATTCTAATATTGGTTACAATCAGGTGCAACAAAATATAGAAAAAAGGAAAATAATTCGTTTTCCTCTCGTATCTTATTATCTTGTTCCTATAAGAAGGTAGGACGATCAATACCTACATACAAGTGGAAAATTCTATATTTTTTATAACAAAAAAGTATTCTATTGTCGCTTATAAATGGCTAAAAGTATTTTATAATAAAAATCAGATTAAAGATTATAAACAAAAAAATAAAAAACAAAAAATCTGTTATCTTTTATTAAGGAAACAAAAGAAAATTGAAAAGAAAAAGTATTATGCATTTAAATAAAATTATATTTCGAAAAATTATATTTTTTTATAACCATTGTACAACTTCTTTTTCATAGTCTACTCTCCAACATGAACGACGGCGGCGACATAGAATTCTAAGTACTAGCAAAGAACCAGTACCATAAAAATTTTACAATAAAATAATAAAATAGTGATTGTACTACTATATCAGCAACGAGTAATCTGTAAATATAAAATTGAATAAAAAAAATTATTAAATTCAATTGAAAATATTTGCATGAAGGCTAAAGAATGAATCTTACATTTTGGCAATTTTCCGTGCTCTAGGCAGCTCCTCATCTTTTTCGTTCAAGACATATTTCTTAATGCCAATAGTATTTTTTACGATGTACTGAAATTCTAATGCCTGAAATATTAAAAAGAAGATTCAAATTTATTAATTTTAAAAATTTTACTTTCCCCATTGTATCGAAAAGCAACTTTCAAAAATGTTTCAAACAATTATTGGCCCGTATCTCTTTTATTGAGTTGGTTAAAGACAAAATTTAATGGTTTACTTCACTCGTCTACAGGTATATTTGAAACGAGACGAGCAAAGTTAAGCCTAGAAATGTAAATAAACGTACCTACGCTTTTCACAATAATTTAAGGATAAACAAACGTATTGTTACAAAGCCAATTAGGACAGAGTAGAATATAGTTAGGTATAATAATAGAGTTTGTTTATCACTTGTAATAAATATCAACTTCGCCCGAATTTACGATGGAAAATAAATTTAAACTGCTAAGCGCCATTTATAATCGTATGAAGAACTACCATCTCGATCTGTAAGTTATGTTTAACACTTTTACTAAACGCCAACTTGGGCCTCATTTACCCTAGGTGCGCTTATATAAATTACCATAATTGCTATGAAATAAGAAATGTTCAGACCTATTATCATGCGATCTATATATAGACCGTGGTAATAGTAATCGCGACATTAGAATAAAAGGGTTCTAGCTTCAGTTACTGTCATTTTGAGAAAATGGCAAATGAAATTTCAAATGGATGTATTTTTTTAATTAGACATTATTTTCTAATTTAGTTTTCGCACTCATAGATATTGAATTATCAATTTTCTAAGGGCTTCTACTAATTTATGAAATTTTGCGAATTAAATTAGAAAATTGCAAAAATCATTTTACATTTACAACCTTTTGTAAATTTTAACCCTATTAGAGGAATGTAAAAAGGTTGTAAGTGGTCACTTAGAACTTTGTTTTACTGCAGTTGGGAGGATTTTATTCGAATTTTCGAATTGAGGTTGTATATACTTCATTATATAAATTTAAACATAAAAATAACCTTAGGTATTTTACTAATAAATTTTATTATATGTATTATAATAAATATCACATATTAATTCAACATTTAAAAAAAATATAAATAAATATAATGTTAATAAATCAACCATTAAAAAAATAATTCAATTTAAAATTAACTTAAATGTAGTAACACAGTAATTTCATTTTTAGTCTTTAGTTTCAATTGCTTTGGCTCCACTGGCCAAATACTTTTGATATTCTTAGTCTTTTGACGTTAATAAGATCTTGTAGTACTCCTGATCTTGTTGGCTCATATACTTAAACATTTTTTCGATATCCTTTTTTTTATTAATAGGTATCGGTTTATGGTTCGAATTAATTATTGATGGACTAGGTGATGATTGAATAAGTACGCTTTGCGGTCTAGTAACCCTAGTTGTTTTCGATGTTGATCTTATGGATACTTCGTGGTAGTTCTCATGAGAATACGACAAGCTGTACTTGATTTGAAACATATTTTGAGTAAATTGCAACATTTTTAAGGAACAGAATGGTACCATTTTATAATTAAATGCGTTTGAGCAAGCCTCGAAATTTTTGAAATCGCATGGCTTCATTTGCAATATTTGGAAAGGCCGCTTCCGGTTGATGATTTTTAGTAGTCGCATTAGGCCAATTGGTGAACAAAATTCGTTTTTTGAAAGCACCTTTTCAATTTGGCTGTGTGCATTATCAATTTCTTGAATGCATGAATGACCAGGCAAAGAAAATCGCATTTCAATGAATTCTATTTCTGGATGGATAGAAATAAAATGTTGAATGGCAAAAGATATAAATGAATTCTTGTTCTGGGGCACACAAGCGTCACTCCAAGTTATAAGTTTCGTTATATCATTTTCGGCAAACACTCGTTCTAGTATTTGAATAAAGGCCGAGCACAATATATTGAGCACATATAGCACAATAAACAGCTTTTGTGGTGGATAAATGTGCTGTCAAGTTGTAAACGTTGAGTTTGGAGAGGTAAAACGATTCATCAATGTTAGTTTTTGGACATGTTATGACCTTTTGCATGTCGAAGCAGAGAATGGGTACCCCACTTGCCTTATCCTTTTCCTTTAACTGCCGCATTGCCACTTTAAAGGCAATATGGTCAACATACTCGTCTCCTTTAATTTTGGTTTTGTCGATTACGTACAATTCGCATAGGCCACATTTATCAGATTTAGGTTTGAAAAAATCCAGATTGAAACGTATATTGAAGATGTGGCGATAGTAACTGCTTTTGACAGGTGATTCATTTGATTCTAAACAACTTTTGGAATACAAATCATACATTTTACAAATGTTTAAATTAGCATCGAGGTATTTCTTCTTGGTTTTTTCTCTGCAGTAGTGCGATTCTACGCAAGGGAAGCTATTGATGTGGCTCAATACTAAATCTAGCCTTGCTTGTGATATTGCTCTTCCACTTCTAGTACCCTTCATGCTTTTCGACACAGTTCCAGTCATATTCATTTTTTCGTAAACTGTGTATAAAGGTTTTTGCGATATTGCCAAAGTGCCCAAATAAAACTGCTTGCATACAGATATTCTGTTTCCATGAAAATTAAAAAAATAAAAATTCGAAAATTTTCGGCGAGTTGTTTTATCCGATTTCCGTTTTCGGCGAGTATCGACCCGTTCGGTGGTTTTCGATATGAAACTGTATTTCCCGGCTTTGTCAAGTGAATAGTAATCATCAATAATTATTTTCTGATCAGCTTCACTTATTTGTTTCGAACATTGCAATCTGCAAGATGTTAAACAGTTTTTTAAATTTTTGACTTGCTTGTTAGGGCGAACTTGGCCTTTGTGGTTTGTGAATTCTAAACCTGATTGGTAATTTCGGTTTCGTACGTTTACTTTCCAATTTTCCGATTTGCGGGATCGTTTTCTTGGTTTAAGCTAAATTCAAAATAATGGTTTTAATTACATATGAACGTTTAAATTATTTAATAATCTCTTACCAATTCATTTCCAGTTGGATTAGAATATTCACTATCCGAAACTGGAGGGCATTGATAAGATTCAGGAACACTCGGTGACGAACAATGGGCAATAGCGCCATTTTCTGTAGCCACAACACAACTATTTGTATTTTGTGTCCCCAAAAATGATAATATTTCAGGATCATTTATAATCAAGCAATCGCTTTTCGAGTTAGGTAATTCAAACTGTAAAATTTCATCCCCTTCTCCAACCACACTAAAATATTCAACAGCAAATGTTCCAGACATGGCGTTGCTAGATTATAATAATGGAAGATTCAATATTCAAATTTCCTTTAATAATAAAATGTTTACTATTACTTACATATTATCTAGAAAAATTTACAAAAAATATCACAAGTGAACAATACACAACCACGAATTAAACCAAACTGAAATTTACCGCGAAATTTTGACGTTTCATTGTATTTCTACAGTAGCGCTAAGAATAAAAAGGTTGTAACTACTTAAACAATGTAAAAAAGTTTCATACCACACTAACTGAAATTTTTTTTTTGATAAAAAGGTTGTAAGTGACAATTTTTAGGTAGATAGAACTATTTTTCATAAATTATTGGAAAAAGACGAAGAAGTTACAACGTTTTTACAACTCTATCTTTTAAATGAGTCATTTTTTTGTAAATCTGACAACACCAATCGGAAGATTGAGCTAAAATTAGCCTATTTACATATATAACTCATTTTTTTTCAAAATGTCGCTTAGAACTCTTTTATTCTAATGTCGCGAGTTCTTAAAACGTTTCCTTAGCATTTGAGGCAATGCACACTACCACACCTAGAACACAGTTAATCCTGATTTCCATTATGAAAAATTTACTGACCGTATAAACAAAATATGAAAAATCAGACATTTTTCGTTCTTTTATCTCTATAAGAATGTTCGCTCTTGCTCCCAATAATACATTTTTTCACTATACATACATTTATGCTCTTCAATTCTATTGATAAACACTTGAAAAAATTATTTCGCTCTTTCAAAGTGATTTAAAATTTATTTTTAATATTGCTCTAGAAAGAGGGAGCGTAAAAGTTAAAAAAATCGCACATAATCCATACTACAGAGCGATTGAAGAAAATATTTTAGGGAGCGATATTTTTTGTAACACACGAATTGCTCTTTGAATACTGATTTACACTTCAATTTGGAGTGAATAAGGATCAAATTGAAGTGTAAAATCAGTAATCGAAAAGCAATTCGTGTGTTACAAAAAATATTGCTCCCTAAAATACAAGACTTATGTTTTCCTGAGTTATCGGTTTGTTATGTGGACTGTATCTGATTACCGCTGGTAAAGTTAGATAGCTCCAAAAGAGATATTTTCCAAACAAAAAAAAAAAAAAAAAGAACACTTTTAATTTAATTTTATAATATTTAATTTTCGCTTTGATGCGCTCAATTAGAGTTTTCCATTTGTAATGCCAATTCACAAATTTTATTTTATAAGTGTTAAGAAACTATAGGAGGAATTTTTACTTCGAGTGTTTGCTGTATGGTGCATCGTTGTCCCGGGACAAAATCTCAAATGTCAAACATTTACATAGGAATTCCTATGTAACACAAGTGTAAATAAATTGTTATTTATGAATGATATTTCTTGATTTATTGGAATTTTATAAGAGGTTTTCATTTATAAAGTGTTAATGAATACATTTTAACTTTAATTGGAAGATATTTTTCTATTTTGTTTAAAATAAATTTAGAGGTGTATTTCTAAGTAAACATGTCAAGATACGAATATTGTTATTTTATAAAGATAATTTATTAGTTTTTGTGATGAGACGTTTGTATCTGCAGTATTTCAAATTAGTTCTATTAATATTTACTTAATTTTTTTAATACTAAATCCCAGACACACCATCTATATGTGAACTCTCTTACTAATTGAAAAATCCCCCTATACGAATGAAATGATATACTAACATTAGTTTTATCAACGCATGATAGGTAGTGCGATAATTAGAAATTTCAATAATATGTATATCTGGTAACATTGATTATGAAATAATAGAAAAAATAAAAAAATACTAGAATCCATCATTAATTTGACGTTTCTAAATTGTAAACATAGTTGAAGAAAAATGTTTGTAATTTTTAAATTTAATAAGAAATTAGAGAAACTAATGGTAAGAAAGCTGAATATATATGATAATAATCGGTAACTATGTTTTGTAAATATGAACTACTACATTTGAAAATGAAGAGCTATTCGATTATTTGTATTATTTACAGCTTTCCAACCCGCACTGATGGATTAACAAAATTAGCTAAGTGACAATATTTTTTATACATTTTTAGCAATAATTAATTATAAATTTATTTGTTTTTCAGCTACTAAACAATTAGGATAAATAAAACATGTGGTATCGATAACCCAAAGTTAAGTAAATAAAATATGTAAAATAAGCAAATGAAGCATAACGTAAAAATGAACCATAATAAACAAATTACAGGAAATGCAATAAAATAAAAGTAAATAAAAAACAAGATGACCTAAAATTTGTATAACAATTAATTCTTGAGTTATGAGGAGGTAATTTGGTTTTATTGAAATTCAGCAGAATTAATAATTGTATTAGTATATGATATGTGTTGTTGTAAAACACAAATTAATTTTTGTATATAAACACAAAAATGTTGTTATAAAAATCATCAGTACATCACCATCAGTACATCGATCCATAAAATTCATTCATAATTCATTCTTAATTCGTAGTTCAAATAGAGCACAGACTCTACCAAATAAAGTAATAAATTGAAAATAATAAGTATTTTCAAAAAACCAATCCGGAGACGATCCAAGCTGACCAACCTGTATAATAGATTATGGTAAGTATTAACTAACAAACCCAACATACTAACTCAGGGGTACCGATATGCTTGCTTAGAGGTGATTGAAAGAAGTGGAGTCGAAAGACTTAATAATCAATCACATTTATTACAAACATTTCTTTAGTCAAATAACAATAACTTAATCTCTTGTATAGTCGTTTTGATAAATAACAATAGAAGCGACCAAACCAACTATAATTTAGTGAATAGTTTAATTAGTAACATAGAAGATTGTAATATAATCTTCAAGAAGACTGTGTCCGTGAAACTAATTTGTCTACCGCTTAATTTTTTGTGCTCGGTGATTTGAGTTTAATTAGGACCCGGTATAGACACAAAATTGTCCGTAGTATACTGTGGCAAAATTCAGGAGTCTTCAGAGATGTCCAGGCTGCGTAAAGTACTATTCACTCGCCCTTCCATTTCAAGGTTACTTCAAAAGCCGGATGGAGCATGGACCACAAATAGTGCGAAATCGCTGGAACTACTATTGGAGACTAACTTTCCTGGTTGTTCCGAATCTGCATCTAATATATCAGCAGGGGTGACATGTTGTACCATCACTTTCGATTCGTTTTCGATTGTGTTTTGTCTCTTGTAACAAGAACAAAATTGAACGCTATTTTCTTCTTTGATTACAATTTATCAGAATGTGATCTCAACCTTCTGTATACTTTTCCTTTTCTTCACATCGATAAAATATCGCAAACAAATTTTTTTGTGATAAAGAGTGATGAATGAAAGTAGTAATAGAATGTTGTTTTATTTGAGCCAGCTGAGATAGCTTTAGAAAATATATAATTGAAAAAGCGAAATAGACTGCAGTTTTGTTCTTGTTACGAGAGACCAAATACTATCGAAAACGAATCGAAAGTAATGGTACAACATGTCACCCCAGGTAATAGGGCAAGTAGCCTCGTAGGCCAAATTATTAGCAGAAGAAAGATTCTGTGGGCGATAAGCAGATTTAAACCATATAAGTCGCCAGGACCTGATGATATTATCCCTGCGGATATACAAAAAACTATGGATCTAACCATTTCCTGGTTAGAGGTAATTTTTAGAGGCAGCCTAGAACTATGTCACATTCCTAGTAAATGGACGGATGTGAAGGTTGTTTTCATACCTAAGGCGGGAAAACGCTCACACTACAGCCCCAAAGACCTTAGTAGACCGATTAGCTTGTCTGCTTTACTTTTCAAAATACTGGAAAGGCAAATTGAAGCTCATATTACAGGCACGATTGTGCCGGCAAAGCTGTCTAAATCTCAACATGACTATTCTAAGGGGAGCTTTATAAAAACGGCTCTCCATTCTCTTACATATTTTATTGAAAAATCTTTCGAATATGGAGACTATGAGATGGTAACCTTTTTGGACATTGAGGAAGCCTTTAACAACGTGCTTACAGGGGATATAATTCGGGCACTTTCGAATCTAGGAGTGGTATAGATCAATATATAGATCAAATGCTAAGAAGCAGGAATCAGTGGCGTAGCCAGAAATTCGTCGAGGGGGGAGGGTTTAAACAAAAAAACGATAACGGAAACAAAAGTATCGTCTAACATCTACGAAAACGAATTCTACTTCAAGCGCTATTAGTTCGAATAAGCTTTTGAGTTGCAACGTGGAGTGTGCATCTTCGTTAAAAACCACATACCATACTCAAGACACTAAAAGTACGAAATATTTTCAAAAACCGCTCAAACTATTGTGCTTAAAATTTCTCTTCCTAATAAACTCCTTTTTTTAATTAGTTTGTACAGATCTCCTAATCAGACGGATTCAGAAACGATTAGCTTCTTCGAGAGCTTGTCAGCCAAATGTGACGATATTCGCAATCAACATCCCGAATGCGAATTAATTATGGTCGGTGACTTTAATGCCCACCATAAACAATGGTTAAATCACAAAGATACAAATGTCATTGGGCGCCATGCGGAATGGCTTGCCGTTTCGCATGACCTCACACAGATTGTTAGTGAGTCCACATTTGAATGCCAAAATTCTAGAGGCGTTCATATTCTGGATCTCTGTCTGACATCAATCCCTCATTCCATTGATGTCCATGTCGAAACTGGAATTGGAAATTATGACCATAACTTAATAACCACAAAAATATCTATCGAAACACCACTAGAATCTAGACAGCAGCCAAGGCGTCTTTGGCATTTTAACAAAGCTGATTTTGATGGTTTACAACAACAACATCGACGACGCCATTTCCAGTTTTACTGACACCGTCTTACATGGAATGAATAAATTTATCTTCTCATCATTATCCACTCGATTTTTGCTACCTTAGCATCGAGCTGGGTTAGCTTGTGTTTAAGTTGATCTTTGCAACCATCAGCTTCTAATAATTGTGCAGCGTCTGCCATTAATCTATACCACAAACGCATCTTGACCTTCTGCTCTTTATATTTGCGTATGTGCTCGCTGTCTTGCATCGTCGAATTTTCTACATCGTTGTTGTTTGTAGGCTCGTTGGCATTAGAGTTGCTTACCATGTCGATGTTGGCTGTTGTGGTAGAAAGGCTTGCTAGACTATTTGTTGTTGTTGGCATATTGGTTGATGGTTTGATGGATAGATATAATTATCATCATTTGCCGGCATTTCCGTTACTGCTTTTAATTTCTCCTTTAAATGTTGTTGAAAGTTATTGTAGAATGTCTCAAACGACTTTCGTTCCTCCCAGTAATTATGAGATGGATTGTTATCATGTTATGTATCTCTCATCTCTCTATCGGTAAGGATGACTTCTTCCCAGATGGTTTTAATGGTGTTAAGTTTTTTCTGCAGCTATTCTTTTGATTTTCTGCTCTCGCTATCTTTGTTGTAATTCGTTTGATTTTTTGTATCTCATCAAAACGAGCACTCTGTTGTTTGTAAAGTTGCTCCATTGTCTATTGTTTTTATGCGGCGTTAATGTGACGAACTTTAATTTTCGAGAACTGGTAGCCATAAATTGCTTGGCTCGAAGGACCAATGTTAATTTTCACTTTAGTATCCAAGCCGTAAATTTGGACAAGCGATAAATTACAATATTAATGCAGTTAAAGAACTTACCAGTGTAGGGGAACTTTAGCTGAGAATGAATGCTCAATTATAACTCAATTTATTGCTCAAAATGTAAGCGTTTATATACAATAATAAAAATTTGTCTGTTTTTAACACTATGATTCTTTCGGCTTTTTATAGACAAATATATTATTTTTGATGCATTCCAATATTTACGGTTTGGTAAACCAGTGAAATGAAAGAGCATTTACTCATAATCATAATACATCTACCACTCAAAAGTAGAAATATTATTTACTAGCTACCTGATGAGTAGATCGAACTTTTTGTTTTGAGATTATCAGTACGAAACCAAACTACCGAAAGAACTGAAGGAAATTTTCTTGTTTTTTCTTTAATGGGTATAGGGGGGGGGGGGGGGGGGTAAATGATATTTCTACTTTTGAGTGGTAGATGTATTATGATTATGAGTAAATGCTCTTTCATTTCACTGAGTTACCAAACCGTAAATATTGGAATGCATCAAAAATAATATATTTGTCTATAAAAAAGCCGAAAGAATCGTAATAATAAAAATGAAGTTTTTGCCGAAATAGCAAAAATTATATGAAACAATTTGTATAAATCAGAAATTGGATTCTATTGCTGTGTGCCTGACACCGATTTTTTCGACTAAATTTCTGACTAAACTAATTATGCTACATTATGCTATTAACCACCAGACGGCTAACGAAAAGTCTCCTCGCGAGGTTGCTTTTCAATTTAGTTGTCATTTTTATTGAGAGAGTGCTTGGATTAAGTACTTTTCATTATCAACGAATTTAATTAGTGCCACAAGTTGGTACCGATTAATGGTTATACGTACGATACGAGTTTTTATTGTATATATGTATTTGAATTTGACGGTTTTTATTCAATTTTTATTTTAAAATATTGATTTGATTAATATTGTCTTACTGTCAGTGCCGTGATCGTGGCTTAAAATGGTATAACGATTAGTAAAACGGCCAGCAAATGAACAATTCTAGGATGAAGGGACTTACCAGATTTATGCAAATAATATTCCATTGAGCTCTCTGTGATTGCGTTCTGAATCAAGAAACCTTACGACGGTTAATCTATCAGCGAAACTATTCCTCAAATAAATGAAACTTGTTCCGAATTAAAATAAACGATTTTGAATTAATTGAAACCTTTCCCGAAAGAAATGAAACCTAACTAAATAAGTTTAAAACCAGTAAGTACATAAATCACTAAAGTTTGTTTTATTATTTGTTAAATAAAACACTCATTCATTAAGAATTTATTAAAACTGAGATGAGATTTGAGTAGTCTGCGTGTGTAGCTGTGATTCTTTCAACCCTTAGGATCGGGTAAAACGGAGGAAGAAATATTTAAACGGGCTTGTGCTGCTTAGGTAAAATCCTTTACCTGGATAATTTTATGACAAAATAAATCGATAAATATTTACCATAAAATAATATTGAATGTCACGTGAAGCACCTACAAATTCTGCTTATTCAATTCAGTCTGGAGCTCATAAAGGATTTTATGACGAACCATACCCGAGCTGTGTATGAGTGACGTTACTTTAAAGTTAGTTTTGGTTCGAGTGTATTTTGGTTTATTATTTTGTTTTTAACTATATTTTGAATCAAAATATTTAATTTTTAATCGATTCATTTTTGGATACTAAAGAAAATTAAAATACGGTTCAGGTAGCAACTGAACGTCAGTTTTAAGGGACAAATCCGATTCTCTCAGTTTATGGTCAGTTCAGCAGGTTCAATTAATGTTTTCCCAATTTAAAATCATTTTAATTATTTAACCTTTAATTGGAAAAGGGTGGTTTTAAGCTGCAAATGTTCGTCCGATAGGACGCGGCCTTCACAAATGTCGAAGGACATGCAAGAAACTTATTAAGAACTAAGAGAATCCGAATCTAGAAGGCGTAATCAAATACAGAATTGAAACAGGCACAGCATCAGATTGGGCCAATTTCATCTTAGACACGAAGATGACACTCCTTGCTGTTACAAGATAACTAGTACGTTTTTTTATTTAACTACTGTTATAATTTATAAGTTTTAGTGATACAGTTTGCTTTTAAATTTATTTAATTTGGTTTCATTTAATTTGGAAAAAGTTTCATTCCACTCGAAATTAGTTTCCTTCTTTTCGTAAAAGGGTTTATTCAATTCGGAATAATTTTCATTCATTTTAGAAATAGTTTCACTTAAATTAGAGAAGGTTTCGTTCATTCCGAGATTTTTCAAAAATTATCAAAATTAATCAAATTATTCTAGACAATTAAAATTGTTGGCATATTTAATTAAAGTTTATATATTTTTGTACATAAGATTTTAATTTCAACTTTCTGTTAGGAATTATATGGTGTCAGATCGTCTGTAGGCAACACGGATTGGAGAAACTTTTGGGTCAAAAAAGAGATCATCTTTAGTTTACCAACGCTAAAGTATTCTGTCCGGTTTTATCGAAGTCATCAACGACTTTGCAAGTCTTTAGATTTTCTTATAGCTCCAATAAACTAATTTAATATTTTGTAAATAATTTTGTGTACGAAATATTGGAAAATTCCAAAAAAAAACAAATTAACTTGGTAAATCAACTTGCGCGCGAGCCAAAATGAAAAGGAACGAACATTCAAGCAGTATTCCTAGTTATTTCAGTCAAACAGTAATAACATTCGGTTGACGTTCCAAAAGTCGTAATTTAGAATAATGAAAAGTCAGGCACAGGCTGTCTTATTGACCCTTATGCCATCTATGAACGACTGGTACGAACTAGTCGACAATTTAGAAAAGTCAACAATTTAGTCAAAAAATCGGTGTCAGGCACACAGCATCTGTAAATAACAATTTTACTTAAAGACACTTAGTTGAAAATTATTGCATCGATAGTGATTGTAGTTGTAACGTGCCGTAATTTATGTTTAAATCTGTGATTGAACACAGATAACTTTAAAACATCCGCAGAATTTAAAGAAATAGTTTCACAAGCACATTGCAAACTTGAATCATAAAAAGCACAAACACCGCCCGCTCTATAATTATTGTTACAACAACCTATACATTCATAATTAGGAAGATTATAATAATTTAACTCATGATCATAAATCTAAATTTCCTAAAGAAAAATAATAGTTGGTTTACAACGTTGATTGAGTATATTATAGATAGTATCACTGTGGAATACACCAACAACTTACATTTTTTGTTTCATCTTGCACATGGCGAACGAGGAGCAAATCAATTTTGGTTTTGGTTTAAGAAGAACAAAGCCAGGTTTCAATAAAACAATGCAGCTAGAAAGGAATAAAAACAATTTTTGGTTTGTTTGGTTTTTATTATACTAACACTAAACCAAAAATCATCATGCTTTATAAAAAAATCAAATACGTTACTCTCTCTTTCATAAGCAATAAAGAAAGATATATTTTTCCTTCAAGTTAAAAAAAAATAAAATATTAACACGTTGAAGCTCAATTTACAATAGTTTGTTGTATAATATTTCACTAATATCGATATTCTAAGGAAAATGTATAAACCAATGCTTCAAGAAGTTTAAAGCAAACGAAAATAAAAACAATTGCATCACTTGATGTGTTGTTTTTGTTCGTTTTCAGTAGCCTCCTTTCTATTGTATTCACTTGTTTTTTTTTTATAAAACGTGAATAACATTTTCCAACCTAATTAAATTGTGGAACGAAAGTAAAAACAAAACACACGAAAAAATAACAAAAACCGAAAGATACACCCATTTACACCAATATTAATACAAACTAGAGGGAATAGCCTGACCTCGGACGGGTATAATTTATATATAATGGAGATGTCCAGCGGCCGCTGCTACAATCACCATTTGACCATTTGCTATTTGATTAGCCGTTATTATTTAGCCGAGTAGGAGTAGCTCGAAATTAAAGGCTTTTAAGGAGTATTGTACCTTAAATATACCTTAAATCAAAAAGTAAGGGCTTCTATGAATGATTTTAAATGTGTTGGGGTATCACACAAAAAACCTTACAGAACGATAACGACGTGTAGACGTGTCGTCTACAAGGCCGTAGGTGTTTTCTGTGATAACGTTTATAAGGTGTTGAGATTAATTATTTTAATTTAATATAAATTATCTGCTAAAGTTTTTTACGCACAAATAAATGAGGGATTCTTTCTCTACAGTGTCCTCAACTACAATATTGTAAATTGCTAATTGCAGATTTTAATTTCAATTAAAGTTTATGTGGAGGTTAATTATTTTAATTTAAAATAAATTAACCACCACTGTTTCTTTATGCAAAAATTTACTTCAGAATTGCTCGGATTGGATGATGTTCGCGGCGTAGCTTGCCACACCGTTGCACAAATATAATGCGTGAGGCATGAAGCCTAAGGACCAACCTAAGAATTCATATATTTTAGTTAAAGATAATGATTACAGTTGATGAGTAATTGCCCACGACCAAGGGGAAAATTTCATGTCAATTTGCTGAATATGCGGTGTAAGACGTGATCACGTCCAAAAAATATAAATTGGAAAAACAAAATTGAAATACCGGCAGCACTATCGAACCTCAGACCTCAGCCGCTCTAGTCCAATAAGTTACTTCTAAGCCACGATCCAACTTGAGAAAATGTATTTAATTTTATTGTTGTATTGTTTCAAACATAGCATGCTATGAATTTATAACGATAGTATTCATGTCTCTCTTTTCAAGAATAAATAAGAATAATATCTTTTTCTATTACGATCTCAGCATGCTTGCATAAAACATCGTTCTATTTCTGCTTTCATTCATCACTCTTTATCACAAACAATTTTGTTTGCGATATTTTATCGATGTGACAGAAGGCTGAGATCGCATTAGAAAAATTGTAATGAAAGAAGAAAATAGCGTACAATTTTGTTCTTGTTACAAGAGACAAAATACTACGGAAAACGAATCGAAAGTGATGTTAGAACATCTCAGCACAGGAAAAAAAAATTTACAGAAAAATTCTCATGGCTTACTACAAATCATAATATAAAAGTTTTAAATAATTTATAATAGTGTTCGCATACATTTAGGCGCATTATAAACGCGTACTACGTATTTTCTTGTGTAATTACTGTGATAACACTATGAAGCGGAATATTTCATTTAAAGTAAAATATTTGGCCATTACATGAATATTAAAAAAAAAATAATAAAAAAAATAAAATTGGATCGGAATCGAACCGAAGTCCTTTGCCGCTCTAGTCCAGTGTTTAACCACTACGCTACAAAATATGTAGATATATTACATTTCGCTTTTAATTTGCATTGTTAAATTGTTTTATTTTTTCAAAGCGTTCTACAGCATCGCTAGCTAAATATATTATTATATATTACGGATGTGAAGTTTTCAACAAAACAATAAAATCAACAAAACATATATGTATGTATACAAAATTTGTTGATTCAACAAAAAATTATATTAGTATTAGTGAAACAGTCGGTAAAAGCAATTTACAAGAAATAGCATGGAGCAATTAGAACCAACTATAACAGAATAGGGATTAATCTATGCTTTGTAAATAAAAGCTTTAAAATATCAACATTGCTTTAAGTTGGCTTTAATCTAAAATTAGTAAGATTTGATTATGACGATAAAAAGTCTTTTGTGGGTGAATGTGAAAATTGTTGAATTTTTTTTTGAGTTATGCATTTTAGTGGTTTGCTGTACTGAAGATTGCCCAAATCACAGAGTTTTTCCCGGGATGTGACATAGGCCATTAGTTAGCGTAAGGAGTGTACTTTAATCTAAAATTAGCAAGATTTGATTATGACGATAAAAAATCTTTTGTGGGTGAATGTGAAAATTGTTGAATTTTTTTTTGAGTAAAGCATTTTTCAAATTTTCACATTCAACCACAAAAGACTTTTTATCGTCATAATCAAATCTTACTAATTTTAGATTAAAGTACACTCCTTAAGCTAACTAATGGCCTATGTCACATCCCGGGAAAAACTCTGTGATTTGGGCAATCTTCAGTACAGCAAACCACTAAATTGCTTTACTCAAAAAAAAAATTCAACAATTTTCACATTCACCCACAAAAGACTTTTTATCGTTATAATCAAATCTTGCTAATTTTAGATTAAAGTACACTCCTTAAGCTAACTAATGGCCTGTGTCACATCCCGGGAAAAACTCTGTGATTTGGGCAATCTTCAGTACAGCAAACCACTAAAATGCATAATTAAAAAAAAAATTCAACAATTTTCACATTCACCCACAAAATACTTTTTATCGTCATAATCAAATCTTACTAATTTTACATTAAAGTACACTCCTTAGCTAACTAATGGCCTATGTCACATCCCGGAAAAAACTCTATGATTTGGGCAATCTTCAGTACAGCAAACCACTAAAAGGCATAATTCAAAAAAAAAATTCAACAATTTTCACATT
Organism: Tipula helvola; assembly: GCA_963556165.1. Classification (NCBI taxonomy): domain Eukaryota; kingdom Metazoa; phylum Arthropoda; class Insecta; order Diptera; family Tipulidae; genus Tipula; species Tipula helvola. Next base: position 174,318,260 of record OY744481.1, on the reverse strand, counting down.
CAACCACAAAAGACTTTTTATCGTTATAATCAAATCTTACTAATTTTAGATTAAAGTACACTCCTTATGCTAACTAATGGCCTGTGTCACATCCCGGGAAAAACTCTGTGATTTGGGCAATCTTCAGTACAGCAATCTAAAAACAAATTCAACAATTTTCACATTCACCTAGAAAAGACATTTTAGAATTATTTAATATTTGTAAAATTGTTTTTGTCTTTATATTTTATAATTAAGTTGTTAATTATTATTTAACTTGTTTCTAATAGAAATTGTTTGGCCTACTGTATAACCATTGCACCAATCCATACAAATTTTTGTTTTTTGTTGAAAACTTCACACCCGTATTATATTAATATAATATTATAAGGAAAAAACTATTTTGCAGTTTTTAAGCTGCTAGAAGAGCTAAACTAGTTTCAAACAATTTTGTCTCTATTTATAAGTGACAGTGGAGACGTTACTCGATCGTAGCGGTGAAAATCGCGATGGTATTATCTTAATATATTCAATCAACGGTAACAACTAGTTTATCCAAATTTTCGCGCATCCTACGAATGTGTTGATGGACAACAGAGAAATTAAAGATGTTGGTTACAGAATTTTTACAATGATAAGTATTAGAATTTACTAAAATTGAACTTGGCTTTGAATTAAATGCTGGCTTTAAATAGTTAAAGCCGACCGAGGTACTAAAAAATGATTCGATGATTGCCGACGATAATTTAAAAATTATTTGATAAATACACCAGGAGGCCACGATGATGAGTCCAACAGCAGATTGAATTTGTTATCAGGAACCCAATTTTGAATGATATATAGTCCCGATCAACATAACGCCTCATCCGAACCAAAATAGGTTTATTAATCTCAAATTCATTTTTCAAATACCCTACCATATCATCGTCACCAACATCCTTGCACAGACGTGAAATAAAAATCCATTTTACAGGTTCGACAGTGCGCAGAGTAGAATCTAGACCACCACTCCCAATAATAATTATTATGGAAGAATTGTTATTATTTTTATTACGTATAGATTGAGTAGCAGCAACTGACTCAGCCTTATTTGTGAATGATGAACCCCTTCACCTAGTAGTTGTTGACGACGGCGTATGTTGGTTTACACGTCTATTATGGTTTTTGTTACCATTAGGTCCCTGCTTATCCTTGAGTGCAGGCACCAGTTCATTTTGAGCAGAAACAGCGGCTGACTTCTCAACCCGAACGGCTTCCTGATTAGACAGTGAAGGCCAAAAGTCCGATACAATAGATCATGTTTTCCGAAAGAGGCAGCACGATCAAAGAAAAAGTTCAGAGCGTTTCCCGAAAGAGGCAGCACGGTCAAAAAAGAAGTACATAGCGTTTGCCACTAGATGTCACTATACAATCAAAAAATATTACTGACGTTTTTCAAAAAGGAACAGCCAAAATCAATTTAATTATCACGTACTAATGATAATCACTTTTATAACAAGAAAATATTTTTGTTTATATTTACAAAATGTACACATAAAAATGTCATACAATTTTTGACAACAAATATTTAGTGACACCTAGTGGCATTATGTGAAAGTTGCTTGTGTTTTCGGAGATTTCCGAAAGACGGTAGCTCTTGCGGTTGTTGAAAATTTGACATTTAAACATGATCTATAGATGTTGAAATGGGTGTTGGAATGTTCATAATAACATCATCGGATGACAACGGCGGGAACGTTATCGTTTGTGTAAATCTTCGCACTTCACCTTAATATCGTGAATCTCCTGGTTTAGCAAATCGTTTTCTATTGATTGGTAGCTATTGCAAACGAATTACGCATAAGGGCATTCTTTGAACAATTTGGCCCATTTTTCAAAATTCCAGTCGACACAACCAGAGTGGAATGCTTGTTTGTATTTTACAAAACAAGATGTGGCTTCACATACACCGTATTAAACAGTTTACACCCATGGTGAATCACGCGTAAAAGATCAGAGCAGGTTTTTCGAACGGTTTTTTTTTTGTATTAAATTTACTGTAAGCCGGTATATTATGCACCGGTGCAAGGTTTCACACACAGAGGTCTTTATATATATTTTTGTTTTTAATAATTCTATAATTTATGTTTATTTACACACAACGATTTTTGGATAAATTAAACCGTTTTTTTACACAAACCAACGAAAGGCACCGAATTCACGAATGATTCACTATTTTTGTACACAACACTGGAACTGTTAGTATGTTTATTGACCTCATCAGTGGTAATCTTCCTATTCCTTTGCGGAAAAGTGACAAATTATACCGACAAAAAAGTTTCTAGAAAATGATGATTATCTCAGAAAGATGCGGTATAACCTGGAAAACTTTCTTAAAAGTAGATTAGCATTCATGACAATTGCCACCGATCTTGTTATGGAATTGTAATACCACACTATTAAACATTAAAACGGAAACAATAATATGAGTTTAACCCATCAACTTAATTACAAATTAATAACAACCTAGTGTTACAGCAATTTAGATAAACTAACAGTATACTCACGGCTTCATAATGCGTACTAAATATTTCGTTATCTTCGTAGTTAAGTATTTTCTTAATACCCCGAAAATTATCTGTATCAAAATAAAAAGTTTGTAAATATGGCATCAATACAATTAACATTGAAAATATTTTTCTTTGCACTTTCATCACGCTGAAATTTAAAATAATTGGCAGTTAAAACAAATCTTTTCAAAATTCCACCTCACAAATTAATTGTGTGACTCACATTGGTTGTTGGCGAAACAAGAATATTAAACAATCCAAAAATATGGCCGGTACCAATTGAAAGACTGCCAAGTTTAAATAGTAATGATATTTACATTGTGTTAATGTTAATCGTGGAAACCAGAGACCAAAATTTAGCGGATATTGTAATCGATAGCTGTGATCTGAAATAGTAGGAAAAGATCTGTGTTATTGAATCACTGGCAATATGACATTATAAACAATATACAAAAATGTTTACATTTTTTGTTTAATGTCTCGAAAGTTTTTAACTCGTAAAATGGTATGGTTGAATTGTAGTATTTTGCCTCCTCTATACGTTTACTACCATGCAAAAATGATGTTGTAATAATCGTATTTGCCACAACATCAACTGGTATAATACTTTGCAATGTATTTCGATTTACACATACTACTCGAAATACTCCCCGTAATACAGCCACACCAAACGCAAAATATCCGTTAAGTCCTTCCGCATAATTGTTTACTGGATCACGAAGTGCACAGGTTACAACAGATGGTCGTACCACACAAACCGGAAAATTTTGACGGTATCGATAGACTAGATCTTCCGATAAATGTTTCGAGAATGAATATGTGTTCGGAAATTCTTCAAGTATTCTAGATAAGATAGAAAATCAAATTTTTAAATAATTTTATTACCACTGGTAGTCTCTAAGTTACTTTAGTTGTAGGGTATTTAAAATGTTGTCGTCAAACCGAGTCAATGCTTTCATCAAGACCAATGGATCTATAAGCGTTTTGTAATGATCTTCTTTTGTTACTTTAGCGTGAGATTGCGAATAGGCTGTCGACACCAACACAAATACCGCCAAATTTTTTATTTTTTTCGAAATTTCCAAGACACGATAAGTGCCTATTGTATTCGAATTCATTGCCACGCGTATCCCTAAGTCAAATCGGACATTAGCCCCATTGTGTATTACAACATTTACATTATCATAAATTTCTTGTAATTCATCATCCTTTAATCCTAAACGATCAACACACAAATCACCATTGAATATTTTAATTTTTTTTAACAATTCAGGCGATTCAGAATGAAGCCGTTCAAACACAACATGATTAAGAAAATCAGTACAACGTTTCTCAAAATCATCACGGCCACGAACAATTAAATAAATACGATTTATATCATAACATTCGCGCACCAATTTTTCAAGTAACACTTTACCCACAAATCCGGTCGAACCGGTGATTAGCAGATTTTTGCCTGCATACCATTTTCGTATTTCTGACATTTTACGTTAAATTGAACTGGATGTTTAATGCTTCCCGGGCGAATTTATATAAGCGACTGAAATTGAATAGAATTTTAACCTAATTCAACGTCGTACCTATTTTATTGTCGTACCTATTTTATTGTCATACCTATTTTAACGTGTATATAAATACATAATTTTATTTTTAGTAGATTTAATTACATAAAATTATGTAAATATTTTGTCGATCGGTTAAAAAAGTTCAGTAACTATATAGTTTTATGCTAATAATTAAGAATTGTGATCATTAGGTTATTATGCGGTATTTTAGTATTCTTTGCATTTTCACTTTAGACCTTTGTATTATCATCTATGTATTCTGTTCGATTGGACTGATTTATAGAATTATCCTTTAAAGCACGATTCATATTTTAATTGTTGTAAGATACGTATGGGAATATTTACTTACGTGGTTGTAGCCACAAGGATTTCCAAAAATATCTGCTAATGCCCAAAGGTAGTTTTGTCTATCCTGAATGCAACCTAAATACATTCATTGTAATATGAGTTGGTTACAAGATGTGTAGGAATTATGCTAAGCACTATTCATATAAATTTGTAGTGAGATATGAATGCGTATATTTGCTTACGTAGCCGTGGTCACAGGGATTTCCAAATACATGCGCCCTTAGATTTCCTTACGTTCAAATGAGACTATTAAAATAGCTAAAGGAAATGGGTAGCGCCAGCGGAAGAAGAATAAGCGCCACATTGTGGTCGATTGAACTAGAATATACACTTCATTTGAAAGAACATATGTACTGACGACTTTTTTAATTGAAAAATGATAAAGATAAATTACGATCGTGAGTAGTCTCACATTGTTCCACTTTTAGTATTTGCACGACTGTAATTTCGTGATTCCTACCCTCTATTATCGTTATCATCGGCAGACCATCCGGAAAGTGATTGTTCAGCAACTCAGATTGCACTAGTATGTGATCCAGTAATCGGGCACAAGGTATTAAATCTCTGAAGAGACATATGCACATGGACTAAATATTTGCGCGCCCTGAATATACTCGCAGTTGAATCCTTTAATGCTTTGGAGGTATAGGGTACTCTCTCCCTATGTTAATCTTTTGTATCGGATTTATGTAAATTTAAACACTTAAAAGGTTACAGCTGGTGGGGCCTTTTTTTTAATTAATGAGAACAAAATCAGTTGGTGTCAATTTAAATTCTGCCTTATTTTATTCAATGCTAGATTTTATATACAATTTTAAATTTTCAATGTCAGCACAAAAATGTAAATTATAAATCAAAAGTATTTATAGTATACATATTATTACAAATTAAGTTAAGAGTCAGCACAATAGATACAAAAAAACATCAAACTTCATACTTTGGTGAAAATTAAAACATTGTAATGTTGATGATTCAACATATTCCGGGCTGTAGAGTTTTGAGTAGCGTCCTGTTTACACTTCAATATTTTCATCTGGTCGAGGAAGAGCTGCCGGTATTAAAACTTGACCTTTCGCTTTAATTTTAAAATACAAAATGACGAAAAGTACTACATACATATTAAGATTCTTATATTTGAGTAGGATATCGTGTAATGATATCATGATGATTCATTTCTGTTGGCAGTTGATCCTTTTCCTTTATCACTTCTAGCTCCCTTTCCAAATCGGTAGTCTCAGTTCCTGGCATCAGGTTAAGATTATCGGGTTTTGTTGTTTTGAGTTTTATTTGCGAACTGAAATCCTTTAGATTGATCGCTCCGTTTAACATATTAGATGAGTTTTTAAATGTCTTGCTAATATTATTATGTGCTGTGCCGATAGCGATGATAAAGAAATTGTCGTCCCTTAGCGTACAACCAGCATCTATCGTCACTAATCCGGACCCCTGAAGGCTGTATGAGTCGATGTTGGATCCACATATGATATCAACTGTCGTTTTATTTGTAATTACGTATATTCATTGATTTGGAGTATGCAGTTTTATCCAATGGTTAGTTGAATTTATTTCTTTAACATTGCATAATGTGTCAAGCGTTGGTTTTCGCTGTAAGATTGCTACTTCACACTGGGTTGAGGTATGACATGCATGAGGTCATGAATGTTATGGCCAGGAATAAATTGCAGTTGGTCTTCTAATTGTGACGGTGCGAGTATCGATACATGCAAAATACTACGATGTGCGTAGTAAATAATATCAAGTAGCCCTTGTTGCGCATCCTCTAAGGCTTTTAGTATTAAGGTCAACTTGAGTGCGCTCATTAATATCAGGTGAACCCTTTCTTCGTATGTTCGATATTCATTTAGTTGTATCATCTCCAATCTTAACCTCTATTGATCCTTTATTAAATTGTTCAATGATGTTCTTGTGAGATTAGAATTATATTTCATCAGCTTGATTGTGTTATCGATTATTGATGTCTGGTTTCTCATTAATGCCATTAGATGCCTTTCGTTATTGTTGATATTCTCGAATTGGGTTTCATTAGCGTCGCGCTGCGGAGAGAGATAGACTGCGGACTGTTCATTTGCGTGGTTGATGTAGTCCTTTGGCTCGTTAGTTACCGGTAGGCGGCATATTTTAGTAATATTCCTTTTAATCGTAATTTTCCTGTATTTGAGCGTGATTACTAACAAGTCCATCTTGTCCTGGATGAAGTTCTATTATTCTTGCTAGTGGCCAGTGCGTAAGAGGTAGTTGTTCGTCTTTGAGGATTACTAGTTCTCTAAATTGGATGTTAGATTGTTTCTGCAACCATTTTGGCCTTCGTTGTAGTCGTGAGAGATATTCCATACGCCATTTTTTCCAAAATGCTTGACTGAGCTTGGTGAACAAATTCCATCTTGTAACGGTTTGGATACCCTTCATATCAGCATTTATATGATGGCCATGCCTATCAGGAAATGTGCCGGACTTAAAAACGCGTCATTATCTGAGTCGTTTGAGCGTGGAGCTAGTGGCCTAGAGTTCAAGCATGCCTCTATTTGAGCTAGAAGTGTTGAGAGATCCTCAAAAGTTAGTATATATGAGTTCCAATTACTTTGCGGAGGTCTTGTTTTGTTGACTTGACTCCGGTTTCCCATGCTCCTCCAAAGTGAGGACTTCTCGGGGGTTCAATGTACCACTCAGTTCCCATCTGAGCTATTTTACCTTTATTTTGTGCTTCCTGTTGCTTTGCCTGCCTTTGTAGTTGTTTGCCTGCTCTGTTGAGTCCAGATAGAAGATCATCCACATACAAATCGTTTTGAACAATCTTTGAACCAATTGGATATCTTGACGCTTCATCAATGGCTAATTGTTATAAAGTTTTTGTAGCCAAATAAGTTACAGATGCTGTTCTGTATGTGATAGTTTTTAATCTATAACTGCTCATTGGCTTATTTGTCTCAGATCGCCAGAGGATTCGTTGAAAATCTTGATCTTCGCGGGCTATTCTGATCTGTCTGAACTGTTTCTCAATGTCCGCTGCAATCACGTAATGATGTTTTTTCCATCTGATCAATATTGCCGTTAAGTTGTCTTGTAATGTTGGACCTACATGCATCATTTCATTTAGTGATGTACCTGTTGTTCAGGTGTTATCTTCTTTTATTTTAGAATGATGTGGCATGTAGCAAACTCGAGAAGCATTTTTTTTCGTATCATCTTTAGTTACTTCCATGTGATTTAACTGGATGTACTCGTTCATGAATTTGTGATATTGATTCTTAAACTCTTCATCCTTCTTGAATCTTTTTTCAGTTTGAAGCAATCTAGCTGCTGCTTTACTTTTAGATTCTCCTATACCCACTTCTTTGAGTTTGTTGTTGTGAAGCGGCATCCGAACTTCGTATCGTCCATTTGTTAATCGCTTGTGAGTCTCTTCATAGTACTGCTCGCATTCGATCTCTTCAGCAGTTAGGTTTCGTTTGGGATGCAGTTCTTCGGATTCCCAAAAGCATTTTAATTGCTTGTCTATAACTGCCAATGTGACGTGGCTATTTAACCATATGACTGAAATGTTGCTGGTTTGAGTTATACGGCCAGATATGATCCATCCTAGCTCTGATCTTTGCGCTATGCACTTATAATGTGGATTCTTTTTATGCCTTCTAACATGATTTCTCCGTATATGTTGGCACCTATTACAAGATCAATAGGTCCGCGAGTATCGAAAGTAGGGTCGGATAGGATTATTTCTTTTTGTAGTTCGCTATCTAAATCCAAAGAGTTCTTGTGTGGAAGCGTTTTAGTGATAGTTCTCAGAACTAAAGCATTAGTTCGATCTTGAAAATCGATGGAAATCTTGGACTTATGTCTATTGCTATCTGTTGATGGGCTCGTCCTTTGGTTGCTGAAATTCCGGAAATTTCAGTTAGAACCCTTGTTCTTGACAGCCCTAGTTGTTGTGCTGCTTGCTCTGTGGTGAAAGTAGCCTGTGAGCCTGGATCGATCAGTGCTCGTAGTAGAATAAAACTACAGAACATATTCTGTACTTTTACTAGAGCTGTTGCTAAAAGTACCGGGCCACTATCCTTGTCGAATATTGAGATGTTCAGCTTTGCAATACTGTTTTCCAGATTTTTTACGTGTATAGCAACGTATGATGTCTGCCTTTGCAGGTAAAACAACTCAATTTGATGCTGCAACTTGTTGTCGAATGGCTTTGGCTGAGACAATTTCTGCACAAATTGTGAAGCGTGACCAACTGATTTGTTTCAGAAATGCTTTAGTCTTTGAAACGTTGGCATGATTCGGTCCTGTGGTTTTTCTGACAGCATACGCAAATATTACTTGGTTGAGTGGCAGTTACGAATATGCGTCTTAGCGGTTGTGGTTGAAATCTTACTTGTTGGTTTGGTATTATCTTGTTGTTACCGATTGCTTCAAAAGATTGGAAACGTCTTTCTAGAAATTTCAAGAATTGGTTTGTTTCCTGAAATTCTCTTGGTTTTTCTAGAGAGCTTTCGTTTAGCCGTCGTGACTCGTTGTCCAACTTTATTAACAATCTGATGATGATGAAAGGACTCCAAGTTTCAATATTTATGCCTATATTCATTATGGCATGTAGGCACTCGGTTGTTCTGTCATGTAAGTATTTGATCGCAGCAGCCGACATTTCGTAAAAACCCTGGCAATTTTCTTTGAAAACTGAATTTCATATGAAATTGGTCTAACTAATCGAGCCATTCTAACGCCGTTTTTTATCAACTATGCTAGGTTTCAAAACCTATTTTTAGAGGTAAGAATCATTTAAATCGGAGCACTATAACATGCATAAAATGCAGATATTAGATTTAGTAGTACTGATTTTCGTAAAAACCCTGGCAATTTTCTTTGAAAACTGAATTTCCTATGAAATTGGTCTAACTAATCGAGCCATTCTAACGCCGTTTTTGATTAACTATGCTAGGTTTCAAAACCTATTTTTAGAGGTAAGAATCATTTAAATCGGAGGACTATAACATGCATAAAATGCAGATATTAGATTTAGTAGTACTGATTTTCGTAAAAACCCTGGCAATTTTCTATGAAAACTGAATTTAATATGAAATTGGTCTAACTAATCGAGCCATTCTAACGCCGTTCTTGATCAACATGCTAGGTTTCAAAACCTATTTTTAGAGGTAAGAATCATTTAAATCGGAGGACTATAACATGCATAAAATGCAGATATTAGATTTAGTAGTACTGATTTTCGTAAAAACCCTGGCAATTTTCTTTGAAAACTGAATTTCCTATGAAATTGGTCTAACTAATCGAGCCATTCTAACGCCGTTTTTGATTAACTATGCTAGGTTTCAAAACCTATTTTTAGAGGTAAGAATCATTTAAATCGGAGGACTATAACATGCATAAAATGCAGATATTAGATTTAGTAGTACTGATTTTCGTAAAAACCCTGGAAATTTTCTTTGAAAACTGAATTTAATATGAAATTGGTCTAACTAATCGAGCCATTCTAACGCCGTTCTTGATCAACATGCTAGGTTTCAAAACCTATTTTTAGAGGTAAGAATCATTTAAATCGGAGCACTATAACATGCATAAAATGCAGATATTAGATTTAGTAGTACTGATTTTCGTAAAAACCCTGGCAATTTTCTTTGAAAACTGAATTTCCTATGAAATTGGTCTAACTAATCGAGCCATTCTAACGCCGTTTTTGATCAACTATGCTAGGTTTCAAAACCTATTTTTAGAGGTAAGAATCATTTAAATCGGAGCTTTTGTAACATGAAAATCTCGCGCACTGTACCTATCCCTATAGGGCTACTATAAGTATATATACTACAGATACTATAGTATATAGATTCTTTACATTATATAAATATATTGTTTTTATTGTACATATTCTCATTGTAATGGTAATATTTTAAATTGTTAAGTAGAGAACAACTAGATTATGTGTATACCTGTACCATTAAGCTGTTGTTGGTACATAAGGTTTTTTTTGTATAATAAATGATGACGCGATGGTGTATATGATTTAGTAAATAAGTACATCTCAATAAAATAAATATTTTTGGCTTCCGATTTGTTTTGAAGAGAAACGGGACAGTACGTTTGGAGTGGTGATGAAGAAAGGTGCTCGTGATTATAAAAAAATCTAAATATTTAATAATAATTAATATTTAATATCTAATTATAAAAGTTTTATAATAGTGTGCCGAAAAATAAAAAAGTTAATAATGGCCACGACCATACGGCCCGCAAAAAAAAAATAAAAAAAAAAACGAATCCCAGCACGTTTTTAAAAAGTGGCGTGGTTTGAAAAAACAATAAGAACCGTAATCTGGGAACGACATATAAGTTTTGGCAGGGCGGCAGGAAAAAGCCGTAAAAAGCCGCATAATAATAATAATCCTATAATAATCACGCTAATAATTACCTAATACTCCAAATCAATCATAATAATCATAATAATTTGTTATCAAATTAATAATAGTTCCGGCGTTGTGCAAAACTCCGAGTGGTGTATTTCCCGTGTTCGAGTTCGAGACCAGGACAAATCGAATAAACATCTAAACAACAAATCGGAAGTGCAACCTAACGGTTTATATTTTCTGCTACGATTCGACGAATAAAGGTACCTATAGTTTAAGTACATATTGTTTAGCTTTAAGTAATTAAGTTAATTTAAGAAATTTTGTTTTGATTTCACTCAGATAATAAAGACATTTTTTTTTTGTGTAAATAAAAGTTTATTGGTGATTTAGAAAAATAAAATTTATAATGTTTTAAATTAAAATTGTGAGATTGTGCTCTTCCGCAAGATGAATTCCAGGTCAGAAGTCTTCCAAGTTTTTATCCCATTTTAAGCACACCCAGTTAATTTTTGTACGATGGCGAATCGGTCTTTTGTTAGGAACCCCCCAACCGCGAGGAACTATCCGAATTTAGGTGTGCGAACGTGCCGATTAATACCAAGTAAGCCAGTCGTTACAAAATGGCGCCGAAACAGGGACCTGATGGTTTCTGAAGATTTATAGCGGTGTAGTTAAATTTGTTTTGGTTATCGGTTTCACCTTAGTTAGTTTTTAGTTTAAACATATTTTTTTTGTGCTTGATAGATAGTGCACCTATGAGTTTACGATAGAGTTACTGGATATTGGTTTACTCGTAAACACAGAGGTAGACTGCTCAAGCAACTGATAGATAACACTGATGATTGAAGAATAGTATGGGGCTGATGATAGAGGTTTGCCGTTATTTCAAATTACTCGTTAGACCATGCTTTCTACTCATCAATTCAAAAGTTTTTTTTTTAATTTAAATCCGATTAATTTTATATCTTTTGTGAATAAGTTTTTTTTTGGTGAAACGATCCCGCGTATTTAAAATTTGGAAGAATATACGCGTGGGTGGATAATAACAGGACTAAAGTGGAATTTATGGAGCGGTGGAAATCAATCTCATGTGCTCGTTATTTAAATATCTTGTTTGAAAATTATCATTATTGTTAAGTTTTTTTTGTAAAGTTAACTGTGCTTTATTTTTAGTTATTTAAATTTAATTACAAATTATATATAATTTATTTCATTATTCTTTTAGAATTAATTCTCGTGGTGAGTTTATTTCACCAAGCTGAAATTATATAACATACAAACCTATCCGTTTCGGTTCAGGGAAATCAATTTTTTTTGTCACAACTTGGGTGCAGTTATTTGTGTCTTTGTTACAATTAAGTTAACAGTGTAAAATCGATTCGTTTGGATATTTTTTATTTTATTTTTTTAATTATTTAAAATGGAACTGTGGCGGTCGAAGTGTCTTGAACAAGACGAGTTTAGTGTAGAATGCCAAGTACGTTCTATAGACCCTACTGACGAAGAAGCCGAGGTAAAGCTGAACGATCTATTAACGCGCGAAAGTAATCAATTGGTTTTGAGGCCAACCGTCTCTCATGTTCCTAAGGAACAGAAAGAGATCGAAATAAAATTGTGTATCGAGCGAGGTAAAGAGCTGGTTAAGGAAGGACAATATTATAATGAAAACACTCCAAAGCCAATTTTAATCACGGCATTAGCTAGAGTATATCATTGGAATGATCGAATTTTCCGGGTCAAAAAGTCCACACTTAGCCATTTAAGACGATACGTACAGTTATTGGAAAGATGTATGGAGGACGGGGCAAAATCCAGTGACCTGAAGGATGATACAACAGATCTGGGAGACGAATTGTCGGGGGCCATTACTACTAACACGATGGAAACACCTGCAACCTCTTCTACAATTTATTTACCTCAAGTCGACACTTTGGTGTCAAAACAGGCCTTCACTGGTTCTACGTGGAGTAACACGGGGCCTAATCCGGCGGTGATGCCAGGTAGGATAGCGTTTAGTAGCCCATTGGAACAACCACCTTTAGATTATAATATGATTTGGAATCATTCAAGAATGACGAGCGTACCATCCTCGGTTGTTGCCAGCGGATATTCGAATTTCGGTGGTGGTTTAGAGTTTGGACCTATTGGTATGCCTGCTAATTCGCAAAAGCTTCATCGTGATTTTCCAAGCCAGTCAATTGATCCCCAAACACAGCGATTAGGTAAAACGGTAAATTTTTCGATGCCCGACTGGCCTAATTCCGTTTTCGAGGAAGGTAACGTCAAAGGAGGAACCCCAGCGCATAAAGTTTCCCCCGATATGTTTATAAAACACGTCAGATGGAATGTTCCGAAATTTACGGATTTCACGCCAACTAGAACAGGCAGAGGATTGAATATTCGCGATTTTATCTTCCAAATCGAAAATATGGCAATGCTTAATTGTTTTCCAGTGGAGGAACTTCACCGGGTCATTTTTAATTATGTAGAAGGCGCAGCGCAAACGTGGCTTCTGATATTTTTGCGTAAGTTTCCTGGTGCGAACTGGTCCAATATACGACCAGAATTTATATCACGTTTCTCTGATCCTGGTGGAGACGAGGAAGAAAGGTTACTTCTGCAACAAAAACAGCAAGGAACGTTATCAATAGATGAGTTTGTTTTGGAGATCGAATCGATGAATTACCGACTCCAGGTGCCATTCAGCGAGGATCAACTACTACGAATTATAAAAACTAACTTGAATCCGGCTATTAAAACTCAAGTATTAGGTTACACGTTCCCAACTATTGAAAGTATGAGAAAACATTGTAAGAGTCTCGAGATGTTATGGACAATCAGGATATGATCCGAGAAAATTCGGCGATATTAATAGGCGTCGCTACACCAATCCGCAGATCAATGAGTTAACAGTGCCTAATCAAGATTATGGAATTATACCGGCAACGGAGAATTATTTTCCAGCACCAGAATTGGGGAAAAATATAGCGGCTATGGAACGGATGTCCATTGCCAAACCAAACGTAATTCCAATATGTTGGAACTGTCGAGATATCGGACACCAGTTTAAGGATTGCAATCGCGTCGTGGACCGATTATTTTGTTTTGGATGTGGCAAAGAAGGAGTCATAAAACCAGAGTGTATTACGTGTAAAGGCAGGAAGCAGTCGTTAAACCAACGTCCGAGTGCGTTAGCTCCTGGGACATCGCACTCGGGAGAGAAGGAGGTGCCCAGAAACAATCCTCGCTAATCAACCCAACCTGCTCGTCAACCCCTATAAGGCAAGATTGCGAAGTGAAGCCCACTCCACAGTATTTAATGCCAACAAGTCAATCAGTTAATAGCAGGGTTGTTCCTTTACGCGAAATCTAGAATAGATTTCATATCCATGTAAACTATGTCATCTATGTAAATTTGGCGTAATCTATGTAATCTAAGAGATATTTTTTTTTTTACTGCTCTGTTTTAATTTTAACTTTTTATTTGTTTGTATTATTCTCTACTCTTTCTTCTCTTCCATAAAAAATTTGAAAATTTTGTTCAGTATACATGTGATTTCTTTCAAAGTGAGGTTAAGTTAAATTGTCAAACGCGAATTGCTTGAATAAAAAACTGTTAATACATATTCGGTGTTTTGTTGATAAATAACAATTTATCGTGTAGTCGTGTACGATATATAAAACCAACTAAGTGAATTTCTAATAATTAAATTAAATACATAAGTATTTATAAATATTTTAATTTATTTTATTTATACGCAAATGAAAACAAAAATGGGTCGAAATAAAAATTTGATTTTGAGGAGTTACAATCAGTGGCGTAACTACAAATATTGGGCCCCACCGCAAAACTTAATGTGGGCCCCAAGACTACTCTGTAGTGATGGGCTAAGCCGGTTCTTTTTCGTTGCATATCTTTCCCTTCAGATTAATTAAAAATGTCGATCGTTCCGCTGTTGCGACCGTCACAGGTAACGTAAGAAACAATAATAAACATGTTATTACCTGCGAAACACTTGAAGATGTTATAGGAAATTGTATTATTAGAACTTCAGCGAATTCAATTATTGATGGTATCCCTGAAATTTCCTCCTTAAAGCTCGGTATGCTGCTCGAGCTAAACTAAATTTTGACGCGGTCTACACAAACGTACAGATAAATTTGGAGCTAAAAAATTTGTGTAGAAATAAATTTTGACAATTCTTCTGACATTTTGAGTTTATACTTCGCTGTGTGGTTCAAAAATTGTGTGCCAAACAACTACGCTGATTATTTCGACAACGGAAAGCTTGTTGAAGGAGCATGGCGAAATACCATCACAGAAGACTCAATGTTCACTTCCCAATTTTCAATGAATGCTGGAAGACCAAATAATGTCGACAAAGCCATAAGAGAAGTTATTAAAAATTATGTTAATTCTGAAGAAGGAGCATTAGAATGGTTGCGAAGATCGGTTTTTTTGGAATAAAACTAAAATTTATTTTTAATAAAAACACAAAATTAAAATTTAATTTTTTATTTTTCTAATTTCATCCATAATTTGCTGTTGGAATTTTAAATTTAATTCATCAACCTTTTCTTCTGGCAGCTTCTGCAGCAATCTGTCGATATTGTTTAACATAACTTCATGTTTTGAACCGTAGCATTTAATTTGCTTCAAAATTTGTGTAGACATTTTTAGCAGAGCCAACTAAATTACAATACGCAAACTGTCAGTTTAATTTTTTTTCGCGTAGAGTAGCATACTGATCAGCGAAATCGTGAGCCAAATTTTTTAGTTTGCATTTAGCTAGCTAAATTTTACATGTATTTTGTATAGGAAATTTATCTTAGCTCGAGCAGCATACCGAGCTTTAGCATTGACTTTACTGTCGCCATTTGTAGCGGAAACTTTTCCGATAGGTCGTCTTTATATTTTTCTTGTATCGCTCCTACAGACTTCAAGAGATCATCTTCATTCATTTCCACAAATTTATCTGGCTGCACACAACATTTTAAATCAAAATTTAATGTTTTATTGTTTAATTTTGACTTGAAATGTAGAAAATCATATTGTGGATGGTATGAAACAGTTCTTCATTACAAGAGCAAGTACCACCGGACCCGCATTGCGGGCCCCCACGCCGCTGGTTACAATTCCAACTAGTGAACAATTCTGATAAAAATAAATGGAACGCGTATTGTTACATTTGCAAAAAAAACGTTGACAAATACTGCAGCTTCGAGATTGAAAGCCCACAGGTAATTTTAAACCACATATTTTACAATACAATTCATTTTAATCAACGAAATAAAATATTTTTAGAGCAATTTGTAAAACGAAATTGAGGCCTTCGGAAACAACCCTCACAAATACTGGAAGCTACACCGAAAAGAAAGTTATCCAAAATATGTCAATTAGCACCGTAAGTTGTAAATAATTTTTTTAAAGAAAATTTATGAATATGAATTTCTTGTTACAGATTTCAGATTTGTCTTCAGAATCCAAAGATTCATCTTGTGTTGAGCCACATGAAGAAACGGTTATCGAAGTTGTAACTAATCCAATAAATGAAGGATGTGATACAGATTTGGTTACAATCCAAGACAATCAAATATTTCCTACGTAAACCGTAATAGCTTCTTGCTCGGAATTTAGTTCAATATCTACCTCGCGACCTTCATCTTCTGCCTCTTCCATTCTATCTACGTCATCAGGTTTTGTTTCAGAATTATCAAAGAGACCAAGGTCCAAGTTATCATCGTTCTTTGATAAAGTTAGTGATGTTGAGGTTTCTAACATCAACTCAAAATTAGCGGCGTTTTTTTCGGATGTAACGTTCCATTTAATGTTATTGAATCGGATCACTTCAAAAATTTTATAAAAAGTTTACGACCGGCCTATTCACCGAAATTGCCAGGACGAAAGGCACTTTCGACAACAGTGTTGGAAACAGAATTCCAACGTTGTATCAAAATATCGTCAGAAACAATGGAAAATTATTCCGTTCTAATGATAGATGGATGGAAAAATACATCTAACAACAGCAAGCTAGTTGTGTCCATGATACACAGTATTGGAAAATCTAAAGCTTTTTTAGATGCATGGGATGTAACTTCGGAGTCGGAAACCGCAGAAAAATTGACAACCATTGTGAATGAATCCGTTCTGTTGACAAAAAGCCAATATAATACAAACATTTATGCTGTCGTATCAGATAACGCAGCTTCTATGGTAAAAATGGGTAAAGATGTGGACATTTGGCATAGTAATTGTAGCAGCCATACCGGAAATCTTCTCGCAAAAGATGTAATGAATGCAGACCTAAATAAACAAGTTTTATCGGTATTGAAAGAGTTCAAACATTCGAATTTCGAAAAGGCACTCGTGGATGTTGGAGGTTCTCGAATCAAAACGCCTATTGATACCAGATGGTGCACTTATAGGGATTCATACGAATGTCTTATAAAAAATGTGCAACATATGAAAACATTAATCGTCAACGATGATCGTCTAAAAAAAATAAAGAACAACGTTAAACTACTTATATTTGACGACGAATTCTTAGATGAAGTAAGAGAAAATATTTGTTTATTTAATCCTTATTAAAATCCTGAAACTGCCATTGCTGAATCTACCCATTTGTGGATGAATTTGGTAATACCAGCAAAATTTAGCGAGCATCAAACAAATTTAGAAAGAAGACAAGAAATGGCATGCAATTTGTATGCTAAATGTGCATACTATCTGCATCCGAAATTTCACGACGAAGCTAAACAGAGATTAACCGAAGCTAAACAGAGATGAATTTTCAATACATGAACTTGATTCCGAAGGTATATCTAGCTTGAACGAATTCCAAGAAAATAAAGGAATTTTTAGAACATTAAAAAATAAACAAATTACAGACTCGGTTGTATTTTGGAACATGACGAAAACACATCACAGCTCGCTTTCTAATCTCGCAGCGAAATTAATGAAAATTCCTGCTTCATCTGCTTCAATAGAAAGATTATTTTCTAACTGGGATATGGATACAAATAAATCCAGCGACTATTGAATTCATATAAATATTATAATAAAAATTTATAATTTTATTGTATACCTTAACATTAATAATAAACGTTTTGAATTATTTCAAATTTGAATTAATTTTATATTCGTTTTTCTTTGTAAATTTTACATAGACAAATCACTTAGCGAATGAAAAAAAATTAAAAATATAAAAAATCATATATATTAAAATTAATTATTATTAATTACTTAGATTACATAGATTACACGAAAAAATCGCATGTAATCTACGCGTAATTTATGCGTAATCTATCCGTGTAATGTAATCTATTTTGTCTACGGCACAACCCTGGTTAATAGTACATTACCAGGTCTCAATCACCGCTTGGTCCGAATTCTTCAGTATTGGAAAATGAAACGTCAAATAAAAAAGGAGTGTTCAGCCGTCTCGTTACCAGAAATAGAGCATGAAGAGGACGATCCCCGACCTTTTGTCACCATTAAAATAAAAGATGTGCCGGTGAGAGGTCTAATGGATAGTGGAGCAACGATCAGTGTGCTAGCTTGTAACGCAGAGCAATTAATTCAAAAAATAGGAGCTAAATGGCATAAAATAAATTCAGTCGTCAGAACAGCAGATGGAACACCCAACCCTATAATAGGTTACGTTAATATACCAGTGAGCTTAAGGAACAAAACGGCTATGATCCGATTTTACATTGTTCCCACACTTCGTGCTCAACTATATTTAGGAATTAACTTCTGGAAAGCTTTCGGAATTTCTCCAGCTTTACTAGAAACGATAGACACTAGCAATATGGAACTGCCCGAACACGATCTGACGGATTTCCAAACAATACAACTAGAGCAGGTTATTGAAAGATTCTCAACATTTGAAAAAAACGGGTTGGGAAGGACGCATTTATTTACCCATAAAATTGACGTGGGGGCAAACGAGCCTATTAAACAAAGACATTACCCAGTGTCACCAGCGGTACAGGCGGAAATGGACAGTATAATAGAAGATATGTTGCATAAGGACGTAATAGAAGAAAGTGTAAGTGCTTGGAGCTCACCAGTGGTGCTTGTCAAGAAACCCAATGGAAAATCACGCCTCTGTATCGATTCTCGGAAACTTAATCAGGTTACGAAAAAGGATGCCTATCCAGCGCCTAACATTGAAGGTCTACTAGGAAGGCTCGGTGATACAAAATTTATATCGAGCATCGATTTAAAAGATGCTTATTGGCAGGTACCGTTGGCAGAGGACGCGAAGGACAAAACAGCATTTTCAATCCCGGGCAGAAAGTTATACCAATTTAAGGTCATGCCTTTTGGCCTATGTAATGCGGCTGCATCAATGTGCCGTCTTATGGACATCGTCATTCCTCATGAGTTTAGAGAGAAAATCTTCATATACCTCGACGATTTGCTGGTGGTATCTCCGACGTTTAGTGAACATCTGAAACTTTTGAGTATAGTCGCTCAAAAACTTGCCGAAGCTGGTCTTACAATTAATAAGGAAAAAAGTAAGTTTGCTCTAAGAAAAATTAGATACCTGGGGTATATCGTAGGTGAAGATGGATTAACCGCCGATCCGGCTAAAGTTAATGCTATTTGTGATTATCCCCAGCCAACAACCGTGAAACAAGTTCGACGATTTTTAGGGATGGCTGGTTGGTACCGAAGATTCGTGCCAAATTTTTCTCAAATTTCAGCCCCTATTACTGCACTGCTTATGAAAAATAAGAGGTTTAACTGGACTGATGAGTGCCAAGAAGCGTTTAGCAAAATTAAGCAATTGTTAACGAGTGCACCAGTGTTGGTAAACCCAGACTACACCAAACTATTTTTGATAAGGTGCGATGCCAATACCGAAGGATTAGGCGGCGTTCTTTATCAGGAGTTAGATGAAGTAGAGAGACCTATCGCATTTTTCTCGTATAAGCTGAAAAAGGCAGAAAAAAATTACACGATTTCGGAGTTAGAGTGTCTTGCGGTTCTAAAGGCGATTAGTAAATTTAGGCCTTACATAGAGGGCTTCAGGTTCAAAGTTATAACAGACCACGCCGCATTACGATGGTTGATGACGCAAAAAGATCTGACGGGGAGACTAGCACGCTGGAGCTTAAAACTTCAACAATACGATTTCGAGATTGTACACCAAAAAGGTAAATTTAATGTGGTACCCGACGCCCTATCCAGAGTATATTGCGATACCATAGCTGAATTGGGAAATGACCTTAATAAGATAAATAATCACTATAATATAGATTTGAACTCTACCGAATTCGAGAGCGAAGATTATGCAAAATTCAGAATGCAGATCGAAGAATTTCCAGAACGTTTTCCAAATTTGAGGGTAAGCAATCAGAAAATTTATATTCGAATAGAGCCGAAGAACAATCAAAGTCTATTGGACCTACCAGTTTGGAAGCTATATGTGCCTTCAACCATGACGGACACCCTCATTCATAGTGAGCATGACGTACCACAAGCAGCACATGGTGGGATACGAAAAACTTTGGATCGACTGCGACGGTACTACTATTGGCCGGGCATGTGTAACGAGGTATATCAGTTCGTGACCTCCTGTGAAATATGCAAGACTACAAAGGCGTCCAATAAACTAGCCAGACCATTAATGGGGTATACGAAAATATCAGAGAGGCCATGGCAGCGGGTGTACGTAGATCTTTTAGGACCGTATCCAAGATCAAGCTCAGGAAAAACATATATATTCATTGTTCTAGACCAGTTGACTAAGTTTGTATTACTCAAAACTCTGCCGAAACCGAATACTAAACATATTGTGGCTTTTCTTAGAGAACAATTTGACCTCTTTGGCATACCCGAAACGTTATATTCTGATAACGGGGTACAATTTAAAAGTAAGGAGTTCTTAGAATTTTTACAAAAGTTAGGCATTCGACCTCAAAATACGGCTTACTATGCTCCTCAAAGTAATGCGTCGGAGCGAGTGAATCGATCGGTGATAGCTGCCATCCGCGCGTATGTTAAGGCAAATCATAAAAATTGGGATATACATATCTCCGAAATAGCCTGTGCTTTAAGAAGCTCCGTTCATCAGTCAACGACTTACTCGCCACATTACCTTATGTTCGGATATCACCGAATTTTCCATGCGGAACAGTACAAACTGTTGAAATATGCTAACTGTTTACTTGATTCCGAACCCGACATTTTACCAAATCACTACAAAATGCCAATTATTCATACTCAAATTCGAAAACATCTCCGAGAGGCGTACGATAATTATGCTCGACGATACAACTTACGAGCTCGTGATAAGCAATTCAAAGTGGGCCAAACCGTTTATATAAAAACCTATCCTCAAAGTGACGCAAGCAAGCAATTCTGCGCTAAATTCGCCCCTGTTAGAGTAAAAGGGAAAGTTGTTAGGCGCGAAGGTAATGTTAACTACGTAGTGGCAAATGACAAGGGAAAAACATTGGGCACTTACCATGCCAAAGACCTAACCGAATGATTTCAAAGGTGATAATGCGTATGTTATATGATCTCAATATTATAACAGTTAACGAGATTTTTGTTTTGCAGTTTAAATGTGAAATTTCAAGTGGAATTTTCAATCTAATCTGTGCTGTAACATGAAAATCTCGCGCACTGTACCTATCCCTATAGGGCTACTATAAGTATATATACTACAGATACTATAGTATATAGATTCTTTACATTATATAAATATATTGTTTTTGTTGTACATATTCTCATTGTAATGGTAATATTTTAAATTGTTAAGTAGAGAACAACTAGATTATGTGTATACCTGTACCATTAAGCTGTTGTTGGTACATAAGGTTTTTTTTGTATAATAAATGATGACGCGATGGTGTATATGATTTAGTAAATAAGTACATCTCAATAAAATAAATATTTTTGGCTTCCGATTTGTTTTGAAGAGAAACGGGACAGTACGTTTGGAGTGGTGATGAAGAAAGGTGCTCGTGATTATAAAAAAATCTAAATATTTAATAATAATTAATATTTAATATCTAATTATAAAAGTTTTATAATAGTGTGCCGAAAAATAAAAAAGTTAATAATGGCCACGACCATACGGCCCGCAAAATAAAAATAAAAAAAAAAACGAATCCCAGCACGTTTTTAAAAAGTGGCGTGGTTTGAAAAAACAATAAGAACCGTAATCTGGGAACGACATATAAGTTTTGGCAGGGCGGCAGGAAAAAGCCGTAAAAAGCCGCATAATAATAATAATCCTATAATAATCACGCTAATAATTACCTAATACTCCAAATCAATTTCATTAATAATCATAATAATTTGTTATCAAATTAATAATAGTTCCGGCGTTGTGCAAAACTCCGAGTGGTGTATTTCCCGTGTTCGAGTTCGAGACCAGGACAAATCGAATAAACATCTAAACAACAAATCGGAAGTGCAACCTAACGGTTTATATTTTCTGCTACGATTCGACGAATAAAGGTACCTATAGTTTAAGTACATATTGTTTAGCTTTAAGTAATTAAGTTAATTTAAGAAATTTTGTTTTGATTTCACTCAGATAATAAAGACATTTTTTTTTTGTGTAAATAAAAGTTTATTGGTGATTTAGAAAAATAAAATTTATAATGTTTTAAATTAAAATTGTGTGATTGTGCTCTTCCGCAAGATGAATTCCAGGTCAGAAGTCTTCCAAGTTTTTATCCCATTTTAAGCACACCCAGTTAATTTTTGTACGATGGCGAATCGGTCTTTTGTTAGGAACCCCCCAACCGCGAGGAACTATCCGAATTTAGGTGTGCGAACGTGCCGATTA
This sequence comes from Tipula helvola, assembly GCA_963556165.1. Lineage (NCBI taxonomy): Eukaryota > Metazoa > Arthropoda > Insecta > Diptera > Tipulidae > Tipula > Tipula helvola. The sequence continues at coordinate 174,295,638 of OY744481.1, read as the reverse complement.
ATACCAAGTAAGCCAGTCGTTACACTTTACAACATGCATAAAATGCAGATATTAGATTTAGTAGTACTGATTTTCGTAAAAACCCTGGCAATTTTCTTTGAAAACTGAATTTCATATGAAGTTGGTCTAACTAATCAAACCATTCTAACGCCGTTTTTGATCAACTATGCTAGGTTTCAAAACCTATTTTTAGAGGTAAGAATCATTTAAATCGGAACTTTACAACATGCATAAAATGCAGATATTAGATTTAGTAGTACTGATTTTCGTAAAAACCCTGGCAATTTTCTTTGAAAACTGAATTTCCTATGAAATTGGTCTAACTAATCGAGTCATTCTAACGCCGTTTTTGATCAACTATGCTAGGTTTCAAAACCTATTTTTAGAGATAAGAATCATTTAAATCGGAGGACTATAACATGCATAAAATGCAGATATTAGATTTAGTAGTACTGATTTTCGTAAAAACCCTGGCAATTTTCTTTGAAAACTGAATTTTCTATGAAATTGGTCTAACTAATCGAGCCATTCTAACGCCGTTTTTGATCAACTATGCTAGGTTTCAAAACCTATTTTTAGAGATAAGAATCATTTAAATCGGAGCACTATAACATGCATAAAATGCAGATATTAGATTTAGTAGTACTGATTTTCGTAAAAACCCTGGCAATTTTCTTTGAAAACTGAATTTCCTATGAAATTGGTCTAACTAATCGAGCCATTCTAACGCCGTTTTTGATCAACTATGCTAGGTTTCAAAACCTATTTTTAGAGATAAGAATCATTTAAATCGGAGCACTATAACATGCATAAAATGCAGATATTAGATTTAGTAGTACTGATTTTCGTAAAAACCCTGGCAATTTTCTTTGAAAACTGAATTTCCTATGAAATTGGTCTAACTAATCGAGCCATTCTAACGCCGTTTTTGATCAACTATGCTAGGTTTCAAAACCTATTTTTAGAGATAAGAATCATTTAAATCGGAGGACTATAACATGCATAAAATGCAGATATTAGATTTAGTAGTACTGATTTTCGTAAAAACCCTGGCAATTTTCTTTGAAAACTGAATTTTCTATGAAATTGGTCTAACTAATCGAGCCATTCTAACGCCGTTTTTGATCAACTATGCTAGGTTTCAAAACCTATTTTTAGAGATAAGAATCATTTAAATCGGAGGACTATAACATGCATAAAATGCAGATATTAGATTTAGTAGTACTGATTTTCGTAAAAACCCTGGCAATTTTCTTTGAAAACTGAATTTCCTATGAAATTGGTCTAACTAATCGAGCCATTCTAACGCCGTTTTTGATCAACTATGCTAGGTTTCAAAACCTATTTTTAGAGATAAGAATCATTTAAATCGGAGCACTATAACATGCATAAAATGCAGATATTAGATTTAGTAGTACTGATTTTCGTAAAAACCCTGGCAATTTTCTTTGAAAACTGAATTTTCTATGAAATTGGTCTAACTAATCGAGCCATTCTAACGCCGTTTTTGATCAACTATGCTAGGTTTCAAAACCTATTTTTAGAGATAAGAATCATTTAAATCGGAGGACTATAACATGCATAAAATGCAGATATTAGATTTAGTAGTACTGATTTTCGTAAAAACCCTGGCAATTTTCTTTGAAAACTGAATTTTCTATGAGATTGGTCTAACTAATCGAGCCATTCTAACGCCGTTTTTGATCAACTATGCTAGGTTTCAAAACCTATTTTTAGAGATAAGAATCATTTAAATCGGAGGACTATAACATGCATAAAATGCAGATATTAGATTTAGTAGTACTGATTTTCGTAAAAACCCTGGCAATTTTCTTTGAAAACTGAATTTTCTATGAAATTGGTCTAACTAATCGAGCCATTCTAACGCCGTTTTTGATCAACTATGCTAGGTTTCAAAACCTATTTTTAGAGATAAGAATCATTTAAATCGGAGGACTATAACATGCATAAAATGCAGATATTAGATTTAGTAGTACTGATTTTCGTAAAAACCCTGGCAATTTTCTTTGAAAACTGAATTTTCTATGAAATTGGTCTAACTAATCGAGCCATTCTAACGCCGTTTTTGATCAACTATGCTAGGTTTCAAAACCTATTTTTAGAGATAAGAATCATTTAAATCGGAGGACTATAACATGCATAAAATGCAGATATTAGATTTAGTAGTACTGATTTTCGTAAAAACCCTGGCAATTTTCTTTGAAAACTGAATTTTCTATGAAATTGGTCTAACTAATCGAGCCATTCTAACGCCGTTTTTGATCAACTATGCTAGGTTTCAAAACCTATTTTTAGAGATAAGAATCATTTAAATCGGAGCACTATAACATGCATAAAATGCAGATATTAGATTTAGTAGTACTGATTTTCGTAAAAACCCTGGCAATTTTCTTTGAAAACTGAATTTCCTATGAAATTGGTCTAACTAATCGAGCCATTCTAACGCCGTTTTTGATCAACTATGCTAGGTTTCAAAACCTATTTTTAGAGGTAAGAATCATTTAAATCGGAGCACTATAACATGCATAAAATGCAGATATTAGATTTAGTAGTACTGATTTTCGTAAAAACCCTGGCAATTTTCTTTGAAAACTGAATTTTCTATGAAATTGGTCTAACTAATCGAGCCATTCTAACGCCGTTTTTGATCAACTATGCTAGGTTTCAAAACCTATTTTTAGAGATAAGAATCATTTAAATCGGAGGACTATAACATGCATAAAATGCAGATATTAGATTTAGTAGTACTGATTTTCGTAAAAACCCTGGCAATTTTCTTTGAAAACTGAATTTTCTATGAAATTGGTCTAACTAATCGAGCCATTCTAACGCCGTTTTTGATCAACTATGCTAGGTTTCAAAACCTATTTTTAGAGATAAGAATCATTTAAATCGGAGGACTATAACATGCATAAAATGCAGATATTAGATTTAGTAGTACTGATTTTCGTAAAAACCCTGGCAATTTTCTTTGAAAACTAAATTTCCTATGAAATTGGTCTAACTAATCGAGCCATTCTAACGCCGTTTTTGATCAACTATGCTAGGTTTCAAAACCTATTTTAGAGATAAGAATCATTTAAATCGGAGGACTATAACATGCATAAAATGCAGATATTAGATTTAGTAGTACTGATTTTCGTAAAAACCCTGGCAATTTTCTTTGAAAACTGAATTTTCTATGAAATTGGTCTAACTAATCGAGCCATTCTAACGCCGTTTTTGATCAACTATGCTAGGTTTCAAAACCTATTTTTAGAGATAAGAATCATTTAAATCGGAGGACTATAACATGCATAAAATGCAGATATTAGATTTAGTAGTACTGATTTTCGTAAAAACCCTGGCAATTTTCTTTGAAAACTGAATTTTCTATGAAATTGGTCTAACTAATCGAGCCATTCTAACGCCGTTTTTGATCAACTATGCTAGGTTTCAAAACCTATTTTTAGAGATAAGAATCATTTAAATCGGAGCACTATAACATGCATAAAATGCAGATATTAGATTTAGTAGTACTGATTTTCGTAAAAACCCTGGCAATTTTCTTTGAAAACTGAATTTTCTATGAAATTGGTCTAACTAATCGAGCCATTCTAACGCCGTTTTTGATCAACTATGCTAGGTTTCAAAACCTATTTTTAGAGATAAGAATCATTTAAATCGGAGCACTATAACATGCATAAAATGCAGATATTAGATTTAGTAGTACTGATTTTCGTAAAAACCCTGGCAATTTTCTTTGAAAACTGAATTTTCCTATGAAATTGGTCTAACTAATCGAGCCATTCTAACGCCGTTTTTGATCAACTATGCTAGGTTTCAAAACCTATTTTTAGAGATAAGAATCATTTAAATCGGAGGACTATAACATGCATAAAATGCAGATATTAGATTTAGTAGTACTGATTTTCGTAAAAACCCTGGCAATTTTCTTTGAAAACTGAATTTTCTATGAAATTGGTCTAACTAATCGAGCCATTCTAACGCCGTTTTTGATCAACTATGCTAGGTTTCAAAACCTATTTTTAGAGATAAGAATCATTTAAATCGGAGGACTATAACATGCATAAAATGCAGATATTAGATTTAGTAGTACTGATTTTCGTAAAAACCCTGGCAATTTTCTTTGAAAACTGAATTTTCTATGAAATTGGTCTAACTAATCGAGCCATTCTAACGCCGTTTTTGATCAACTATGCTAGGTTTCAAAACCTATTTTTAGAGATAAGAATCATTTAAATCGGAGGACTATAACATGCATAAAATGCAGATATTAGATTTAGTAGTACTGATTTTCGTAAAAACCCTGGCAATTTTCTTTGAAAACTGAATTTTCTATGAAATTGGTCTAACTAATCGAGCCATTCTAACGCCGTTTTTGATCAACTATGCTAGGTTTCAAAACCTATTTTTAGAGATAAGAATCATTTAAATCGGAGGACTATAACATGCATAAAATGCAGATATTAGATTTAGTAGTACTGATTTTCGTAAAAACCCTGGCAATTTTCTTTGAAAACTGAATTTTCTATGAAATTGGTCTAACTAATCGAGCCATTCTAACGCCGTTTTTGATCAACTATGCTAGGTTTCAAAACCTATTTTTAGAGATAAGAATCATTTAAATCGGAGCACTATAACATGCATAAAATGCAGATATTAGATTTAGTAGTACTGATTTTCGTAAAAACCCTGGCAATTTTCTTTGAAAACTGAATTTCCTATGAAATTGGTCTAACTAATCGAGCCATTCTAACGCCGTTTTTGATCAACTATGCTAGGTTTCAAAACCTATTTTTAGAGATAAGAATCATTTAAATCGGAGGACTATAACATGCATAAAATGCAGATATTAGATTTAGTAGTACTGATTTTCGTAAAAACCCTGGCAATTTTCTTTGAAAACTGAATTTTCTATGAAATTGGTCTAACTAATCGAGCCATTCTAACGCCGTTTTTGATCAACTATGCTAGGTTTCAAAACCTATTTTTAGAGATAAGAATCATTTAAATCGGAGGACTATAACATGCATAAAATGCAGATATTAGATTTAGTAGTACTGATTTTCGTAAAAACCCTGGCAATTTTCTTTGAAAACTGAATTTCCTATGAAATTGGTCTAACTAATCGAGCCATTCTAACGCCGTTTTTGATCAACTATGCTAGGTTTCAAAACCTATTTTTAGAGATAAGAATCATTTAAATCGGAGCACTATAACATGCATAAAATGCAGATATTAGATTTAGTAGTACTGATTTTCGTAAAAACCCTGGCAATTTTCTTTGAAAACTGAATTTTCTATGAAATTGGTCTAACTAATCGAGCCATTCTAACGCCGTTTTTGATCAACTATGCTAGGTTTCAAAACCTATTTTTAGAGATAAGAATCATTTAAATCGGAGGACTATAACATGCATAAAATGCAGATATTAGATTTAGTAGTACTGATTTTCGTAAAAACCCTGGCAATTTTCTTTGAAAACTGAATTTCCTATGAAATTGGTCTAACTAATCGAGCCATTCTAACGCCGTTTTTGATCAACTATGCTAGGTTTCAAAACCTATTTTTAGAGATAAGAATCATTTAAATCGGAGGACTATAACATGCATAAAATGCAGATATTAGATTTAGTAGTACTGATTTTCGTAAAAACCCTGGCAATTTTCTTTGAAAACTGAATTTTCTATGAAATTGGTCTAACTAATCGAGCCATTCTAACGCCGTTTTTGATCAACTATGCTAGGTTTCAAAACCTATTTTTAGAGATAAGAATCATTTAAATCGGAGCACTATAACATGCATAAAATGCAGATATTAGATTTAGTAGTACTGATTTTCGTAAAAACCCTGGCAATTTTCTTTGAAAACTGAATTTTCCTATGAAATTGGTCTAACTAATCGAGCCATTCTAACGCCGTTTTTGATCAACTATGCTAGGTTTCAAAACCTATTTTTAGAGATAAGAATCATTTAAATCGGAGGACTATAACATGCATAAAATGCAGATATTAGATTTAGTAGTACTGATTTTCGTAAAAACCCTGGCAATTTTCTTTGAAAACTGAATTTCCTATGAAATTGGTCTAACTAATCGAGCCATTCTAACGCCGTTTTTGATCAACTATGCTAGGTTTCAAAACCTATTTTTAGAGATAAGAATCATTTAAATCGGAGCACTATAACATGCATAAAATGCAGATATTAGATTTAGTAGTACTGATTTTCGTAAAAACCCTGGCAATTTTCTTTGAAAACTGAATTTCCTATGAAATTGGTCTAACTAATCGAGCCATTCTAACGCCGTTTTTGATCAACTATGCTAGGTTTCAAAACCTATTTTTAGAGATAAGAATCATTTAAATCGGAGGACTATAACATGCATAAAATGCAGATATTAGATTTAGTAGTACTGATTTTCGTAAAAACCCTGGCAATTTTCTTTGAAAACTGAATTTTCTATGAAATTGGTCTAACTAATCGAGCCATTCTAACGCCGTTTTTGATCAACTATGCTAGGTTTCAAAACCTATTTTTAGAGATAAGAATCATTTAAATCGGAGGACTATAACATGCATAAAATGCAGATATTAGATTTAGTAGTACTGATTTTCGTAAAAACCCTGGCAATTTTCTTTGAAAACTAAATTTCCTATGAAATTGGTCTAACTAATCGAGCCATTCTAACGCCGTTTTTGATCAACTATGCTAGGTTTCAAAACCTATTTTTAGAGATAAGAATCATTTAAATCGGAGCACTATAACATGCATAAAATGCAGATATTAGATTTAGTAGTACTGATTTTCGTAAAAACCCTGGCAATTTTCTTTGAAAACTGAATTTTCTATGAAATTGGTCTAACTAATCGAGCCATTCTAACGCCGTTTTTGATCAACTATGCTAGGTTTCAAAACCTATTTTTAGAGATAAGAATCATTTAAATCGGAGCTTTACAACATGCATAAAATGCAGATATTAGATTTAGTAGTACTGATTTTCGTAAAAACCCTGGCAATTTTCTTTGAAAACTGAATTTCCTATGAAATTGGTCTAACTAATCGAGCCATTCTAACGCCGTTTTTGATCAACTATGCTAGGTTTTAAAACCTATTTTTAGAGGTAAGAATCATTTAAATCGGAGCTTTACAACATGCATAA